>OZ059904.1:742500-847500 GCA_964057215.1 Oscheius myriophilus
GCCGGCGGGACTTACGTAATTGTGCGCCTGATTGAAAATGGGAACAACACATGAAAGGGGGTCTTACATTGCTTCCGAAGGACCATTTAGGGGTCTTACGCATCGAGCCCCCAAACGCTGTTTGTTTGTCCAGCTATGGCTGGGCCAGGCCCGTCTCCAAAACCTTTCGGCCCGGCGGCCCGCGGGCTCGTTTTCAAAATCGATTGACAAGTTAAGGTAAAGTTAAAATTGTTCGTCATTAAGCTAGAAAATTGTCTACAAATTGAATTTCGTATAATTATAATATTAAAAGATTATAAAAAGAAAGATTAAACATAAAATTGCACCACACAAAGAAGTTTAACTACACTACATTTGCTCGATCCTAACACGGTCGGTATGGGCCGGGCTGAGCCCAATGTTTGGCCAGCCCTGTGCGGATCGACCAAAATTTTCCAAATGGCAGATCCGTGTACGAGTGAGAGAGAGAGAGAGAGAGAGAGAGAGAGAGAGAGAGAGAGGAAAAGAGAGGCACAAACCATGTATCCGTCTGTCTTCCCCTCCTTCTGTCGCACGGGGTCGTACTGGCTCTCTTCGTCGTCCGAAGTCTCAGTTGGGGCAGCTGAAATGAGACTCTCATTTACTCTCTCTCTCTCTCTCTCTCTCTCTCTCTCTCTCTCTCTCTCTCTCTCTCTCTCTCCTACCATTCTCTCTGGAAGCGGCAGAGATGGTCGTCTCATACGAACTGTGCAGGGCTCGGATCCTCGTTTGGAAGGCGACCAGACACGCCCCCGACACTTTGTCAGAATTGCACTGAAACCAAGTGAATGAAGAATTTTTTAAGCTCAGCAACACCGGGCCGGCCCGTAAATTCAACCATCAAAACTCACAATGACCATTTTCTGCAGGGCCACCAGGTCCTCCTTCATGTTCTTCAGAACGACGCGTCTGTCCAGCGGCTGTGCAATCCTCGTTGCGAACAGTCTACGCATAAGCTCATTGGGGCTGGGAGTGGATACTGAAAATGAGAGATTTTAGCGGAAAAGCCAAAGGGTTTTTCGCCATCTTCCTAAACGGTTTTTAAACAACAACAATATTCTGGCAAGAATTGGTTTAAAAACGCACACAGATACATTTTTAGTATACAATCACGAGGCAAACGCCAAATTTTCACTCAAGGGTGGATATAAAGACATTATTTTGTGCTCAATTGACACCCGGCTGGCATGAAATACGGTAGATCCCTCACGTACTGTAAAAGCATACTTGGGCAAACCCACCGCGGGAGTCAACTTTGCGACAGCCCCTGTCGCCCGACTCTCTTTACACGATCAACCAGTATGGGCGGCGCCCGGCAACATCGGAGAACGCGCCGGGACACTCCCGCGACTGGCAGTGTCTTTTTTTCTTTATTTAACCAATCTTTCAACCATAGTAATTCAACCAGTGTAAATGAAAACATGAGCTTTAGCCTATTCTAATGTGGAGAGTGTATGAGTGAAGGGGAAAAGATCAACATTAGCACACATTTTATATAAAACCAAGCTGGCCCCTGGTGACACGCAGGTGCGCACTGGGGCACCGGTCGTATTTTGGTTGACATCCCTTCTATTATTAAAAAGTCTCGAAAAATTGCGAAGGACCCCCTTCTTCAACAAAATTTGCTAATCCTTAAAATTGCGACGGGCCTACCACCGCTTCTAGCAGAGCTTGACAATGTATGTGTGGAAGTTATCACAAAAAAGGGCGCACTATATACAGCGCAAAATTTATGGTATAGATAAGATTCGATAGTGACTTTCGGACATACATGAACAAGCCCCCGTAGGCCCGGTTGGTGGGGTCGCCCCAGATAAGGGGCGAGGCCCCAATGTATGAAGTAAATGAACGCACAACTTTATAAGATGCACTAGGGTCATACGCACGCGTATACATAGTTTGGTTTGAAAATATTTATTTTGTGGTGTTGCCCGTGGTCGCACCCGCGTTACGGGTTACCATATAGGCGCCGCCCGTAACGCGGGTGCGACCCCGGGCAACCCCACAAAGTGAATATTTTCGAACCAAATTTTGTATACGTGTTCATATAACCTAAGAACCTTTTCATACCCAACTTTGGAGGGTTACTAGTGGGGATAGAATAGTGTGTTGATGGTGATGATGGCAGGGTCGCGCTTTCCGAGGGGGGTAGATACCTTGTTCATGTATGCTTTCGGATGGGGTCGCGCAAATAGACCACACCAGTCATAGGCCAAAAGTTTGCTCCATTTCCTTAAGGCATCCCCGTTTTTTTTTTAAACATGTGGTACTTTGTGGGTTGTCTACCGTAATTCGCACCCTCCCTTTGTAATACAAGTTTAAAAAAGCCATGTATAGCCAGCCCATGGCTGGACCACACGCGTAGCTTGCTCATGTATGCTTTAGGTGAAAAAATCCGCATGCTTATTGGTCAAGTGTTCCAAAAACAGCTCGAAGATCGGCTAACCCCGCAATGGGTGGCATGGGGGCCGGCCAAATTTTTTTTATCCCGCGTTTCCCATTCTGTTGGCCCAGGTGCCATGCAGGGCCCACAACAACCGCCAGGGCCCTGAGGGCCGGTCCCCCGTGCAATCCCCAAATCTTTGCGAGTCAAACTTAACGAGTCAATCAACATATTTGATTGAAACAATTTAAAAAAAAATTTTTACAACAAAAGCTGCACCATCCCCAGAAAAAATGATTTCTTCGCCAATGTTTACACAGTCGCAGTTGGATAAGCTAAATTCAGCGACAACAATCGGTTTTAAAAAATAAAAATAAAACGAACCATCGATAATCGGATCGTTTTCGTCGCTGGCTTCGTGTTCCTCGGCTCCCGACTCCGCCGACTCCACATCCACAGTAGCCTAGAAAAAAAAAATAAAAAAGTAGAAAAAAAGTAGAAAGTACCTCTTTTTCCTGGTAAATCGGCTCCTCCGTCTTAATGTCAGTGACAACAATACACTCCTGTTCGAACGACTCTTCCTCTTCTTTGACGGTTTTGGCCAAACTGATGAGATCCGGGCGAAGGGCGGTCGATTGAGACTTCGGGTCCGGGAGAATGAAGGCACGGGGAACTTTGACGTCAACGGGGAAGATGTGCGGGTGGGGCCAGTTCTGGAAAAATGCTCTTTTAAAATTGAATTTTACCGAACTGTGGATTGCAGCGAATAGTGAAACTGTCGTTTGCCCCATGCTT
Source organism: Oscheius myriophilus (assembly GCA_964057215.1). Lineage (NCBI taxonomy): Eukaryota > Metazoa > Nematoda > Chromadorea > Rhabditida > Rhabditidae > Oscheius > Oscheius myriophilus. Next base: position 745,697 of record OZ059904.1, read on the forward strand.
TTTTTTAATTTTTAAAGCAAAAAATGCCATTTTCCAACGGTTTTTAATCGAAATAAAGCTCGCCGCACGGTTTTTGGTAGAAATGACAGCACGGTTTACAGTCCAAATATAGCTTGCCGCACGGTTTCCATTCAAAATGCCGCTTGCCGCATAATGTTTTCTCTAAAAATGCCGGTCTCCACTTACAAGGGAAGTGCACCAACTCGTCTTGATAAAATCGAAATCTGTCGATTGGGCATTGTTGGGGACCCCAAGGGCTACCCAAATCTGTTTTCAAAAACTGCCAACTCGGCTCCGTTTTCGAGAACTTGATTTGCATTCTAATTATCACCGACAGCGGACAAAGCACAAGCATATGAAAGATAGCCGAGTGGTCTAAGGCGCCAACTAAAGAATGTTTTTAGACATGGTGTTGGTTCGAGTCTTTTTTGAGACATCCTTTTTGCTTTTCTTTGTTTGAACTACTCGCATCCAACTTTTGATCTTTTTATGGATGTTCAAGGTTTTACATTATTCGAGAGAAAAAAACTTGCACTTTTGTATTTTGCTTCATAAGATTCATAAAATTGCTTCTTAAGGTTTAAGATTAATGCTGCGTGAAAAAATGAGCAAAAGCAAGGTTGTCTCAAAAAAGACTCGAACCAACACCATGTCGAAAAACATTCTTTAGTTGGCGCCTTAGACCACGATATTTTTCCTATGCTTGTGCTTTGTCCGCTGTCGGTTATAATTTGAATGCAAATCAAGTTCTCGAAACCGGAGCCGAGTTGAACTTTTTGAAAACAGATTTGGGTAGCCCTTGGGGTGTTTGTGCCCAATCGACAGATTTCGATTTTATCAAGACGAGTTGGTGCACTTCCCTCGTTAGGTTTGGTCAAATTGTCGTTCGTCGCACGGATATAAGTCAAAACGCCTTTGGCGAATTTTGTTTAAAGCCAAAACGCCGTCTGCCGCACGAATTTTAGTCAATATGCCACTTGTTGCATGGATTTTTATCGAAATTTTCCATGCAAGCCCGAAAAATCCAAATTTTCCACATGTTTCTCTGCCAGTGCGCTCCATTTTGAAAAATCTGACCCACAGCCAAAGGTGGTTTCAAACGACGAGGATTGAACCAGGATGACATGTTTGTGACTCATTTCTCCATCGGAATTGACAATTGTGCGCGCTTTTCCTTAAAAACTAAGCGAAACCCTACATCTATCTTATTTTTTTTTCGTCTGCCAACCAGACCGACTGCGACTTTGTAATTCGTTTCAGAATGAAACACTTTTGTTTGCCGCACGGTTTTTAGTCAAAGTATTGGTTACCGCAAGGTTTTTTTTAAGTCAAAATCCGGCTTAACGTACAATTTTGAGTCAAAACGCCGTTTGCCGCACGGTTATCAGTCAAAATGCCGCTTGCCTGCATTTTGGGTGGAAATACCGCACTGTTTTCAGTCAAAATACCGGCTGCAACACGGTTTTCGGTCCCAATGCCATTTGCCGCACGGTTTTTGTCAACCAGCCATTTTCCGCATGGTTTTCAGTCAAAATGTCGTTTGACGCACGGTTTTCGGCCAATTTCCAGTTGGTCCACGAGTTTGACCGGAATTATCGATCAAAGCCCGAAAAATTCAGAAAAAAAAAAATCCACATGCTGCTCTGCCAGTTGATCCGAGGTCTTTTCATCCTGCATCCTCAGCCTGGCCACGCCCTCTCTTGTAATTCCAGCCGCGTCGAGCAACTCCTCCTCCCAAATCTCGCACTCGTTCGGAATTCCCGTCGATTCCCACCTGGAAATGCCAATATTAAAGGACTAATTGGAAAATTCGTACTTTCTCGTGGAAGAGACCATCAACGTTCGCAGTTCCTCCACATCAACGGCGCAGATTCGCTTTGCGAGAAAACTGGAGTCGGCCAAGTGACCGAATTGCCCTGAAAATGAGGAATTAGTCCTTTAAATGTCTAAAAATTGTTTTGATTTCACCAAGATGGCATTTATCGTTGAGGTTTCAGACGAAATGTCATTCTCTGCCTGCTTTTCAGTCTAAATGCCATTTACCGCATGATTTTCAGAATTATAGCGCTAGTAGTACTAGCGCAGGCACCACCTCTATATTAGAAAAACGTTTCAAGATTTGCGGCGGACTCTCTCCATTTACAAAATTGGGTAAAAGTAAAATTGCACACGCCCATGGCGCGAATCGCGGTGGATGGCCAAGTATGTTTAGGATAAAATATCGTTTGCCACATGGTTTTCAGCGGGGTTCTCAAAAGACGGGACCGGGATCGAACCCTGGTCGTGTGGACGGCAATCTGATTGGGTGGGTGGTCCAGGGTAAACGGGCCGTGAGAACTATGCATACTGCATCAGTGGTCCTAATGACGTCATTATGGCTGCCTATTGACACTCAATTGGCTAAAAATACAGTATACCACCCATGAAATGTTGGTTACAAAAGAGGGGTGCGCACAGGGTATAGCACTAAAGTTATTATTACTTTTAAAGCTGGTTGGGCTGAACAAGAAGCGTTTGGGGGGTTCGATGCGTAACCGGAGACCAAGTAAGCCCCCTCCCTTTAATTTTTGTTACCATTTTCAACCACGCGCGAAATAGCATAAGTACCGTCCACCTATGGTATAAGACAATTTTCGAAAACAATAGGGCATGAGAATTCTGTTAAACATGTTTCCTTACAGGACCATCAGCAGTTACAGTCCTTTAAAGGAAATTTTCGCGGTGGGACCACCGAAATATAGTAAATTCCCACTCTTGAGGTAGCGGATGATATCCGGGGAGGTTTCTCCGTCGAGCTGTTTCTGGGCGATCAGCTGCTTAACCTGAATAAAGCAGAATTACTTACAGATTAAAAAAATCACTAACAATCGCAGGAAGTCGCATTCTAGCGTCGTGGCCGTAGTGGTCTCCACAAAATTCAATGGAAATCGTTCTAAAAATAGAAAAAAGTGAGTGAATAAAATAGGAAAATTACCCATCGGGGTAGCGGTTTCCGTTGATGAAGGCGGTGCAGGTGAAGTCGGCACGGAACGAGGGGATGCGCTTCAAGTCACAGATGGAGCCAGACCTGAAAATAAAACAGATTATTTACAGAAACAAATGATTTTTTTTAAATGAAATTTTTTATGCCGACAAAAAATGGCAAATCCACGACAAAAAACGTGCAGCAACTGGCAAATTAACGCCAAAAACCGAGGGACAATCGGCAAATTTACGCCGAAAACCCTGCGGCAATCGGCAAATCTATACCAAAAACTGTGCGACAATCGGCAACGTTACGCCAAAAACCGTGGCACAATCGGCAATTTTACGCAGAAAACATTGCGGCAAACGACAATTTTATACAAAACTATGCGGCAAACGGCAAAGTTACACAAAAACAAAAAAATCGTGTGGCAATCGGCAAATCTGTACCAAAAACCGTCCGGTAATCGGTAAATTTACGTCAAAAACACTGCGGCAATCGACACTTTTAAAGAAAACCGTGGCACAATCGGCAATTTTAGGCAGAAAATCCTCCGGCGATCGGCAAAAGGCGTAGCAATCGGAAAATGTACACCAAAAATCGTGTGTACATCGGCAAATTTATCAAAATACCGTTCAGAATTCGGCAAAATCATACAAAAACAGTGCGGCAATCGGCAAACTCACCCTAAAGCCAATTTTCACGAAACACTAAGAGTGCAGTTACATCGCAAAATAAATGACAGAAAAAGGTGAAACCAACCTATTACATCCCATGAAAATCCCCTTGCCGGCGGAACTGGTCCTGGATCCGGATTTTATACGAAAATGGGCTCCGCCCTCCTTCTCCAGCCAGTGCAGGAAGCGCTAAAAACCAAAAGAATGATTGAAAACCCGTATTTTCCTACGTCAAAAAGGGCCTTGTCCTGGAAGGCGAGGCGGTGGATACGGGCCTGTATGTCGTGATCTCTCTGAAAAAAGAACCGCTCATTTCACAATAATTTAAACCCTTAAAAAAACCAAAAACGTAGGTATAAACAGTCTACCGGGCTGGCCAGTTAGATAAAATGGTAAAGAACTCACACTCAGATGTTCGAATAAGGCGGTGCGGGTGACAAAGTCCTGGTAGCAGACGCCGCAACAGAAGTGCCTCTTACGGTCGCTGTCGCCCAGCGGCTCCTCCTCCAAAGTGGGGCACTATAATAGGTAAAATTGGGTAAAAATACATGAAGAAAAACGGGTAGGCCAGTCCCGAACAAAAACGCCGCATTGCATCAAATTACTGAAAGTAGGACACTTCGTGGGCCGCAGAATGCACCAAACCGAGGATTTCACCACCAGAACGGCCCCAATAAGTATACTTGGGTAACTCCATTAATTTTGGGTAACTTACCCCGCTATTCCTGTGATATTCCAGAGTACGGGCGGCGAGGAGCTTGCGACACCCGTACGGACAGCGCTTCCTGCGCACAGCCGGAGAATCCGTGCCTTTCCTCTGGAAAATTCACGTTTATAAAATTCGCTTTACATAACTTAAATTTTAAATTACAAATAACGGAAGATCTCTTTGAAAACCAACCTTTCTGCCCCTCCTGCTGACAGATGCTTCCAAAACGTGGTCATCCTCGCCCTCGGACACTTTATCCTCCTCGAGGTCCGACATTTTCCCGTTAAGCCTAAAATAAAGTAATTTTGAACGTTTAAAATACTTTAAAAAGAAAATGAATAGTGAAATGCACAAAACGAACTGCCAACGGGGAGAGGCCGTGAGAAAACGTTTAAACCGGTTAACTTCGGCTTTTTTGAGGTTAAATTTCGCTTTTTTTTTAACCGGTCAAACAAAAAAAGATAAGCAATATTTTAGAACCCACTAAATTAAAAGAAATTTAAATGTAAAAAAATTAGAGTCCTCACGTGTGAAAAAAAGTCAATTAAAATCGTATCGAGACCACGTAAATTGCTGCGAGACCCATCAAAATCTTTCTTCATGCAACGTGATTTCGCAGAGTAAACGAGATATAAAGAGAAACAGAGAGAGAGAGAGAGAGAGAGAGAGAGGGAGAGAGAGAGAGAGACCTCGTCGCCAAAGCCAAACATCCGAAAGCCTAGAAAATGCCTCGGAAAATTCTATCGAAAACTCCATTCCGTCTCTCTTTCTAGAATCAAAAAAAAACTTTTTTTTTTAAATTTTTTTTCAAACATTTCTATAGCTGTATACATAAAGAATTTACAGGAATTATTTCATGTCATGAAAAATCCTAATTATCGAGAACAACGCCAAGGTAGTTTTCCACGGTCTATTTCAATGTGAAGAAAATTTTGTAGCATCTGAAAGAATTTATATAAAATAGACGCCCCCTAAGAAAAGAATTTTTCACTTGAAATTTAACGAGAAAGTCCGAGGATGTCCACTAAAATCTGCCTAAATATAGGTAGGTCCTGCTGTCGCAAAATGAACACGCTGCTCGGTCGATGTTTATTGAAAGTCAGTGTATCGCGGCCGATCGGCGCTTTTATACACATCAATTTGCATTCAATACATGTGTCCTTTTCTGATTGGACAAAAGAATAAGCATGATCTTGAAGTTGTGACGACAGTCGCGACACTCCCGAGGGCGAAGTTGAGCAGCACATCCAATTTGCGAGAATGAGGGGTCCCAAAAGTGGGACGAGAGTGACGACACATGAGGAGAAGGGGGAACCGTTCCGCGCTGCATCTCCAGGCTGTACCAGTGAGCTCGCACGTGTGTCCAGACGACGGCGCTGTGGGCCTTTGGGCAGATCCTTTTCGTTTGAGGCATCTGTAGTGAACGCATTTTGAGGTATCGTTCCAAACCAATTGAGCATCCTGTTTGTGTGCAGTTGAGTAGGCAGAAGATGGGAATGTGCGAACTGTGGGGGTTGGAGGGGACTTGTATGCCGTAGGGCATCCTCCGGGGGCAGAAGGTGTTGTTGTAGATTCAGATCACGATTGCTTGGTGGTCGCCATGTCGCAAAATGAACACGCTGCTCGGTCGATGTTTATTGAAAGTCAGTGTACCGCGGCCGATCGGCGCTTTTATACACATCAATTTGCATTCAATACATGTGTCCTTTTCTGATTGGACAAAAGAATAAGCATGATCTTGAAGTTGTGACGACAGTCGCGACACCTGCCACGATCACATACACACACTCACACGCAGAGTGAGTGAGATTCACGTTGGGGTAATTTTCGTCTAACGGACGGAGAGCATTCTGGAAACTGGTCTTCACGTGACTGACGGACAAATGGAGAGAGTAAGAGATGCCAGACATAGAAGGAAACGTGAAAGAGCGTGGCATAAGAAGAGACAGAGACATTCACGTGAGGAATGGCAAATTCTAGAAGCATTAAGTAAAGTCATTGTACGCTACGTGAAAGTCTCGCCGGCGTGAATCTCCTCATTTGAGGTCATTTCTCGTCGTCTTTCCGCGAAGAGATGTCTTCACCGTCACCGCGAAGCGACAACAACGATTGTAAGAAGGAGACACTAAATTGAAACAGCTTCTTTCAGACGGTTCTTACTCGGGGACTTCGGTCCGTTCGAACAAGTCCTCCAGGTCGGAGAAAACGACATCTTCGAAGTCGTCGACGGCCTCTGGGAAACGGAAAGGATCGTTGGACAGCGACGGAGAGCAGCCGAAGTCTGGCAAAAAATCCCGCCGTCCTTCCTTGACTGATGATGTTGACAAGAGAAATTCGGAGCTCATTCAGGCCATCGTCAGTTTCTTCATTTACACAAGTTTAGTCAAGTTGTTTAGAAGGCGGAACTGACCGACACGACAAAGACCTACGAAGAACGCCTGGCCGCCAAGGAGCTGGAGCTCCAAACTCGAATCCAGGAACATCAGGCTGAGATTGAGAAGGAGAGACACGACCGTCAGCAAGTTGAAGAAGAACTTCGACAGGTGAAGGTGGTCTTCCGAGTGATGTCGGAGACACCCACTGCCATGGGAATGATTGCCGAACAGGTAACGGGCTTTAGGAATCCTTTCAATACCCGGTTAAGGCTTCGATGGAGAAGGCCGAGATGGAGAAGGCTCTGCCGAAAAAGGAGGAAGTGGAGCGAAAAAGGAGGAAGCCGACGAAGGACAAAAAGAATGAAAAAAAGGGCAGTCGGTCGATAATTCCCGACTTTCACGTCGAGGTAAACATCCTATCTTAATCTCGACCTCTCTCTCTGTCTCTCTCTCTCTCTCTCTCTCTCTCTCTCTCAATATCTCAATATCTCTGTCACTGCTCTGTATTTCTATGTCTCTTTCTCTCGCCTCTGTCTTGTCTTTCAGATTGTATGTAAATGACTTTTCATTTTAGTATCTCGATACTGCGAGGCTTCTGATCAGGGATTATCCGGCGTACAAGGAGAACTACAGGACCAGAGAGGGCCGAAAAATCCTTCAGAGCATTGTGTCGAAGTACGCTGGTGAGCTCAAGTCTCTCAAGTACGGATTTGTCGCCACCATCTGCAGTGTTGCGGCGGTCAATCGGCTGATGGAGCTGAGAGTAAGCCTACCCACAATTTCACTCCACCCAAAACTGTTCAGGTACCTGTTGCTGGAGACATGTGGTTCTATTTCTATAGAATGGCGAACAGTCCCCGCCAGAATCTGGAGAGGATGGTCAAGTACGGAAGTGAGAAGTCGTGGCCGGCCGCACGCTACGTCGATGTAAAATGTCCGGGGGAAACTTACATCAAATCTATTCAGGTGGCAAGATTCATGGTTTTGACTGATTGCGACAACTTCGACCGAGCGTGGGCTGAGGCGTCGAGCAGTGAGATGAGGAGTCTCACTTTGGTCTTCTCGTCCATGGAGGTGCAGTCGTTGGCGAACACGTCCTCGTAGCGGCGGAACCACAGGTCGAAGGAATCTTCTTGATCTGGGTCGTAGACGAACTTGTCCATGCGCTTGTAGAGGCGGTCGAACAGCGACTCCGTTGAGGTGGTGGCAGGAGGGTCCGACATCTTCTTCATGAGAGCGGTGATCGTAGCTTGTTGGGCCATTAGCTGCTTCTGTTGTTCAGCCATCAGCAGCATGATGTCCTTCGTCGAGATGTCTTGGTCTCCCATGGTGTCGTGATGAGCGGTCCGTGAAGTATCCTGATCGCCAGTTGTTGTGTCCGTAGGAAGAAACGGGAATAAACCAAAGGTTTATTATGTAGAAGCAACAATGGTAGACGAAGCGGGAGAGTCAGATATCCGGTGATGAGTCACCGGGTTATATAGGGTAACCTAGGAAGATTCCAGAAGGAATAGAAGGTTCTGGAACAAAGTGGGCGGAGCCAACTAGGGGGAATAGAACAATCTAGAACAGGGTAGAACAGTCTAGAACCATGGGGAACAGTTACAGAATATTCCAGAATGTCATGGAACATTCTGGAATTACCTAGAATAGGTGAGGCCCTAACACCTCCCTCCTAAGATTGACGCTTACGGTAGGATTGGCGATAAGGGTCAACTTCGAACTTCGTCGGCGGGCGACGTTGGCGCGTCGGGCGTCCGTGAACGACGGGAGCAGGCACTGGCTGGGCAGGCGTCTGAGGAATGACAGCAGGGGCGACGATGGGCGGTAGAACGGCTACGGTAGGTGTCGGAGTGGCACGGGCAGCGGTCAGAGGCACATCGAAGGCGGTCATCAGTTCCTGGACGGCGTTGGGCGACGAACGAGGGCGCATCTGGTTAACGTGGCGCTTCCAGATGGTTCCATCGAGGAGGACGTCGTAGACGGCTTGTCCGAGGCGATGAACGACACGGGCAGGCGACCATCGAGGCTGGCCAGGACGGTAGTCGCGGACGTAGACGTTGTCATCAGGTTCGAAGCGGCGTGGCTTGGCTCCGTGGTGACGATTGAACTGGTTGGCCATAGGTGACTTGGCTTTGGTAGATGTCGAGTCGGACGGCTTCAGAAGATCGAGCGGATTACGGAGTTTCCTCCCCAGGAAGTTCTCAGCGGGTGAGCGTCCGTTGGGAGAACTGGCACACGGGGTGTAGCGGTAGGTGAAGAGGAACGTCTGCAGCGCTTCTTGAGTAGTTCCTTGTCCCTTGAGCTTCTGTAGAGTTTGCTTGAAGGTGTCGACGAATCTTTCAGCTTGTCCGTTGGACTGAGGGTGGAAAGGCGGAGATCGGATGTGTTCGATTCCAGAGAGGCGGCAGAACTCCTTGAACTCGGATGAGGTGAATTGGGTGCCGTTGTCCGAAACGAGGGTCTGCGGGTAGCCGAACTGAGCGAAGAGGTGCGTCAGCTCGCGAATGGTGGCGGTACTCGTGGTGGAAGACATAGGAATGACGTCGGGCCATTTGGAGAAGGCGTCGACGACGACGAGGTACATCTTTCCATCCAGAGGACCGGCGAAGTCGATGTGAACACGATTCCAGGGTTCATTCGGCGTAGGCCACGGGCAGAGCGTGTGTTTGATGGGTGCCTTGGCAGCTGCTTGGCAGCTACGGCAGGCACGGACGATGTTCTCCAGATCCTCGTTGATGTTGGTCCAGTAGACGTAGTCTCGAGCCAGGGACTTCATACGGTTGATTCCAGGGTGTCCAGAGTGTAGGGAAGAGAGGACTCGCTTCTGGAGCGGTGGCGGAATCACGATGCGGTGTCCGAAGAGGATGCATCCATTTTCGGTAGAGAGTGAGCGGCGAAGGACTGCGAATCTGGCGATGGCTGGGGAAGGTTTCTTCGGCCAGGATCCAGACTTGATGAGTCGCAGGACTTCGCTGAGGCAGTCGTCTTCGGTGGTAAACTTCTCGACTTCAGAAGAGGAGACGGGAAGGCTCTTGATCCTGTCGGTGAAGGCGACTTCGGCTTCTTGAGAGATCGATGCGATAACGTGGTCCTCGTCTGGCACTGCGGCAGAGGCGATGAGACGGGAGAGAGCGTCGGCTTGTCCAAAAGCGGTGGTGCTTCGGTATTCGATCTTGAAGTCGTAGGCGAGCAGCGTCAGACACCAGCGTTGAAGACGGTTGGCGGTGTAGACGGGAATGCCTTTCTTGCTTCCGAAAATGGCGAGGAGAGGCTTGTGGTCGGTGAGAAGGGTGAAGGAGCGTCCATAGAGGTAGCGGTGGAACTTTCGGACGGCGTAGATGAGTCCGAGTCCTTCTTTCTCGATTTGACCGTAGTTCTTCTCGGCGGCGGTTAGAGATCGGCTGGCGTGGAAGATAGCCTTCTCGGAACCGTCGGAGAAGCGGTGGGAAATAACTGCTCCGATCCCGTCGTTGGATGCGTCGGCGGCCACGATGATGGGTAGAGACGGGTCGAAATGAGTGAGGAGCAGGTCCGAAGTGAGCACTTCCTTTGCGCGGTTGAAGGCGGCGTCACAGTCGGAGGTCCAGCAGAACGGAACATCCTTCTTGAGCAGGGCGTCGAGCGGTGCACGAAGCTGGCGCATCTCGGAGACGAATGAACCGTAGTAGTTGATGAGGCCGAGGAACGATCGGACCTGGGCGACGTTCTTCGGAGGTGGCATCTTGGTGATGGCGTCGATCTTCTTGGGATCGGGCCGGCGTCCGGTGGCGGAGATCACGTTCCCGAGGTATGTGATCTGTGTCATGGCGAAGTTGCACTTGTCGATGCGGACGCGGAAGCCGAATGTTTGGATCCGGTGGAATAGGGCTTCCAGGTTGGCGTTGTGCTGTTCGGGAGTGTGGCCGGTGACGATGACATCGTCGAGGTAGGCAGCAACGCCGGAGAGTCCAGAGATCATGGAGTCGATGATCTGCTGGAAGATGCCAGGAGCAGACTTGACACCGAAGGGCAGGCGATTGTATCGGAACAATCCACGTTGCGTGTTGATCGTGAGGAGCTCCTTCGAGTCGGCGTCGACTTCGATTTGCAGGTAGGCGTCAGCGAAGTCGATCTGGGAGAAGACGGTGCCGCCGTTGAGCTTGGTGAAGATGTCCTCCGCGGTGGGCAGCGGGTGCTGGTGCAACATCAGTGCGTCGTTGAGTCCAGTGGAGAAGTCAGCACAGAGACGCGTAGTGCCGTTGGCTTTCTTCACGACGACGATGGGTGCAGCCCAGGATGAGTGGTCGACAGGACTGATGACGTCGGCTTCTAGTAGACGGTCGAGCTCCTTGTCGATGAGAGGAACGGAGGCGTATGGAACGGGGCGCTTCTTGATGAAGACGGGTTGAGCGTCGGGCTTGAGGCAGAGCGATGCCGTCGCCTTGGTGCAGCGACCAAGTCCAGGAGTGAAGACGGAGGGAAACCTTGTCTTCAGTGAGGCGATCGTCTGTTCTCGGAGAGCGGAGGCGTTGATCGTCTTGACGGAGTGGATGTGGAACATCTTGAGGGCCTTCTCGAAGGGTGGAAGTTGTTTGATCCAGGGCATTCCGAGAAGGTCGTTGTCGTCGGTGACGTAGCAGACTCCAGAGCCGGTGTGCGAGCCTCCTTTGACGTCGTTGACTGAGAAATTGGCGTTGAAAGAGCCGTAGTTGGTCAGTGGGTGACCACTGGCAGTCTTGAGAGTGTCGGTGGAGGAGTGCAGCTGGGGGCATCCGAGATTCATTCAGGTGGGGCGGGAGATGAGCGTGACATCGGCGCCGGTGTCCAACTGGAGCAGAGAGGGACGTCCGTTGATGAGAACTTCCAGGTGCTGGTGGACGTCTCCTTGGTTGCCTTCGATGCTCTTCTGGTAGCGAGTGCGCGGCTTGTTGTGGTAGCTGGACGATGGAGGGGACTCCTTGCGCGTACCAGAGGTCTTCTTCTGAGGACAGTCCTGTTTCCAGTGCAGTCCTTGGTGGCAGATCGGACAGGGTGTCCGAGGCAGTGTGCGATTCGTCTTGGAGAATGGTTTCTTCTGGACGGAGTGGATCGCAGAGCGGGAGGCAGCTTCGACGATTTTGGAGTCGTCCTTGGCTGACTTCCACATGTGGTACTCCTTGCCGAGGTCGTCGATGGTGCACTTGTCGTCTTGGTCCAGTTTCCGGAGGAAGCGCAGGCGGAACTCGGCGAGTTCCGGGGCTTGGAAGGCGAAAACGAGAGCCAGGCACTCCATGGTTTCGGTCTTGATGTCCTTGAAGTTGGCTTCGGCGGACCTTGCCTTGACAAGGTTGATGAATCCATCGATGTCGTCGTTTGGAGAGAAGGACATCTTGAGACACTCGAAGCGGCGACGGAAGAGGGATTTCTTCGTTCCGAAGAGCGACTTGAAGATGTCGACAGCGTCGTCCCAGTTGTCCAGCTCTGAGGGCTTCTTCGGCATGATGTGGCGCGTGAAGCGAGCGTGGGCTGAGGCGTCGAGCAGTGAGATGAGGAGTCTCACTTTGGTCTTCTCGTCCATGGAGGTGCAGTCGTTGGCGAACACGTCCTCGTAGCGGCGGAACCACAGGTCGAAGGAATCTTCTTGATCTGGGTCGTAGACGAACTTGTCCATGCGCTTGTAGAGGCGGTCGAACAGCGACTCCGTTGAGGTGGTGGCAGGAGGGTCCGACATCTTCTTCATGAGAGCGGTGATCGTAGCTTGTTGGGCCATTAGCTGCTTCTGTTGTTCAGCCATCAGCAGCATGATGTCCTTCGTCGAGATGTCTTGGTCTCCCATGGTGTCGTGATGAGCGGTCCGTGAAGTATCCTGATCGCCAGTTGTTGTGTCCGTAGGAAGAAACGGGAATAAACCAAAGGTTTATTATGTAGAAGCAACAATGGTAGACGAAGCGGGAAAGTCAGATATCCGGTGATGAGTCACCGGGTTATATAGGGTAACCTAGGAAGGTTCCAGAAGGAATAGAAGGTTCTGGAACAAAGTGGGCGGAGCCAACTAGGGGGAATAGAACAATCTAGAACAGGGTAGAACAGTCTAGAACCATGGGGAACAGTTACAGAATATTCCAGAATGTCATGGAACATTCTGGAATTACCTAGAATAGGTGAGGCCCTAACACGGAGAAACTCTGACACTTCCGAAAGAAGAGAAGAAGGAGAAGGAGAGCAAAAAGAAGGAGAAGGAAGACAAGAAGAAGGAAGACAAGGAGCACGATGTCAACAGGATGGATGGTGGAAGATCGCCGGACCGGAACGATGACAGCCATGACCAGTTGGGAGCAAGCATGGCAAAATTTGGGGCCGGCCCGGGCCGTGAAAAATTTTGGAGCGGGCCGGCCCGTTGCCATGCTTGGTTGGGAGGAGAGACGGATGAGGCTGAGGTGACTGGAGAGTCCGACTGCGCTTCCTACGACGCAGATGGTAGCGGATACGAAGACATCTCTGCTGCGGCCGAACAGTGAACAGATTATACCGATATTGTCCGTTCCCCAATAAAGCGAGCGTTTGGGATGATCTTTTCAAAATCTATTCATCCTTCTTTGCCAAAGGTCTCAATGGGCCCGTGTTTCCGTGTTGATGTTACTAGAGTTTAGCTTAGGTTGTTTCACGAAAGATACTCAGGCAACCTTCTTTCACTTTGTTTCTCTGTACAACTTCTCAAATGCCCACAGGGGTCCAATATATCACTCTCAAAGCGCTCATTTTATTCCCCCCCCCCCATAATACAAACATGACGTACGATAATTTCATAAACGATAAGTAATAATAACAATCACGAATGGAACACGGTATATCACAAGTGGCTCAAAATGGTTAATTAGAGAAATTGGGAGAGATCGGGGAGGAAGCGGCTGAGACTGCCGAGGGACTCATATTTTGGTGCGTTTCTCGCCAAACTTTTCAAAGTGGGAGAGGGAGATTCCCTTGCGCTTCATCGTCCGGCGGCTGTTCGTGGCGTTGAACTTGTGCACTTCGGTGGTCTCTTTGCTGGAGATTGAGACGAAAATGTCTCCGTTCGGGCGACGGCCGATCACATGGGCGTTCTGGCAAGCGAACACTTCGCGCTCCTCGAGAATGGTTCTGAAAATGGGGGATTAATAACTCTCTTTGACGCCACTCTGGGCGTCTCTAACCCTCACTCATATCTCACTCCCTCTGCGTCTCTAACCCTCTTTCATATCTCAGCAACTCTGCTTCTCTAACTCACTTGCAGGGCTGTTGTCCCAGGTTCTCTGCGATCTGCATGATCTCGATAGAGTCGTAGTGAATCACGTAGAGGTAGGGCGCCGTGTACACTAAAAACCACAAATTTTACAATTTAAAGCCTTAAAACTCACCAAATTCCATGGGCATCTGCTCCCATTCCACCTGTTCCCTGGTTTTGATTCCACTCGAATTCACAAACGAGCCGTAGTCTGAAAAATGTGGAATAAGCCTGGGTTTATGACAACTGGGGCCTCCTTCATACCACGGGCCAGCCCGGATGGGAAAACTAGGCAAAACTCACTCTGATAGGCTAGGAGCAGCTCATCGTCGCCGATGTGGATGATGGCGATGGGGTAGTCGGCCACGTGGGCTGGAACCATGGCTATGGCCTTCGGAGTGGCGGCGGAGAGCTCGATGCGGTAGAAACTGTCGGCGCCGAAGAAGAAGCCACGCGGGGTCGACTGGAGACACATCGTTGGCTCATTTGTGTCAATGGACTGAAAATAAAGAGGTATAGAGAGAGAGAAAGAGAGAGAGAGAGAGAGAGAGAGAGAGAGAGAGAGAGAGAGAAAGAGAGAGAGACTCACATGGAAGACGCTGAACATGTCGCGGTTGGCGTGGTACTTGAGAATGTGCAGCTTCAGAGCGTCAGCAACGATGAGGTACCTAAAATTCGTTATTTGCAAGTTTTTCGGGAAAAATAGCAGAAAAGGTAAGTTTTTTTTTTTGTGAAAAGCGCCGTTTTTTAGCCGAAAGTATCGATTCTACGAAATTTCAATAGAAAAAGACCCACTTCTGTCCATCCTGTTGGTGATAGGCGAGGAGATGGAGGTGGGTGAGGCCTGTGAGGTTATCCACTCTGACAGCCGGCTGGGGCCGGCCCAATTGAGCCTTCAACGTCGAGAGAGGGACCATGGCCAGGTGCTTCTGAGTTCCAGTGATGAGAGCGATGGTGTTGATCTCCGGCATGACTTCCATCTGAAAATACGATAGATTAGGGTGACCTTTCGAATTAATTAAGAGGCAGCTTATATCACTTCGTAGCAAAAAGGAATATTCCATCGCTGTGGGACCCAATTCCCCCAAATTCTTGCAAAACCCACCGCCAGGACATTCTCCACTCCTCCGAATCGCACAGGCATGCGGTTGGAGCTGAGCTGGGTGAAGAAGAGGCCTCCACTGGCGCCGATGAGCAGGCACTCGTCTACGACCGTAGTCGTGTGGATGGTGAGGTTGTTAGGCGCCGAAAGGGTTAGAAGACAGGTCTGTTCGGAGAAGGAACTGGGCTTCCTCGTGAGCATCATCTTCCTCGTCTGGGCAGCCTGGAGGGCTTCAGTCCAGCGCTTAGCCGACTGGATCGACGGAGCCAGCATGTAGATGTTCATCCTGAAGATTTTATGAATGAATTGTGTGTGTGTGTGTGTGTGTGTGTGTGTGTGTGTGTGTGTGTGTGTGTGTGTGAAAAGAAAACTCACTTGGAGAGCTTGATGTGGATGATGCTGGCCACTTGGGTGCACTGCTCGGCATTCTCGGGAGCGGAACAGCCGGCGCGCACCAGGAACGACTCCGTGGACAGGTCCAGCTGAAAAATGACTTGTACAACGAATAAATGCAACAAAAAAAACTCGATACAAGAACGGTACTGAGGCGCTACAGTCACCCTACGACTGAAAAGTAAGCCACTAAAAGCTATTATGTTACAGTAACCCAAATATTCATTATTAAAGGGGCAGTAAGGGGCCTTTTCATTTCATTTTTGATCGGATACGGTCGGAAATTATGCGAATGAACTATGCAAAATTGTCTCGCACCCTCCTAATTTTCACAGCTATCTCAGTCAATTTGAATGAATTCGGTTCATTAGCATCCCCTGTAAATACCGGACACGCAGGGCGTACTGGCCATCCGTACAATCTGCGGATGGTCGGCCGTTTTTGGACACTTTAAAGCCAGGTCTATCGAAAACGGTACATTTCCGACCCACAGTCATATATATTTTCTTGATCAGCGAATTTTTCTCTCTTAGATGAGCCAATGTTGTAGAACCCGCCTGACTGTCCCTTTAAGAGATACAGCAATCCAGCTGCTACGCTGACACTGGATTACGGTAAATGTTTGGATAAGCAGTGGCAATGTCAGCGGATTACTGTAGCTTTACAAGTCATCAAAGGTAACCATACTTAAGGGGGGGGGGGCTGTCCCATTTGTGGCCCCAAAAATTAAGGGTGGATCCGCCAACTGACAGTCTCTTCCGAGGACTGAAGGTTACTGTAAAATTACAGTTAGGAAATGGGTCATACTTTGCTGCCGTGACAAGCATGCATGAACACCTGTGGGGTCCGTTTTGCCCGAACCCCCCACCACACAAATGTGGCGTGAGTAGGAAATTAGGCTCGGCCGACCCCCTCTACCAAATCTGCGGGCGCTTGTTCATATATGGTGACAAGCTCTTTCTAAAAAATTTTTACACCCTTTGCGTTGTGATCGCGCCGAGCCTAATTTCCTATTTGGGGGACCCGCGCCAGACGACGTCTTATTTGTATTGTGGGGGTTGCGCAAAACGGACCCCACAAGTAGCTTGTTCGTGGATGAAAGTGGGTCGCGAAAGTAGACCCCACAGTAGCTTGTTATCCACATCCTTTCCAAAACTACAGTTTCCATAACAAAATAAATAGGCACAAACCTTGAGGAACGGCTTCGAGAGGTCTCCCTGCACACTTTCCTGGTCGAAGAAGGCGATGGAGCGGTCGTCCATGAGTGCCCAGCACGATTCCCACGACTTGGATCCCGTGTCGTCGCGGAAGATGCGGATCCATCCGTTCATGCGACCGACGGACACCGTGTGCGAGTCAAGGTAGAAATTGGCGACCTCGTCGGGCAGGCCGCAGGTGTTGACCACGCGGCGGGAACAGGTCATGTGGACAACGACTTTGCAGTGGTCACAACGACGGGCCTTGGCCAGGTAGGGCACGCCGACGAAGCACACGGCGCACTTGGCGCTGAACACGCTCGTGTGGCGCAGGTCCTTCCATCTGGAAGCGGAAAATAATGGTTCGTTTGTAAAAATTGACTCACTTGTGAGGAATGTCGTGTCTCATGGTTCCGGGCAGCCTCTGTGCCGCGGGCAACGTCTGGCTCCTCGGGGCGGGGACTTTGAATTCCGCAGTGCTTGGCATAGGGTTGGAGCTCTGCAGAGGAGTGCGAGGGGGTGCAGAAGGCACGGGCTGTTGTCTCTCGCTCAGTTCTGGAAATTCACGGTTATTACGAATCTTTCAGAGTAGTGTTGCCAAATTCAGTAAAGCGATAGGATAAAAGAAACTTACTCTGCTTCTTGGCGTCTCTCTCCCTTCGCAGCTGCTCCACTTCCCTCTCCAGCTTCTGGACTTCCTCCACCTCATCGGGATCAACCAGCTCGACCGTTCCCTGCAAATAAGTCATTAGAAACAATACCAACTTTTGAAGAAATACGGGTAGCCTCAGGCCGCTTTTGATAGAACATAGACAGTCAATGCGACAGGCAGAATTAGGCCACTTTTAACGGTAAACAACATGCATCTATGTCGCTACTGGGATACTTTGAAAACCTTTACCTGCTTTTTCCCTCTCACGAGCGGTCTTAAATCTATGCAAAAGATGGGGCAGCCTCAGGCCGCTTTCGAAGGAAAAGGGCAGCCTCAGATCAGCTCTTGACGAAAACTAAGGCTTTTTTTTCGAGCTTTTACAGAAGCGTGGATACCGGTTAACGCATGGAGAAACCTCAGGAGGTATCCGACAAAACCCAAGCAACGATTGAGAGAAACAAAATAACCACGCCAGACCTTCGCCGAAGAAACAAAGGCAGCCTCAGGCCGCTTCTCAAATAAGGCTCTCGTGACTAATACAGAAGTCCGGAAAGCTTCACAGCGCCTATCGCAGGTTGTTTTTGAGCCTCCTATTTCCAACGAGTTACTTTATAAGCGGTAAGATATCTTATTGTTGCCGGCCGCGTTGCGACAAACCAGTTAACCTCAGGCCGCCGTTAACAAGAACCAGACACAGTAGATTCGAATATTAAGTAAGGAAGCCTATGTGTGCTCCAAGACGTTTTCGAGAACTCGGTCCAGAAAAGCTACGAACAGTAAACCGCGTTTAACAAGAAACTTAGCCTGTCACAAGCCGCCTTAAAGGGACCATCAGGGTCCTTTTTCAAGTTTATTTTAATTAATAAATTAAATTTAGTTGATCAATTATCTACTTATCATTTTCAACTCCTTTTTCATAAAAACCGTAATTTCAAATCAAAACTCAAAATTAATTTTTTCCAACGGGCTCCAGCTTACGTTTTTTCACACCATCTGCCCGCTGCCCAAGGTGAAAGCCGCTGGAGATTAGGAACACGCAGCGCAGCGCTTCCATCAATCTCATGGCCAACTGGTTAGCGCCGGTATTTGGTAACCAAACGATCCCGGGTTCGGTTCCGCTCTCGTGCAAATGGTTTTTGCTGGCAAAAAGAAAACTAACTGATAAAATCGTAATGTTCTATTCTGACGTTGGTTTTAATTGTAGAAAAAAGGTCCCTGATGGTCCCTTTAATCACTAAACCAGGCAGCCTAAGGCCGCTTCAAGGCGTTCAGAATAGGGTTGAATCGAAAATAGCGCTGAAAACGAAACTTAGCCACTCTCAGTCCGCCTTTTCCAAGAACCTGGGGTTTCTTTAGAAACCCCAGGCAGCAATAGGCCGCTGAAACGCGACATCTGAAGGCATCGTTTGAGATCCCTCTCTTTTTAGGCACAGAGAAGCCTCATATTAAGACATCCATTAACTTCTAATCTTAAACGAAACAAGGCAGCCTAAGGCCGCTTAAATAAGTATTCAAAAGTGGGACCCTTTTTCAGAATTGCTTTGAACCGCGCTTAAAACAAAACTTTGTCAGCCTCAGGCCGCTTTTGCCAAGACCATTGGGTTGCTTTCGAAAAAAAAAAACCCAGCTGCTAACTAAAGGCTTCATTAAAAAAATTTCCCGTATTTTTTAAACGAAGCTACGCTAACTCACCGAAGACAGAGACGTCTCACTGACGGACTGCAGCAGAGTGCTTCTCCTGCCAACCTTGGGCAGCTGTTTGACGTTGATCTGCGACTGAAGGTAGGCCACGAGTCTCTCCTTCTCCAGCAGAGCCTCCTCCAACTCGGCCACTTCGTCGTTGGTCTTGGCCAGCTTTTCCTCCGACTCTCCCAGAGTCTCAGCCATGCCCTGGCTCAGCTCTCGCTGGTCCTCCAACTCGCGGCGGTACTGGTCCAACTTGGCGAGGGAGTCGGCCAAACCCTGGCGCAGGGCGGAGTTCTCCTCCACCACCGACTTCTCACGGGAGAGGATGTCGTTGACTTGAGACTGCAGCTTCTCGTTGTCCTTCTTGAGCTCGTCCAACTGGCGCTTCATCGATCGGGCGTCGTTTTCGTGAGTCTTCACCTTCTGCTTCAGGTCGCCGATCAGCTGAAAAACAGAATTTGAAGGAGTATTTCTGTATGGTTCATTTGCTATCTCTGACCTGTGAGTATCTAGTCGTATATTTCTCTATACTCTACTCTACATCTCTAACAGACACGTTCTTCTGCATCTCTAACCGTCAGATTATTTGTCTCTGGATATACATACATACGGTTTATTCTCTCTGGATATCTAGTAGTCTATTTAACTATCCTATGCGTCTCTAACCGTCTCGTTCTCGGAACTCTAACCACCCCTTCCTCTGCACCTCTCTCGTTTGCGTCTCTAACCGCCTGTTTCTCTACCCCTGCGTCTTTAACTCTCTGCTTCTCTATTTTCTGCCGCCCCCACCTTATGCGTCTCTAACTATCTGATTATCTACACGTTCCCGCATCGTTAACCGTCAGTTTATCTACTTTCTCGGTCTCTAGCAGTCCAATTCTCTACTATATACGTCTATAACCGTCTTGTTCTAACCGTCAAATCCTCTGCATCTCTAACCGTTTTTTTACTCTCTGCGTCTCTAACCATAAAATTATCAAACCGTTTGCTTCTTTACCATGTGCGCCTCTAAGGGGTGTTTCCTCTAACCGCCTTTTTCTCTATTCTCTGCGTCTCTAACTCTATTTCTCTACCTTCTACAGCTTCCACCTCTGGGTCTCTAACCGCCTGTTTCTCTATTTTCTGTCGCTGCCACTTTCTATTCGTCTCTAAGCACATGATTCCACCTCTAACTGATTGTATAACGCCTCAATCTAGTAGTCCAAACTCACAATTGAGTGATCTGCTGCCTCGCTGGCGTCTCTCTCCCTCCTCTTGGACTCGCTGATCTCACGCGCCATGCGCGCCAGCTCCTCGCGGTAGTCACTGTGCGCCTCTTGCAGCTCGTCCTAAAAATGTTTCGGTTAGGTGAATAGACCTTCAAAGGCCCCCAAAGAGGCATACATTCCCAAAACTCACGCTGAGGTAGCGAGCCTTCGATTCCAGCCTCTCCTTATCCACTCTCAGCTGTGAGACTTCGGCCTCCGAGGCCCTCACCCTCTCCTGCTGTTTCTCCGCAGCACGAAGCTTTTCAGCCAGCTGAGTCACCTCATCCATGGCCCTCTTGCGACCCTCTTCAGCGCGGCCCTTCAACTCCTAAAACAAGGAATTTACGAAATATTAAGAGGTTTTAAACAATGAAAAGATGAAAACATACCCTGAACTTTTCGCACTGGTCGTCGAGTTCTATGAGAGCCGTGCGCAACTCAGCCAGGCGGCTTTCGTGTGTCTCCACCACACGCTTCAGCTCCTTCGTCTCCTCATTGCCAGCCAACGCCTCCAGGAGCTCCTCCTGCTTCTCTTTGAGCTGAAAATGGTTGAATTAGTCACCAATCGAATGTCTTGAGAGTCAAAACTAATGATTCTAGTATATGCTCACGGCTGTTTTTCCGCCCAACAACCGTTTTAGTACATCATTCTCAAGACATCCGAAGTTACGGGCAGTATTTAAAAAAAAGTTTGTAATTTGATTCTACAGCACAGCCATTTCGGTATGATTTTGGCAAATACTGAGATATCGATTGATTTTCATGTGCGATTTTGGGATATGGGTCGATGTCGACCACACCTGGTCAGCATACTGTATTAGAAAAAGTTTTCAAAATTTGCGGCTAGGCATTCCCAATTTGCGGCTAGGCATCCCCACCGCCGCGGAGGTTGGCCAAAAACTATTCTGGCTGCCGGCATCCTCTATTACATAAAAGTTTGTAATTGCAAACTATGAAATAACCACGCTTAACTTTGGTATGCCGGCATATTTCACCCGGATTCGTGCGAGAGAGAACGGGACAGAGGAGCGCTCAGAAAATCAGTTGGCGAGATAGGGTGCGGAGGGAGCCACTCTCCACCCTCCGCTTTATCCATGTTGTCTAGCTTGGGTCCCACCACGCTGAGCGGCTTGCGTGGGCCAGGTCCATCCGCCCCATTGGGCTCTACTGGCGGATTGCAATGGAGTGTACTCGAAATGCGCCGCAGGTTTTGGCTGAAAGGGCGGGGATCTCGCCCTAACCACAGTCCTCCTGCTTCTCTTTGAGCTGAAAATGGTTGAATTAGTCACCAATCGAATGTCTTGAGAGTCAAAACTAATGATTCTAGTATATGCTCACGGCTGTTTTTCCGCCCAACAACCGTTTTAGTACATCATTCTCAAGACATCCGAAGTTACGGGCAGTATTTAAAAAAAAGTTTGTAATTTGATTCTACAGCACAGCCATTTCGGTATGATTTTGGCAAATACTGAGATATCGATTGATTTTCATGTGCGATTTTGGGATATGGGTCGATGTCGACCACACCTGGTCAGCATACTGTATTAGAAAAAGTTTTCAAAATTTGCGGCTAGGCATTCCCAATTTGCGGCTAGGCATCCCCACCGCCGCGGAGGTTGGCCAAAAACTATTCTGGCTGCCGGCATCCTCTATTACATAAAAGTTTGTAATTGCAAACTATGAAATAACCACGCTTAACTTTGGTATGCCGGCATATTTCACCCGGATTCGTGCGAGAGAGAACGGGACAGAGGAGCGCTCAGAAAATCAGTTGGCGAGATAGGGTGCGGAGGGAGCCACTCTCCACCCTCCGCTTTATCCATGTTGTCTAGCTTGGGTCCCACCACGCTGAGCGGCTTGCGTGGGCCAGGTCCATCCGCCCCATTGGGCTCTACTGGCGGATTGCAATGGAGTGTACTCGAAATGCGCCGCAGGTTTTGGCTGAAAGGGCGGGGATCTCGCCCTAACCACAGTTACCTATGATAGGGTAGGAAGCCACATGGTTTCCCTCCCTTAACCTATAAAAACAATAATATACTTTCCGTATGATGTACACCTGAGGGTATTTGAGTGTGAGGATTGAACTCATGTGCCTTGAGCAAGGGCTACGGTATATTTGGACCCCGTCGATCTCGGCCAAAGCACAACGGCGTCAATAGAAGACATGGGGTATCTTGAACTGAACTCTCCTAATTGGAATATTTCGCTACGCTAAGTAAGGTAAGACTTCTCCCCTCTCACTGCTTATTCATTCTCCTTCGTCTGCTCCTACCAGCCGGCTGTTCATCGACAGAGATGGGACAATGGTTGTCCACCCCCACTGACTCCGCAAGTCTTCAGAAGAGCCAGTCTGCGATAAAGAGAGCTACGATTCAGGTTGGAAGCTTTTCTTCTCCTTTCTATCCTCAAAGCAGATGGAGGCGGAAATGGGAACCAAGAAGTTGGAAACGAGGGAGTGCAAGGCTGTTTTGGGAAAGCCGGCGCCGGACTTTACGGCTACGGCTGTCGACAAGGGAGATATCGTCGAAATCAAGCTGAAGGAATATGATGGACAGTACGTGGTGCTGTTTTTCTACCCCCTCGACTTGTGAGTTCTCTTCTCTCTTTCTCCGTCTACCTATCTCTCTAATATCCCTCTTTCCAGCACTTTCGTCTGCCCCACCGAGATCATCGCCTTTTCCGACCGCGTCGACGAGTTCAAGGCCCTCGGCGCGCAGCTGCTCGCCTGCTCCACCTGTTCCGTCTACTCCCATCTGGCATGGATCAATCAGGTAGATTTGCAAAGTGCGAGAAATTCAGTCTCTGGATTCAGCCGAGAAAGTACGGAGGACTGGGGGAAATGAAGATTCCGCTGCTGGCCGATAAGAGTCTGAAGATTTCAAGGGACTACGGAGTGCTGGAGGAGGGACAGGGCATCGCCTATCGAGGTGTGAGAGAATAACGAATGCCGATACACCCGGAACGTATAACTGTGAAAGTCACGCATATCGCCACGAATTTTGAACTGTCGCTAATCGCATTTTTAAAAGTTTGCTGCAAACTTTTGGAATTTCACTACAAAAAGGACCTGTCGCACAAAAGACTTGTACGATAGCGATTGTTGATCTCTGACGGATTATATAGCTGAACCGAAATCTTATGCTAATTGCGGAAACATGCTCTGTCGACGATTCATTAGACTACGAATTTCAATGTCAACAGAGCATCACTTGAACATTCTAATGTTTTTGGCATGATTCCAATTTGGCGACAGCTATAAAGGTTTTGGGGAAGATGCATGACAAAGAACCGGGTGGAACAAGACACGATCAGGAAATGATACGCTTATTCTAATGACATGGCCACGTCAATTTACATGTAACCATCGCCAACAGCTTCCACAATATCTTCGCCAACAGCTTGCGACACAAATGAACGAGATTCCGAAAGAGAGATGGATCATAGGTGGACACGAATCGATTCAGGAGACTATCCGTAGGTGCAGCAAATAGAAACCAGGAAATAGCGTAAGCCCCAAACCCATATTGTGTAGGGTTTGCGCCCCAAAAAAACCCTTTTAAGTATGTACGGCTAACACCTTACGTCTTGGTGCGGAGATGGATATGACCTCTGTGAATGTGATACAACGTGCATATCCCCCAAAGAGTGGGGTTCTCACGGGCCGGGCCATTTGGAAAATTTTGGTCGATCCCGGCCCCTTTATCCCTCGGCACGAATCTGGCCCATAGCTGGACGGGCAGCGTTTGGCGACTGGATGCGTAAGTCCCCCAAATAGTGCATCGTGGGCAACGTAAGCCCACTTTAGCTAAATACGTAGGTACCCCGAGCCGGGGTTCTCACGGGCCGGGCCGTTTTCAAAATTTTGGTCGGCCCGGCCCGTTTACCCTGGACCACCCAGTCAGATTGCCACCCACACGACCAGGGTTCGATCCCTATCGGTGACATTTTTTTTGTACAACTAATATTGACTAATATGTTAGTAACAAACACTATTACGCTATTTAAAAGAGTTTAAAAAATTATTGCACCGATTTATACAAAAATTAAAAATTTGATTTTCAAAAACGAGCCGGCCGGGCCGCCCAAAAAATCTCTCGGCCCGGCCCGTCATTTGAGAACCCCGCCCCGAGCACCTCACGTCCAGCTATGATGGAGAGTGCCCATCCGCTGTCGAAAAGTGAAGGATGCTAATCTAGGATCTCGTTGGCCAGCCTCTTCCAACGTTGGATTGAGCGCGTGAATTCCATACATAGCTCCGTCGTTTAAGGGCGGCGAGACCCTCTGCGCTGTCATTGTCGGGCTAACACCCACGTACCATAGATTCAACCTTTTCCATCCGTAGACGCGACACAATGCGCTTAGGCGTTACCGTATCCAGAAGATTCCAACATAGGAAAAACCATTATATACATAGAATTCGCCATTTCAGGTCTTTTCATAATCGACCCAAAAGGAACTCTCCGCCAGGTGATCATCAACGATCTGCCCATTGGTCGCTCCGTGGACGAGGCCCTTCGTCTCCTCCAGGCCATCCAGTTCGTCGAGAAGGTAACATACTCTACTTTCGCTGTTGTAACTAGTTCAATTTTTAGAATGGAGAGGTTTGCCCTGTCAATTGGACTCCCGGTAAGGAAACCATCAAGCCCAACGCCAACGGAGCCAAGGAGTACTTCGCCAAGGTCAATTAGGAGACCCTGTGGTTTTAGAGAAAAAGATCGATATCAGACATAAATGTATTTTGAAATGTTTTGTACTGTAAAATGGAAAACACCGCCCTAAAACTGTCACAAACAAAACTTTGCTGAAACCCGCCAATTGGTAAAAGTTCCCTCACCTTCTCCTCTGCCTTGGCCAGGCTCTCCTCCAACGCCTCGATCTTCTCCTTTTGCACGGTATTTTCGATCTCCAGCGCCTGGATGTCGGTCTTCGAGTGGGCCAGATCGGACTTCATTCCCTGGAGCGAGGCCTTCTCTTTCTTCAGCTCCTCCACTGCCTTCTCGCTCTTCTCGAACTTCTTCTGGAGCATTATGAGCTCGCAGCGGATGTCCGCCTTCTGCGTCTTCACCTGCAAAAAGAAAATGTTAATTATCACATAAAATAGTTGTATTTCGGCCGATTGGTAGGCTGCCAAAACAATTTCAGCACTTTGTTCCAAAGTTTCGATGCTAACCTTGGGTTATGCGAAATATCGGGTTCTCAGGCCGTGTAAGCAGCCAAATGGGCCAAAGTAGTTTGGCGGAAAGTATATAGTATTATTTTTGGCAACAGAGAGAAGTGGCATAGGCCTATGCGCCGCAAAAACTTCGGTTATCGTAGGTTGTAGTCTGATATCCAATTAAATACTTGAGAAAATAGAAATTGCAGTATGAATGGAACTTTTCCTCAAAATTGAAAGGATTTTAGGTTACAGTCGTCGGCACATATTGCGATAGAACAAATATGTAGTTAACAGAATTCCAACAACAAAAACGCGCACCGCACGGAACCGCCGAATACAGACAATACTTGGACACTCGACTGTCAATAAAGGCGGGGTTCTCGGGCCGGGCCACTTGGAAAACTTTTGTCGGCCCGGCCCGTTAACCTTGGATCACTCAGTCAGATTGCCACCCACACGACCAAGGACCGATATATACAAAATATAAAATTTTAATTTTCATACCCGGGCCGGACCGTCATTTTCCAGAAAACTCAACCATTTTACAGGCAATACTTATCATTTATTGACACCCGGGTGTCAATAAAGTAACACGAACGACGATAGTTTTAAGTCTCTCACCTTCTCAATCTCCTCCACCAGATAGAGGTTCGCCGCCTCCTTGTTTCCTTCAAAGTCGACGAGTTGCTTCTGCAGCGCGTTGACTTCACTTTCCGTCTCCGAGAGCTTCCTCTTCTCCTCTTCGATTTGCTGAAATTGGGAAATGTTGCCGCCAAGATTCAAATTCAAAAATTCCGGAAAGATAAGATAAGAGGCTACTCACCTTCACGGCGTCGCGTTCCTTTTCTCTCAGCTCTTCGATCTGCTTCTCCTTGAATTCGATTGTCGTCTTTAGAGAGCCGATCTGCTCGATGAGGGAAACCTAAAAACAATCAATAAAGTTGTGTCAAAAACCAAATCGACACAACATGCCACAACACAATGTTTCGATGTTGTTCCTAGACCATACTTGGCCAACCACCGCGAACCGCGGCGGTGGGGGTGTCGCAATTTGACTTTCCCCCATTTTTTGTAAAGGGAGGGTGCCCGCCGCAAATTTTGAAAAAGTTTTCTAGTATAGGTGGCTGTCGTAAAATGTATCTCTGCGGTACGTTGACCAGGTATGTCTTAGACTAATGCGTGCAATATAGAATACTCAAGCTATGAACGCAACCAAATCGTACGAGATAGATTTGGCAACAAAAAAAAAATACTTATAGCAGAAAGCCAAGATTTAGCCAAGGGGAATGCAGAAACAAAATGTCGCATTAAAACAAGTGAGATAAGGTATAAGAGGTCAATTAGAGCCGCGCGAGATCAAAAGAAAAAGTGCCGGCGGACCAAGAAAAAGCGGAAGGAACGCCAGTTGTACACGGTGATTTGAGTTTGTAGCAGTAGTTTGCGCCTACCATGGGCTAACAGTTGGCCCTAAATCTCCTTTTTGTGAGAGCACTGTAATAAAGTCCGTACTTCATGAGTGGCTTATCGTATTTCATGCCAACCCGGTGTCAATATGGCCCAAAACTACGCCTTTTAATTTTAATGACTAGAGCACAAAAAAACCAGGCCGAGGCGTTATTTCCTTAACTCCTCCTAGTATTAAGTTTGGTTATAAAAATCACCCCTTAAATTAGGTTAACTGGGCTCAACCATATTAGTGATATAGTGGCTCACCCTGCCAGCGTTTATATAGTAGCTGCCAAAACCACTTCGTTACAACGCGCCAATGTTTTCATGTTGGTTCAAATAGTTAGTGGAGCAATAAACGATACTCAGGCTGCAGACAAATATAGCTAAATCCAAGGTTAGTTTGGCAAGAAGTTGAGAAGCGAGAAGATAACAGATCTTCGTTAAGTGCACTTACTTCCGAGATATGGCAACATGATGACATAGTTGATAGAAAGTCTCGAAGGAGAACTTCACTTTTAGAGAATATAAGCAACAAAATAACAAGTAACACCAGCTGTCAATAGTTCAAACATGTTTCCTGGTATTGTCGTACTCCAACAACACTTTTAATCCTTCCTTCGCCAAAAAAAAAATCTACCATAGCAGCAGACAATAACAGAGCGAATTGAACCAACAGTGCACGCTAAAACTTTTATCATACCTGGACACAAGGTGATTGCGGGGCCTTGCTTTTGGGGTTTTCTTTGTTTTTGAGGTCCCCCTCTCTTTGGGGGACTTACTTTTTGAGCCCCCCTCCCGTGTCCGGGTATGGCCTTCACAGCCTCGTTCTCGCCGCCGTACCATTTTGTCATTGGGCATACTCACTCCTGGTCAATGTACCGCAGGGCTATATCTTGCGACAGCCCCCCTTTATTGTGTTGGCCAAGTATGGGCATACTGTTGGTATACGGTATCCAAACTTACATCGGGCATTTTGGCTTGAGGTATGCTAATGATGTGAGTGGAGAGGGTCTGGATTTCGCGGAGAACCTGGCTGGAGCAGTCGGATGACGCCAGGGCGCTTTCGATGCTCTTTCTGGTCTGGAATTGATGTTTAGCTTAATCTCTCTCTCTCTCTCTCTCTCTCTCTCTCTCTCTCTATCCCTAACCTCCTCCTGGCTCTTCAGTTTCATCTGTAACTCCAGCTCCCTCTTTCTGCTCTCTTCCAATGACTTCTCCAACCCCGCCACCTTCTCCTTCAGCTCGTCCCGCTGTTTCTTGTCCTAAAAGTGTCCCATTTCGGAAAACTGTGAGTCAAAAGTACCGCCGCCAGCTGAATCTTCAATTTTTCCTTTTCCTTCTTCAACAAAGCCGTGGCGGCCTTCACTTCGCGGCAGCACTCGCCTTCCGTAGACTTCTGAAACATTTTAAATTACTTATTTCGACTATTGTGTTGCCCATAAAGCCCATTTGTGTGTTGCTTTTAGCATAAACTCGATAGATCGCGAATAATCCCTATTTACCTTCTCCTTAGTGCTCAGCTCCGCCTCCATTTCTGCTATTCTCGACGTCAACTCCTCGATCTTGTCCTGAAGCTCGGAGATCTCACCATTGGCAGCTTTCAATTGGAATTCCTGGAAATTTTCCAAGTTTAAAGGTTTGTTTGGTGGAAGTGACAGTTATGCCACGGAATGGTTTGCGCTCCAATTTAGAAGTGCGGGGTTCTCACGGGGCGGGCCATTTTGGAAAATTTTGGTCGGCCCGTTTAGCACCATCCAGTCAAATTGCCACCCACACGACCAGGGTTCGATCCCGGTCGATGACATTCTTTTTTGTACAACTAACATTGACTTGCATGTTAGTAACAAACACCATTAAGTAATT
Source organism: Oscheius myriophilus (assembly GCA_964057215.1). Classification (NCBI taxonomy): domain Eukaryota; kingdom Metazoa; phylum Nematoda; class Chromadorea; order Rhabditida; family Rhabditidae; genus Oscheius; species Oscheius myriophilus. The sequence goes on from OZ059904.1 coordinate 774,391, forward strand.
TTTAAATCGGACCGACCGGGTCGTCCAAAAAATTCCTCGGCCAAACCAGTCATTTGAGAACTCCGCTCATCGCCAAAATTACTTTGCCGACGTTGTACGAATCGCCTTAGGTATGACATCAAAACATTGTCACGTTGCGACGAAAAGTCAATATTAGCCTACGAAAAAGAATGGCACCGACCGGGATCGAACCCTGGTCGTGTGGGTGGCAATCTGACTGGGTGGTCCAAGGTAAACGGGCCGAGCAGACCAAAATTTTCCAAAATGGCCCAGCCCGTGAGAACTCCGTGAAAAAGCAGTCATATTCTCAAGAGACACAGGTTTGACTCATTCAGAAGCCAAATGCCACGCAATATTAAAGGACTGTTCTCAATCAACGAACCCTGTGTTTCCTCAATGACAGCTGTTCCTCGTTATCCCGCTTTATCGATCGATTTTCCTCCTGTTTGCGATTGATTTCACTCTTCAACATGTCGAAGTCCCGCCTAAGTAATCGATAATCAATAATATCTTGGCGGGAACCCACTGGAAGACCCGTCTCTCCTGGATGCTTATTTTGTTGCTCGTCTCGATGAGCACGCTGTCGTTTAACTTGTCGCTCATGGCGCTTTGCAGTTCCTGCAAATATTTCGTTAAATAAAAATTGATTAATACTGTATTTATTTTACAAAATTAGAATAAAGCTGACCTCGACTGTGCCGCGGAGTCCCTGAATAAGGCTGTCCTGTTCGAGAAGGCGCGCCTTGACCTCGTCCGGATCCACGTTTTCCGTCAGCTCCACGGTCTGAATCGCACAATTATGACAGACAAACAAATGAACGCTTTAATAACAGCTTTTTTCATGCATTACAGATGAATAATGGGACACCGTACCTCGTAGGGGGAAGAGTAGGTCGATTTCTGAGGCGAGAGGGCCTTCCTCCGGGAGCGAGGCGTTCTCGCAGCCGGCGTCTGGTAAGAGGATCCCGGATCCATTTTATCCGATCCTGAAGGCCATCAATAATGTGAAACTAATAAAAAATACGTTTGAAAAACAAAGAGTCAGAAAAAAAGGTCTTTCCTGCGCTAAAACAAAATTTTTCACTGGGTTTTCTGCCATTTTCGAATAATTACTGCTAATTGCATTAACTTCCACCATAAAAACAATTTATTTTAACTTCAAAACTCGAAAAAACTAATAAAATTCATCGAAAATCATAATCGTCGTCGGCGTCCGATTCAAGTTTTAGCGTTTCCCTCCGATCCGCGTTGGGCGGGAAACGCTCTGATTTGAATTCCCAGTCGGCCGTCGCTCGATTTTTCGTGGAATTCTCTTGGTTTTTTGCTTGTTTTTACCCATTTTCGAGGTTCTTTTTGTACGTTTTATGATTTTAAAAGTATATTAAGAAGAAATACGATTAATAATATTAAAAAATATATATATAAAATTTATGAAAAAGGACGTTTGAACGTGGAAAAAGCGGAGTAGATGTCCTGGGTGATTTTCGCTTTCAAAACGGTTGCAATTGATTTATATTTGAAATTTATTTAATTCACAAGTGATATATCATAATTCTTACGGGCCGGGCCGAACATATATCAAGCAACTAAGCTTTATGCCTTCTAGTAGCGAATAAGCTATTCAGTTGACTCAAATTCTATTAGAAGTGAATATTCCTTTCGGTATGTTATATTTTTTCCATCGTAATTTGTTTAATTGGGCGTTAAAATAAGCCAAATTGTGCTGATTTGCCAAATTTCCACAGATTTCAACTGAGTATCGAATGTAATCGTGCTGGCAATTAGCCAAATTTCGAAAAGTGGGCGGAGCTTACTGAATTGTCATTGTTTGCATCATGCCTTCGGGTAAACAACTTGGGCTGTCTTCCTTTTTAAGCCCGAAATTGCCTCAGGGCTTTGCTGTCTGTTGTTTAGCAAAATGTCGCACTTTACATGTCCGTTGTTTAACAAGCAGAACAGTCCTTTAAAAATTCGAAACCACTTCCGGAGACTAGTGTACTTAAATCGAGAATTTTCTCATTTAAAATACCCTCTTTATAGTAATTGTTTCGTGATTTTGCATTTTTAAACAATTGATTTCAGATATTATGGCTCTCACAAAGTCAAAGTCCTCCACCAGGACGAAGTCCCCTCCGTCGAAGAAAACCACCAGCAGCCGTGGAAGGAAGAAGGTGGTCAAAGTGGACCCCGAGATGATCGAAGTGGCCGAGGTCTTCAGGGACGAATGTGAGTTTTTTTTAAAGTTTACATTTGTATTGGCTTTAAAGGTCTAACTGTTTTTAAACAGGAGCAAATTTGGTTTTTTTAGTTGAGCTGCGCACCCGCGAGGTCGACAGGATGGTCGAGGAGTTCCAGGCGTCGGCCCTCGCCAGTATGCTGCAGGACTTGGAGGAGGTGGCCGCCACGTGTGATGTAAGTTTCTCTCTCTCTCTCTCTCTCTCTCTCTCTCTCTCTCTCTCTCTCTCTCTCTCTCTCTCTCTCTCTCTCTAATCCTTCTCTTTCCAGTTGGACATGCCCCTCGTCGACTTCATCGCCACCATGAAGGCCGGAAGGCGGCCTCCGGCCCCTGCTCAGCCCGTGCCTCGTCCCCGTGCTACCGCCGCCGTCGTCAAGCAGGAAACCGAAGAAGAGGAGCAGGCCGCTGTGCTGCCTCTGGCCGCCGCCCGCACGCCCATCCAGGCAGTGGTGCCTGAGGCTATGCCGGCCACCCCCGAAGGCCGCGTCGACGCCGTTCTGCCCGGAGGAGCGCACATGAGGGTGCCCGCGATGATCCGGCCCAAGATAGGCAACGACGCGTGAGTTATTTATTTATGTCGAAAGTTGTTTAAAATTGCTTCATGGCGGCCGGAACTCGCCTTAATCACTCCTCTGCGGCCTGAGCCTGCCAGAGTTTCGTCAGCATCGATTTTCTTTGAATTTTCTTCGAACGATCGGCAATAACGCTTGTGTATGATAACTGCCGTGCGTTTTTGCAAATACCAGTGACAATCCTTGAAAGAATGGGTCCCAAAAAGATGTTTCGGAATTCGGCTGTTAACGTTGATAGTTTAAAGTTTGCTTTCGTTCTTTTTGAACGTCGTTTCGGGCCAAGTATATAAAGGATTCTTGTCAATGACGTAGTTTTCTGTCGCCTGGTACATCTTGTGTGTTTAAAGCGGATGTTTGTCCTTCGCCCCCAGGCGGCCATACGCTTGCCTGAATCACCTATGCAGCATGAGGCTACCAAAATTGCGTAGTAATCAACAAGGTGCGAGGTTTATATGAATATCTAAGTCTGCTTGAAATTGCTTCAAGGCGGCTTCAGCCTGCCTGCGTCACTCCTTTGTCGCCTGAGGATGCGAAAACTGCGCCGAAGTCGACTTTTCCCAAAATGACTTCCTTATTTCAGCCTCCTGAACGTGCGCATCCTGAAGCCGAACGAGATCGCCTTCTCGATGAACGGCACTCCGCTGCAGCTGCCCCGCTCAATCGCCGATGTGAGTTCTTCGATCTTCTGTAGCCCGGGCTATCTACGATGGTGCAGTGTGGGTGATGCAATGCGTAAAGTGTATCAAATTTGGCGAAAATAGACAACTTTGGCTACACCATACCCACTTTTTGTTCCTTTCGGTACCATCTGGGCAAATTCTGCCGAATTATGTGATCGCAAGGACTTCATCTGAACGCTTTGAAGTCATTGCTGCATTTTTAAATGTTTTGTTTTTTCCAGAAGTCCGTGAACGACGTCGTCACCCGTCAGCAGTCCATCGGCGCCAACCAGGAACCCATCCCAATGGAATACAACGACTGCGATTAGACGACTTCCCGTCATCAACAGCAGAATAGCCGGCTACCGTACTCCCACGCCCCCCAGAGCGTGACTTCCTCCAAATCGGGTTATTGTCCACCCCCTTCTGTCCCCCGTAATTCCAATCATTGATGAATGTACATGTTCTCTTTTCTATTAATTCAGTAAATTTCGAGCTATTTTGTCTGATGGTTACGGGGTTTTGTGGTACTGATTTTGGTAAGCTTGGGAATTTGGGAGTACCTATTGTTAGATTAAACGGAAACCCGGCGCTCTCGGCGCGCCGTGGTGCCCTAGTCAAGATAGAATGTATTTTCTAAAACAATCACTTAAACAAAATCAAAACAATCACTTAAACAAAAATCAAAAAACAATCAAAAACCGTTATTCTATGCTCATGCGATGCTTTCCGGTGTCCGTAGCCTTGACTGTGTTTTTGCGTTACAATTTTTGGTAGGCACTCACCATTTTTGTAGGTGGATGCAGGTTGTCGTTGGATTCAAAGTGGCGCAGCCGTTCATGGTATGATTGTGGTAGGCTCAGGCCGCCTGTGGTTCAATTTCAATAAAAGTGGTTCACCTCGGATGCGACTATTACTGTTGATGTGGCCTTGGTCATGGGATGTGGCTGTAGCCAAGCATGGCAAAATCAAGGGCCGAGAAATTTTCTGAGCGGGCCGGCCTGGGTCGGCCCGTGATTTTTTGATAAAGTTATTTTTTATGTAACTCCTTTCAAAATTAATATTTTTCCATGCTTTTTGTTGGAAAGCATAGTTCTCTGTGCAAAAGATAAAGTTTAAAGGAGGATTCGAACTACCCTATATAATTTTTTAATGTATTCCATGGCCGAGTGGATAAGGGGTTGGACTGGCAAACCAAAGTGACCCCAGTTCGATCCCCCGTCGTCAAAACTTTTTTGCCTCTGTAGTTTTGCTTTTTATTTATGCTAGAAACTAAATTCTAGTATATTTCAAAAGGAAAAACTTTTTTTTTACATGTTGGAAAAATTGTGTCTCGGCCCGGGCTGGGCCGAGCCGAAAAAAAAAATTTGCGGGCCGGCCCGGCCCGAAGCCATGCTTGGCTGTAGCCTTTGTGGCCATATCTGTGGTCTGGATGGATGTCGTGAAAGCCATGTCTTTCGAAGTGGCCTTTCCGGTGGATATGTACGGTGCCTTGACTGTGGGTGTGAGAACGCATAGCCGCCGCCAAACGAAAATCGGCGAGAAAATGCCGCTTTTTCTCAGATGCTTTGCTTTTTACACGCGTTTTTTGTTGTTTTCGCCTGCGGATCACACAAATGCTGCCTGAGGTCCGTTTTTGGCAGGATTTAAAGTTGGCGACAGCTATAGATGTAGTTAGTCAATCCGAGAACAATCTAGAACTATGCAAAAACCGCTATGCACGTAAATTATCGTCCGTCCGTTACGTGAGGCCCTAGATGAGCTCAATCCCTCCTCTTTTCATTCCGTCTCCATCTTCCCTCCCCTGCGGTCGGCTCACTTCTCCGTCAGTTCGAAGAGCAACCAGTCGACTCCTTCAGCGGCATCTGAGGATCTACTTCGGATACAGCTGTGTAAGCTTTGTATTCATTCTCCAATCACAGAGAACTCTAGGTTTCGGGTCCGGCCCCATCTGTGCAACATTCTCCAGAGGAAGTCTCCAGAGGACAGAGAAGTGCTTCATCGCCAAGACGATGGTCTGCTGCTGATCTACAGAGTTCTGGTGGATGCTTCTGCGACTTTTCGGGTGAGTTACACAGAAAATGGTGAGTATAACAGCTACCGAGATAATAACTATTTTCCGGGGATGGGGACGAGATCGGAACGTGTAAAAGAGAGAGGAACTGCTGCCAGACAAACCTAAGAGAGAACCAGGTACCTCAATTGAGACTGAGGCATGTCGTGACCGAAATAGCCGAGTAATACGGTGAAACAAAGCGTGAAACAGAGTGTGAGGTGAAACAGACACGAGCCAATCCGAGCCGAGACAGATTAATACTGTTCGGGGACTCGAGAGAGACGGAATGAAAATTCCAAAATATACGAGACTGAGGCATTCCGTGGTTGAGACACGAGGCCATAGAGAGTGAGACATACACCCACTGAGAGATGTGAGCGAGACCTGCACATCCTGAAGAAATCTCCAGAAGGCAGCGAGAAGTGCCGAAAAGACTTCTGCTGATCGACTGCGTTTTGGTGGCTAATTCTGCGACTCTACAAAGGTGAGTTTCAAAGATATAGGTGAGTACAACGGCTGCCAAAATAAAACCTATTTTCCGGGGGCTGAAAAAGAGACATTCCGGGGTGGCTGAGACGGGATGAGACTGTTCAAGGCCTCCACAAACCCCTCTAAGAACATGAGGCATCTCGATTGAGACTGAGGCATGCCATGATCGTTCCTCCGTACCTCCTCATGTCAGAGTGAGACACAGAGTCATTCCGAGCCGAGACAGATTAATACTGTTCGAGGCCTCGAAAAGAAAGAGACAGAATGAAAAATCCGACACATACGAGTTGAAATACGTTGCTGAAACAAGTAAACGTGACAAACCGTGAGACACGATAATCCACGGAGACCTCATGACCATGCCACATGCCACACGAGAGACACGTGCCGTCGCCGAGAGACCGTGCCGTGAACGATACTGAAGTTGAAGATCTTCTGAATTGTAAGCTTTGTTTTTGTTTTCAAATTACGAAATTCTAGGCCCTGGATCTGCTCACATCTTGATGAAATCTCCAGAGGACAGAAAGAAGTGCTTCATCGCCAAGAAGATGGTCTGCTGTTGTGTCATGTGACCCTTGATCTGTGCCCTCACATTTCCCCACGCGTTCATGTGTAATGGCATCGACCTGCCGAGGTCGCCTCATTCAAGGCCCGCCGCACACCAACATCGGTCGCCTCAATAAACATCTGAAGCCGATACTCTGTTCTATGGGCTAGCGAGTTCGGAACAGAGCCACGGGGGGCTCTGTCGCATATATTCCGACAGTTGATCTACACGGTTCTGGTTGTGCGACTCTTCGGGTGAGTTTCACAGAAAATGGAGAGTATAACAGCTACCGAGATAATAATTATTTTCCGGGGATGGGGACGAGATCGGAACGTGTAAACGAGAGGGGCACTGCTGCCAGACAAACCTAAGAAAGAACCAGGCATCTCGATTGAGACCGAGGCATGACCGCAATACGAGAGAGTCCGACACGCCATTCCGAGCCAGGTTAATACTGTTTGAGGCCTCGAGAGCAACGGGATGAAAAATCCGAAATATACGAGAGTGAGATACCATTGCGGAGCCATTCAGTGGTTGAGACACGAGGCCATAGAGACGGAGACAGACCGAGAGCCAATCCCTACACATTCTGATGAAGTCTCCCGAAGACAGCGAGAAGTGGGCAGTCGTGAAGAAGTTCAATGTGGCTTCTGGTGGCTGTTTCTGCTACTCTACAATGGCGGGTTTCACATGAAATGGTGAGTACAACGGCTGCCGAAACAAAACCTATTTTCATGGCTGGGGTGAGACCGGAACCGATTCCGGGACACTGGTCAAAACAGACCAGCTGGCCAAGTGGTGACATTCTTGCCCAGGCAGGCCGCGAAAGAGGCACTGAGAGTATGAGGCACCTCGATTGAGACAGAGGCATGCCATGTTTTGTCGTTTTCGAGTCATGCGGTGACAGAGATTCCAAGGCAAAACAGATTAATGCTGTTCGAGGCCTCGAGAGAGACGGAATGAAAAATCCGAAATATACGAGGCTGAGATACCATTACCGAGGCACGCGTGATTGAGACAAGAGGTCATAGAGACAGAGGCATACCACACTGAGATATGTGTCCATTGTTGTTCGGAGACAGACTATAGAGTGAGGCTAAGACTGTTCAAGTCCTCGAAAGAGACATACAAGACCCAGTTGACCCTTGCCGAGGCATACCATTTAGACCGAGAAAAAACCCCACCGACAGATACGAAACATAAGAAACTGAAAAATTCTCTCTGTAACTCTCTCCCTATCTCTATTCGTCACTCTAAGAATAAACTTTATTTAAAAAACATATTATGCAGGGATAATGTTTTTTCTTCATATATTAACTATTGTTCGCAGTTGTTTTTGGAATCTTAAAAAGTTACGGGTTTTTTGCTATTAATTTTCCATTTACCTTGTGCTGTTTCATCAACTGGGATTGGAGTGTACATTGTGGTCCGTGTGTCATTGGTACCAACGAAGGGTCGTACGGCTGGTGGGGTTCTTCCAGCTATTTGAATTGAAGAAATCATATAAAGTTTAGGGTAAAACTATGTCTCATACGTTGTTCTCGGTTCCGTCATCGTAGTAAAGTAGTTGAGATAGAAATCTCCAGATTTTGATCCTTTTTGGGTTGTTCATTTACTGTTTGTTCGCGACAGTTGATGCAGCCACTGGAATATAAGATTCAACCTCTCGCGCACACCCCCTTTTTAAAAAACTTACTCAGACACACTCACAGACACACAGAACAGACACACAGACACACAGACACACAGAAACACACACGCACACGCACATGCACACGCACACGCACACGCACACGCACACGCACACGCACACGCACACGCACACGCACACGCACACGCACACGCACACGCACACGCACACGCACACGCACACGCACACGCACACGCACACGCACACGCACACGCACACGCACACGCACACGCACACGCACACGCACACGCACACGCACACGCACACGCACACGCACACGCACACGCACACGCACACGCACACGCACACGCACACGCACACGCACACGCACACGCACACGCACACGCACACGCACACGCACACGCACACGCACACGCACACGCACACGCACACGCACACGCACACGCACACGCACACGCACACGCACACGCACACGCACACGCACACGCACACGCACACGCACACGCACACGCACACGCACACGCACACGTCCCCCCTTTGCTTGCTTTCTTTCAACGAAATCTCAACATTTCAATAAAATTCGAAAGGAAGAATGAAACTCACCAGAATGAAACAACTGGTGATCCTTCTGATGGTTCTTTATTCCTTGCACCCAAAAAAATAGTTCGGTTGATCAAATGAAGACATTTATGGTCCTAAATATAACAGATTATACGAGTCCTGAATGTGGGCGAGAAAAGTATAGTTTAAACGATGGGTGCAGAGAAGTGAGAAAATACGGTCTCACAGCCGATCTCATTGCATAAAAAAAACGGGCGCACCTTGAGGTGTTGAAATTATCGGCTGATGGGGATCATCTATTCGTGACAGCCGTCTGGCGCAGAATAATTTGATGCCCAGTGGGATTCTACAGAATAGAGAGCAAGCAAGATAGAGAAAGAGATAGAGACAGAGAGATAGAGAGAGACAGAGAGATAGAGAGATAGAGAGGGAGAGACAGAGAGAGACAGAGAGAGAGAGAAAGAAAGAGAGAGAGATAGAGATGTTCGAGTCCACAACTTACCGGTTCTATCCAATACACACACATACACGCATACACACACACACACACACACACTCTCTCTCTCTCTCTCTCTCTCTCTCTCCCTTCCAGTCCTTTAATTTTACTTTCGCTTCTCCGCGTTATAACCAGCTGATGCGCCACAATCAGTGGAAGGATTAGGACAAAAAGACGCCACATCGTTCTTTGAGCCACGGTGTAGGCACTGATTTCTGACATTTCAGCTGATTGGGAAAAGTGTACTTTTCGGTGAGACAACCAAATTTATAAACCGTTTTGACTTATAAATCTTATCGCGGAATTTACAAACTGATTTACGAATTGGTTTGAATTGAAAGTTTTCGAGCACTAGTGATAAAGAGAGACGCAGAGAAAGAGAGTGAGAGAGACAGAGACAAAGAGATACAGAGACGGAGAGATAGAGAGGCAGAGAGGCAGAGAGGCAGAGAGGCAGAGAGGCAGAGAGGCAGAGAGGCAGAGAGGCAGAGAGACAGAGAGGCAGAGAGACAGAGAGACAGAGAGAGAAAGAGAGAGAGACAGAGAGACAGAGAGACAGAGAGACAGAGAGACAGAGAGACAGAGAGACAGAGAGACAGAGAGACAGAGAGACAGAGAGACAGAGAGACAGAGAGACAGAGAGACAGAGAGACAGAGAGACAGAGAGACAGAGAGACAGAGAGACAGAGGGACAGAGAGACAGAGAGACAGAGAGACAGAGAGAAACAAAGACAGAGAGTCTGTGTACTTGATCTCTATCATAGAATCTCTGCATTTCTACCCTACATCGTGGCCGGAATAACGCTATGGCGTCTGTTCGCTCTAATCCTCTTTCTGATAAGAATTGTTGGTTTATAACTGAGAGCTCTTGTTCTTCAAAAGCACGTTTTCATTATCTGCGCTCTCAAAATGAAGTTCCTGGTTGTCTTCATTCTATTGATTGAAGCTATAAATGTAAGATTTTTGTAAATTTATCGACTGCAAAATAAATTCAGTCAACAATGATTGACCCCTCCGGCTGTCGAATCACAAAAGGATGTTGGTCCACAACATCGCCTGTTTTCACTTGGAAGGTGAAACTTATAAATTTAGTTGATAATTAAATTAATTGACAGATGTTTAAAAGAAATAGCAGTTTGTGGATGGATATTGAGCTGGAAGGGCCAGGAGATGGAAAAGGCTACGTCGCTGTTGGATTTTCGAACTACGCTCATAAGGTTTACGATAAAAGATAAACAACACATTTTCCGGCCTTAATATTTAGGCCACGCCCATTTTAGCACAGTATATTTTCAAATTAGGGATACAATAGTTGCAAGCCCATCGTTAAATTGAGCCCCGCCCCTTTTTACAGCTTAATCGTAAACAAATTACAATCTATTTGACCGAAAAAAAACAGACAAGGAAAACGTACCATTCGTTTGTTGATTGGCCTTAAAGCCTTTAAATTTAGGCCACGCCCCTTTTGCCAAAAGATATTTTGGAACGACAATAAACCACATTCTCAGGCTCCCCCTCTGTTTGGTCAATTGAAATTCGATATTTAAGCCCCGCCCCTTTTCAGTGCCACGACGTTTCTAAATACGACACCAGTTACTATATAGAGATCAAAAGTCCGCACACTGTCACGGTCCCATTTTTCTCTCGTTCTTTCTTGTCAAACTAAGCCCCACCCCTTTTACACTGCAAGTTTAAAATAGAAAGAAATTATTGCACACAAATCTAACAATGATCTAATCAAAATCAAAAAAAATTTGTATCGATAATAGATAAAAGCAAAATTATAGGGTCGAACGGCAAAAGTCATGTCAATAATGACAAGTTTTAGGGTCAAGATTACATCATCGAGTGCTCAAAAATCGGCGACAATGCAAATTTATCCATGAAATTCTCTTGGAACAATGATGGACCAGCCAATTTTCGAATCGACGGAGAAGAGGTATGGAATCGAAATTCCGAAAAATTCGACAGCAGATCATTGCAACCCTTTTTTCAGACAATTGAGAAAGACTACTTCGCCGAGACGTCCTTCAAAACAGTGGACAACGTCGCTTACTGCAAAGGAAGTGTAAAAATAGACGGTTGGCATGGGAGCAATTTGGTCTTAAATGTGACCAATGGAACTGCCTATTACTTCAAATACGCTTACGGAACTACGAATGTTCATGGTTGGTCGGGTAGCAATAACCTTAAGGAATTTACTGGATTAGGGCTTATACCTCATCAAGCGACTGCAACTTTGGCCAGTTGGGGGAAGATAGATCTTGCTGGTATTGTTGGAGAGACGAGGGAGGCACGAGGACCTCCGGCTGATTGGAAGTTGAAGCTGAAACAGGCTCACGGTTAGTTTTAAAGAGAGAGAGAGATAGAGAGATAGAGAGAGAGATAGAGATAGAGAGAGAGAGAGAGAGAGAGAGAGAGGAGAGGGGCTCAAAGTGGTGTGAGTGTGTGAGTGTGTGAGTGTGTGAGTGTGTGAGTGTGTGAGTGTGTGAGTGTGTGAGTGTGTGAGTGTGTGAGTGTGTGAGTGTGTGAGTGTGTGAGTGTGTGAGTGTGTGAGTGTGAGTAAGTGTTCGACTGGAACAGAAATAGATAGAGACTAAAACGACTCACTTTGCAGGCATCCTCATGGTCCTCTCATGGATCTGTTTCATCCCATCCGCCATGCTCTTCGCCCGTTTCCTTCGAGGTTCTTGGCCAGGAGTGAAGCCCGGAGGCTTGTTGATATGGTTCCATGTAAATTTCAAAGTTTGAAGCATTTCAAACCAAAAGTTCAGGTCCATCGTACAGCAAACATGGTCGGAATAGTGCTCATGACGGCTTCCTTCATCTGCATCATGACGGCTTTCGAATGGAAGTGGACAGGACCCGGCTCTGGGGCTAAATACGCCTACCGCGTTCATTCAATGCTCGGTCTTTTGGCTCTGATTCTGGCTTGGATCCAACCCCTGAACAGTATTCTGAGATGTGGACCGAATGACTCCCGTCGCCCGTGGTTCAACTGGTCTCATCGCATAATTGGAGCTTGCTCTTACATTTTAGCAAGTAAGCATTTCGTTTTGGCCAACCGGGCTGGCTCGGTGAGGATCGGTTTCATTTCCTAAAAGTTAGAATAGTTGCATAGCCGCTAAATGGGAATCCTGCCAAAACGGCCATAATCCAGAAAGAGAGCGGTTCTCTGGCGAAGAAAGCTCAATTAGCGAAGACACCGACAAAAAATCCCCTTTTCAGCTATAAGTACATCTTCTTGGGGAAGTTTTGGGTGAATCCCTTATATAAAATGGGATAAAATATGGACTATAAAATCGATTAATGGAGGTGAAAAGAACCGACTGCTAATGAAATTTCGAAAATGCTTCGCTTTTTGTTAGCCACCATTCTGCGCCGCATTCGAAAGCGCAAATCAGCCCGTTTCGGCCCAATTTGTAAGCTTTTAACGTTTAGTTTTCATTAAATCGATCTTTTTCAGCTTTTATTCCGAAAGGCAATTTTATTCCGAAACGAAAAGAATTCTTATTTGAGAAAATTCAAAGTTAGTGTCCCGACCGGGATCGAATCTTTGTCGTGTGGGTGATTGTTTCCCTAAGTGGCCCGAGTAGACGGGCCGAAGCGGGCCGGACCGCGCCAAGACGGGCCAGCCCGCGAGGATAACAGTTCATTTGACGCCAGAACACGGCGTTTACCAAATGCTTCTCAACGGCTCCAGGCAGCATAGGTTGTCCGTTTTTTGAAAGGAATAGGTCCAAACATTGAAATCGCCACTTTTATGGGCAAATGCACATTAATTGACTATATATAACTGAAATCCTTCAAAAGTAAGCACTCGTACGTTTCATTTCAGCCGCCGCCCTAGCTACGGCTGCCTACATGTTCCAGTCTCCTTCCGGTGTCTGGACCATCGCAATTCAGCTGTTACCGGGACTTAAATTGGCCTTAGTCCTTATCCCTCCGGCCATTACGATAGGGCTGATGATTATTTTCCCATTTATCAAACCAAGAGAGAATACTAAGGATAATGGAGCGGTGGGACAAATACAGCAACTTATATAAATGTGTTTTTTTAGACTCAGAAGGCGAAAGAAGTCATCGTCTTTGCAGCTATTGCTATTTTTGTGGCGGATGCCATCGCTCTTTCTGTGATGATTGTACCTTTACCTACTGTATATAATTGATTACATTGCCATATCGACATAATAAATTTTTGAACTCATGTCGCACACGCACACGCACACGCACACGCACACGCACACGCAAAACTGAACATAAACTAGTCGGCGTATAGGCTCCGATCTTTAATTCTCACAAAAAATAAAGAGAATTGGAGATATGATCCACCTATAAACGGATCTTTGGGGTTGAGGGTGGGGTAGAATTTCTCTCTCTCTCTCTCTCTTTTGCACTTTTTCTCTGTATCGGTCTCTTTCTTCTCTTTGTGTGCGAGAAAAAGGAGTTTGAAAATATTTTAATACTGAAAATAAAAACAATAACTAAAAAGTAGATCAATTTGCAATCAAACTGTAGTCTTTTCTTCTTCTCCAACTGGCATACTTGATAGAAGCGATATAGGCAGCCAGCACTACGACTGTAACAGCGAGGGAAAGTGTTATCCAGTCTGAAAGAAAATTCTACAAGAGAGAGTGCGTGTGCGTGTGCGTGTGCGTGTGCGTGTGCGTGTGCGTGTGCGTGTGCGTGTGCGTGTGCGTGTGCGTGTGCGTGTGCGTGTGCGTGTGCGTGTGCGTGTGCGTGTGCGTGTGCGTGTGCGTGTGCGTGTGCGTGTGCGTGTGCGTGTGCGTGTGCGTGTGCGTGTGCGTGTGCGTGTGCGTGTGCGTGTGCGTGTGCGTGTGCGTGTGCGTGTGCGTGTGCGTGTGCGTGTGCGTGTGCGTGTGCGTGTGCGTGTGCGTGTGCGTGTGCGTGTGCGTGTGCGTGTGCGTGTGCGTGTGCGTGTGCGTGTGCGTGTGCGTGTGCGTGTGCGTGTGCGTGTGCGTGTGCGTGTGCGTGTGCGTGTGCGTGTGCGTGTTCATGTGCGTGCCTGGGTGAGAGAGAGAGAGAGAGAGAGAGAGTAAGAGAGTGAGAGAGACAGAAAGAGAGACAGATATGTTCACTCACTTATTCCTCCACTCGTCGAAGTCTCCGTTGGTAAGGCTACAGTAGTATTCCCCACCCTAACCCCAGCAGTTTCTGAAAGTATATTTTTCGATTCCAACTTCTTTTTCACCTGCTAACACTCTCTTTCTCTTCTCAATCAAGTGGTCTAAATGGTCTTCGAACATCCTATAGGTCTCCATCGTCGCTTCATAATCCTTGTCCAGAAAAACAGATTCATTTATCCAAGCTGAGGCTTTAAAATTGCATTATTTGCAAAATTCTGAAAAGCTAACCCATAGCATCGACAATTTCCTTAACAATGTAGACGTCAGCCTTTGGAGGGAAGTCATTTGGGTAGTTCCACGTACCACCAGCTCTAAAATCGATAGTTCAAAATTTTTGCTGCTTTGACTTATTTCTCGCAACTTTCCCCACCAAAAGCAAAAACTTTGCTCCATAGCAGGATCGAACTGCTGACCTTGGCATGCCTTACTGACTATAAGTACCACGCGCTAACCGACTGCGCCAATGGAGCACGATGCGCCGCGCCCCCTGCGTCTTATTTGAAACCCACTCGAACGCCGTCTTGTTCCAAAAGTTGAAAGCTTCGGTGTAGTATTGTTCTCGCACTCCGGGCATGTTGAAATCTTTGTCGAAATCTACTTTATTGTATGAAAGCGGTAGAAAAATTGGTTTTTACCTATTTTAAAGTAACTTCTTCTGATACTGTCCCACTTTCTCCACTTCTGGGAAGCGTAGGAAGGATCACCGGTGTTTACGAAATTAGCCAAGATGCCGGAATAGATCTTCTCTATTTTTCTATCCTTGGCGGTGAAAAATTCCTCAACTCGGTGTAGACCCAATATGTACATCTGAAAATGCATTGTTGAGGCTCTGCGCGGGGAAAAGCGCTAGCGCGAGAAGGACTAGTTTCGGGAAAGTGCGCAGACAGTGCCTACGATACAGAAATAAGCATCTAGGCGTGATGAAATCCCCCCCCCCCCCCCCACCCCCCAGCTTTTCTAGAGAGCTGAAAGTGGCAGCCTTGGTTACGCGCAACCGATGCCCATGCGACACGCACCCGTACCATATCGACAGTTCTAATCCCGGAGTCAGCAGGGTTATTCAAACAACACTAAAAAATTGAAAATAATTTGAGACGTAAAATTTAACGAAACGATTGGCAACACCACGTCCTCGATGTAAGGCTACGTACGTGGTCTAAGGGTGGGTGTTGTCCCAGCACCCTTCCCTTTGCAATGACTTTTCCTCCCAATCCACAGCAGAGATATAGTCTATTTCCAATCTTGAGACGACGACTTTTGAATGACCGTGAATTTCCTTGGTATTTAACCATTGACGATTTGAAACATCGAAGTGCATATCAATAAAATAACCGAAATAGCATTGCAACAGAGGAGTGCGCAGACAATTAGACGATCGCGGCGGGACCCATTGTACCTAGTCCTTTAGGAAAATCCCCTTTTCCTTGTCTCAGTTTTCGAAATGCCCTATAATGTTCTGCGTTCTCAGGGATTGGCGAGAAAATAACATTGGAAGGAAAAAGAGCACTGGAAGCACCCGTTTTCGAAGTTATTTGGCTTTTTCGAACTGGCCATAAGAAGAGCAGTCAAATAAGATTCAACGCCCTTTAACCCCACGGCAGGCGCCGTTTTTACGAGTGTGACGAGCAGGAGGAACAGACCGACTTCCGGTCGCCGCAACGCCATGGCGCCAAGGCATTGGCAGCAGATCCTGGCGTTTCACCTCATTGCGACTGACCCGCGTACCAAATCGGCGCCTCCACCAGGGGCACTCGCGCCCGCCGCTTCAGCATGTGCCTCTGGTTCTCTTGCAATCAATCGAGAAAATCTTTCGCCTTTTACTAAAGATTTCCGTGCAAGTGGACGCATATGAGTAATCTCATTTTTTGGAATCCCCTCGAAAGAGCGGGAAGCAATTCGATCTAAAAACATGTTCGCCGTAATGATACAATGTTTTGGTATCGTTCCTAGAGCATTGAGTGTATTATAGAATACTCAGTCCATGTAAGCAGCCAAATCGGCCGGGCTAACGATAAGCGCATACTTCTTCTACTTCGGGCGATTTCGCTGCGTTCACGGAGAGTCCTACATTACATGCATTACTCCACCAACATGAAAATATTGTGTTGTAGTAGATTTTAGATAAACTATATGTTTTGCTTATAAGACACGATTTCTCTAAGGGCCGGCAGGGGTGCGGACCTGGTAGAAATAGGTTTGGCTGAAACGGTAAAAATAAGTTGGTTAGGACCCAAAATTTGGAGAAAAATCGAAGCAACATGAAGAGAACCCTACGGCTTCATAGCAAAAGACAACAAAGTCAGCACTTGAAGACTAACCCATTCAATACATTATTGAATTCTAGCAATTTCGCACATCAATGCTACACGAATCGGATTGACAGACAACTTTTAAAAATTTTAAACAACCAACGACAACAAGACATACGCGACCTAAGGATGGGTGTTATCCCAGAATACCCTTCCTTTGCAACGTAATTTTTTCCCAATCCACAGCAGAGAGATTTTCTGCTTTCTCAGGGATTGGGTTTAAAATGACATTGGAAGGATTTTCACATACAATTTATGGATCACAAAACTATGTGGACCAAGACCGTTTTTATGTGATTCACCTCAGACCACACCTGGGCATCTGCCGATTTTGTACGGGTGTGTCGTGCAACGAAACGGACCGACTTCCGGAGGCCGTTGCGGTGCCGATCCTGGCGCAGATCCTGGCGTTTCACCTCATTGCGACTGACCCGCATACCAAATCGGCGCCTCCACCAGGGGTACTCGCGCCCGCCGCTTCAGCATGTGCCTCTGGTTCTCTTGCAATCAATCGAGAAAATCTTTCGCCTTTTACTAAAGATTTCCGTGCAAGTGGACGCATATGAGTACTCTTATTTTTTGGAATCCCCCCGAAGAGCGGGACATAAGCAACAGTGTAGCGTAATCGAACTTCTTCTACAGTTTGATGCTCTAATCAGTTTCAAACCTAATTCTCTTATATCACGAATAAAGATAAAATCCATATAGGGTTGTGGCAGATTTTTCGGTCGTAGGAGTTCCTTAAAACGTTAAGGATTTTCTCCTTAACGTTTGAAGGAACTCCAGCTGAAAAAAACGGCAGGCCAACAACCATAACAAATTGTTATATGTTGCCTTGGTCCTGCCACGAATAGCATTGGCGAAGGCAACGAAAATCGCAATCAATGAATACGCGGGATTTCAGCGCTTATCGCGGATACTTGGTTGGCCCACCGCTCGAACGTTTAAGAAAACGGCTTAAGCGATGGGCAAGCGAAGAGTGTGCGAAGCGCGCAGACGCAGAAAAAAGGGTGCTGCCGACTTATGTGACAGCTATGCATTTTCTATCAACCGAAAGCAACGGGTAACCGCGAAGTTGTGAGCTATCGAGTTTGCAGAATTGCCGCGATGCAATTCCTAAAGTTTAACAACTTAACTTTAAAAAAAACAGTGTGAGACGAAAAATTACGTACGTTAGTAAGGATGGGTGTTAATCCCAGCACCCCCTCCCTTTACAATGAAATTTTCTCGCAATCCACGGCAGAGAGATGTTCTGCTTTCTCAGGGATTGGCAAGAAAATAACATTCGAAGGAAAGAGAGCACTGGAAGCACCCGTTTTCAAAGTAATATTAATGGCAGAGCGAATTTGCCTATGTTTAACGTCTAATTTTGAGAGTTCGTTACGAGACCATTGTCGTTGAAACACTCTCCCATTTACCCAGTGTTCCCTCTAGTATCGCGATCTTGTAAATCTTAGAACCTTGGCATACCAGCAAATGTTAAATAGACATAGAAAAAAATATTTGTTGTCCCAAAGTAAATTCCAAAAGAAACACAACAAATATCGGCCTCAGAAAAGCAAGCAAAAAAGAATTGCCCTGAACCAGGATCGAACTGGTGACCTTTAGATCTTCAGTCTAACGCTCTCCCAACTGAGCTATCAAGGCGCTGCGGTCGGCGCCCGCGCTGCGCGATTTCAATACCGCCCCCTCGCACTCACATAATCCTCAGCATGTGACGGTCTCAGCTGCTTATCCGAGCTAAACTTGTACGCTTTTCCAATCTTATCGTACTCGAAACTGAAAGCTTCCTTCAATTTTGGAAAATTGACATTTACAGCTTACCTGTACATGTAGCAATCAGCCTTCTGTGACATTTGGTTAAGTAATAATGCGTTCGAAGTGTAGTACATGAGATCGTCGTCGATAAACTGGGTCATGTTAACTGAACCTCTATTTTTCATTCGACGCAACTTTTTTTCCTACCTTTTGAGTAATAATCAATACAAGCCTTCTGGAATCCCTCTGGTCTCTCGTAATTTCTGTTGTAAGCCATGTGGGAGCAGATTCTTTCTAGTCTGTCAGGGATTGACCTTCCATCCTCGTGGGCAGCCAATCTGATATGGAAATTTCTCCTAAGAAACGTGTAGTACTTACGCAGTGTCACGCATTTCTGCTGAAACTGATCCTACCAAGCAGGGGAGAGGGTGAATGCTGTTCAGTAACTCGCGGGTGTAGTCGGGGAGGACCTAGGAAGGTTTCGGAGGCGGTAGAGATATATAGAGACTAAGAGAGAGACAGAGACACAGAGACACAGTGACGCAGAGAGAGAGAGAGACAGACAGACAGACAGACAGACAGACAGAGAGAGAGAGAGAGAGAGAGAGACACAGAGACACAGAGACACAGAGACACAGAGACACAGAGACACAGAGACACAGAGACACAGAGACACAGAGACGCAGAGAGAGAGAGACAGAGAGACAGAGAGAGACAGACAGAGAGAGAGACAGAGACACAGAGACACAGAGACACAGAGACACAGAGACACAGAGACACAGAGACACAGAGACACAGAGACACAGAGACACAGAGACACAGAGACACAGAGACACAGAGACACAGAGACACAGAGACACAGAGACACAGAGACACCGAGACACCGAGACACAGAGACAGAGATACAGAGAGAGACACAGAGACAGAGATACAGAGACACAGAGACACAGAGACACAGAGACACCGAGACACAGAGACAGAGATACAGAGAGAGACACAGAGACAGAGATACAGAGATACAGAGACCCAGAGATACAGAGACACAGAGACACAGAGAGAGAAACACAGAGACACAGAGACACAGAGACAAAGAGACAGAGATACAGAGATACAGAGATACAGAGACCCAGAGATGCAGAGACACAGAGACACAGAGACACGGAGGTACAAAAAGATAGAGACAGAGAGAGAGAGAGAGACAGAGAGAGAGAGAGAACAACTCACCCCTCCAGGTCCGTCAATCCATGATCCGTAAATTTCTTCGACTTCGTGGTAAAACCGAAATTGCTCTGACAGAATCTCCTTATCCGTGAATTTCCTCATGCAAGAAATAATCTGAATTAATCGATCAAACCTTCTCTCTCTCTCGCTCACTCTCTCTCTCTCTCTCTTACCTCTTCTACTCTCTCAATCTCATCGAATCGATCATAATCCGTAGCGCACCCCAACGATCTGCACATTTTCTGGGAGTATTTTGAGTTCACAACTGAATTCCTGTTGCTTTCATTTAGAAATGGTTCAAACTTACATTTCGATCTATCGGCTCCGTAATCGGGAGGACTCATTGCGATCATTTGATGAAAGAGTCCCTCTGAGAGAGGTGAGAGGGTAAGCTGAAATGTCTATCTATGTCTTTGTCTCTGTCTCTCTGTCTCTCTGACTCTGTCTCTGTGTCTCTGTGTTTCTGTGTCTCTTTGTCTCTGTGCCTCTTTGTCTCGTTGTCTCTGTGTCTCTGTGTCTCTTTGTATCTGTGTCTCTGTGTCTGTGTGTCTCTGTGTCTCTGTGTCTATGTGTCTCTGTGTCTCTTTCTCTCTGTTTCTCTGTTTCTCTGTCTCTGTCTCTGTCTCTCTCTCTCCCTCTATCTCTATCTCTCTCTCCCTCTCCTCCGCTAGCGTTCCGTTACGCATATGCTAATTCCCTCCCCCTCTCCGCTCCCATTCCTCCCCTCTCATTTCACCGCTTCTCGTCGACTCGCCCGGTCCTCTCCATGTTCATCCTCATTTTCACCGTCTCCACCACGCTTGCCTCGTTGGTCTTCGTTCCCTCTTTCTGCTGCAAGAAGAAGGAGTTTGACAAGGTGAGTATCCTCTCTCTATGAGTCTCAAAATGAGGCGTTTTCCAGTTGAAGCCGAAGAGTCCGTCGAAATCGCAGGCTGGTGAGGCGGACAAGGCGCTGAAGGCGCAGAAGAAGAGCAGTGGCAGCGGAACCGGAGGCACTGGAGAGATGGCCGAGAAGAAGGACGTCGGAGGACAGCAGAGGTCCGCCGACGACATGGAAACCGTCGATGGGTGCAAGAGCAACTGGGGAGAGGTGCAGAACGTCGACAAGTAGACAAGTCATATAAGAAGATATCAGCTGATTCGTGTGTTTTGGTTGTTGTTGGCACATTTTCGTGTTTTCTATACTTTGAAAAGCGTTCCGACCGAGTTGAATGCCGCGGTGGGGCGAAATGAAGCCATGGCACCTGTGTTGTAATCGACCCCGCGGAATCTTACCAAACGCGCGCGCCAACACTTACGTGTCCGTTGTGGTCTAGTGGTTAGGATTTATGGCTCTCACCCATAAGGCCCGGGTTCGATTCCCGGCAACGGAAGAATATTTTGCTTTTATGAATTATAACTTCTCCTGTACAACTTTGTCAATTGCAGCGTTTCCAGTTCATCAAAGTTTTTTTTTTTGCACAAGTTCGCGAATTCGTTCTACCAATCAGCCTTTTAAATGACAAAAAGCGCTGACGGAGTTTTCCGACCGCTCCTAAACACTCTGATTTGGCAATTTTGTGCAGTTTAAACTGAATGCTGGGTAAAAATGAACAGTTAGTCGAAAAACTGGTGTTTTGCTATCACAAGCATTGAAGTTGTCTTATAGCGCACAACGCAAATCCAAAAAGTTGGGCCGAACCGGGGATTGAACCCGGGACCTCTCGCACCCAAAGCGAGAATCATACCACTAGACCATTCGGCCACGCGCTGCTGTCCGAGCCACGTCAATGGCTTTGCGGAGCGGCCGCGGCGCCGACCCAGTTTGTTTACCAGAGAGGCCGCCACTGTGTTGGTTATCTGGCGCACAAAAACCGCTAACGAAACGGAAATTTGTACTTTTTAACACTATATAAAGTCAATAAATCAGAAAATGCTTACCTCCTGAACCATGAAGCCTCCAGCACTGTGTCCCAGAGCAGTTACTCGCGAAGGATCGCCTCCGAATGCTTTTATTTCCCGTTGAATCCATTGTAAACCGAAAATACAATCTAAAACTACACAAATTTGAAAAATACAGTGGTTTTAACCTCGTAGACCGATGTTTGTGTGGGCGGAGGTTTTGAGACCGGGTGCGGGATTGAACCAACCGAGTGTGCCTACTCGGAAAGGGAGAGTGACCAGAACCACGTTACGTTCCTGGAGAAGATGGGCAGTTCATTTGAGAGATAGGGAGAGAGAGAAAGACAGAGAGACAGAGAGACAGAGAGACAGAGAGACAGAGAGACAGAGAGACAGAGAGACAGAGAGACAGAGAGACAGAGAGACAGAGATACAGAGAGACAGAGAGACAGAGAGACGGAGAGACAGAGAGACAGAGAGACAGAGAGACAGAGAGACAGAGAGACAGAGAGACAGAGAGACAGAGAGACAGAGAGACAGAGAGACAGAGAGACAGAGAGACAGAGAGACGGAGAGACAGAGAGACAGAGAGACAGAGAGACAGAGAGACAGAGAGACAGAGAGACGGAGAGACAGAGAGACAGAGAGACAGAGAGACAGAGAGACCCACCTTATTTGCAAAGTTATTAATACAAATCTCCGGCTTAAACATAACCGTTGATTCAAAAAGCATAGCTCCTCCATGAACCACAACCAATACAGCGCAACCACCCTGAAATTTCGAATTCAATGCCCAAAATGTAACGAAATCTAACCGTTTCTAAGCAGCTTCTACTAGAAAAGACATTAATATACAAACAATCTTCAGAAACAGGTCCTCCAGAATCCACCTTGTACGTTTTTCTAAAGCATTGCAATTTTTCTAAAGCGTTTCTATAGTTTGCTCACTTTGGATCAGAAATACAAGCATTTCTGTAGACTAGGGTGTCGAGAGTACCTTGCCATGGTAATGGGTCCACGGCTTCACGGAATCTGAGATTATGGTATGAACACACACTCACACTTACACACTCACATACACATACACACACATACATACACACACACACACACACACACACACACACACACACACACACACACACACACACACACACAACCTCAATTCTCCAACTGGAGGCCTTGCTAATGGTATTCCCGTAAATGAAAATCCACTTTGTCCTCCATAAGAATTCACCAGTCGTCCACGGATTTTACCAAATCTGAATGAATGGGTATAATTTTTTTTTGCTAGTTGACCTACTTTGTCCGAATTTCTCGAAACTCTGCGTTGGAAAGAGTGAAAAAGAGAGTCGAAAGAAACAGAGCTTGGAAGTACATCTAGACTAATCTATCAGAATACACAATACACAAACATATAGCTGTCGCCAAATTGAAATCATGCCAGTAAAATTAGAATGTTCTAGTGATCCTCTGTTGACATTAAAGTTCGTAGTCTAATCAGTATACAACAGAGCATGATTCGCACATTTCCGAAATTAGCATATGATTTCATTTTGGCTACAGCTATAGAAGGTGTGTGTATGCGAGCGTGACAGAGAAACAGAGAGAGGGAGGTAGGCGAGATGCGGAAATACGAAAATGATCAGAAGCTGCTTGTCTAGTCTGCTGCAAGCAACAAGCCAAAACAGCATTCGCGTGGCGATAAAAGCGGTCACTCAAAACTGATAACATCAATTGGTTGCTGTTTATTCTTTGGTAGACAAGGCTGACATGATCTATCATTTCATAGAAAAGGACTATTATGGCAGTGAGGACCCGTAGTAGCCGTTGAAATTGAAAGACACTTCAAAGAGACGCGTTCAGTTCCGATTCGAACTCCTCCAGCTGACGCATGAAGCCGGCGTTCGGACGGATCACTGAACAATTCTGTTGGACAAGAGAGTGAGTGAGTGAGTGAGTGAGTGAGTGAGTGCGTGAGTGAGTGAGTGAGTGAGTGAGTGCGTGAGTGAGTGAGTGAGTGAGTGAGTGAGTGAGTGAGTGCGTGAGTGAGTGAGTGAGTGAGTGAGTGAGTGAGTGAGTGAGTGCGTGAGTGAGTGAGTGAGTGAGTGAGTGAGTGAGTGAGTGAGTGAGTGAGTGAGTGAGTGAGTGCGTGAGTGAGTGAGTGAGTGAGTGAGTGAGTGCGTGAGTGAGTGAGTGAGTGAGTGAGTGAGTGAGTGAGTGCGTGAGTGAGTGAGTGAGTGAGTGAGTGCGTGAGTGAGTGAGTGAGTGAGTGAGTGAGTGACTGAGTGAGTGCGTGAGTGAGTGAGTGAGTGAGTGAGTGAGTGAGTGAGTGAGTGAGTGAGTGCGTGAGTGAGTGAGTGAGTGAGTGAGTGAGTGCGTGAGTGAGTGAGTGATTGAGTGAGTGCGTGAGTGAGTGAGTGAGTGAGTGAGTGCGTGAGTGAGTGAGTGAGTGAGTGAGTGCGTGAGTGAGTGAGTGAGTGAGTGAGTGAGTGAGTGAGTGCGTGAGTGAGTGAGTGAGTGAGTGAGTGAGTGAGTGAGTGAGTGCGTGAGTGAGTGAGTGAGTGAGTGAGTGAGTGAGTGCGTGAGTGAGTGAGTGAGTGAGTGAGTGAGTGAGTGCGTGAGTGAGTGAGTGAGTGAGTGAGTGAGTGAGTGAGTGCGTGAGTGAGTGAGTGAGTGAGTGAGTGAGTGAGTGAGTGAGTGAGTGAGTGCGTGAGTGAGTGAGTGAGTGAGTGAGTGAGTGCGTGAGTGAGTGAGTGAGTGAGTGAGTGAGTGAGTGAGTGCGTGAGTGAGTGAGTGAGTGAGTGAGTGCGTGAGTGAGTGAGTGAGTGAGTGACTGAGTGAGTGCGTGAGTGAGTGAGTGAGTGAGTGAGTGAGTGAGTGAGTGAGTGCGTGAGTGAGTGAGTGAGTGAGTGAGTGCGTGAGTGAGTGATTGAGTGAGTGATTGAGTGAGTGAGTGAGTGAGTGAGTGAGTGAGTGCGTGAGTGAGTGAGTGAGTGAGTGAGTGAGTGAGTGAGTGAGTGAGTGCGTGAGTGAGTGAGTGAGTGAGTGAGTGAGTGACTGAGTGAGTGCGTGAGTGAGTGAGTGCGTGAGTGAGTGAGTGAGTGAGTGAGTGAGTGAGTGAGTGAGTGAGTGCGTGCGTGAGTGAGTGAGTGAGTGAGTGAGTGCGTGAGTGAGTGAGTGAGTGAGTGAGTGCGTGCGTGAGTGAGTGAGTGAGTGAGTGAGTGAGTGAGTGAGTGAGTGCGTGAGTGAGTGAGTGAGTGAGTGAGTGAGTGCGTGAGTGAGTGATTGAGTGAGTGAGTGAGTGCGTGAGTGAGTGAGTGAGTGAGTGAGTGCGTGAGTGAGTGAGTGAGTGAGTGAGTGCGTGAGTGAGTGAGTGAGTGAGTGAGTGAGTGAGTGAGTGAGTGAGTGAGTGAGTGCGTGAGTGAGTGAGTGAGTGAGTGAGTGAGTGAGTGAGTGAGTGCGTGAGTGAGTGAGTGAGTGAGTGAGTGCGTGAGTGAGTGAGTGAGTGAGTGAGTGAGTGCGTGAGTGAGTGAGTGAGTGAGTGAGTGCGTGAGTGAGTGAGTGAGTGAGTGAGTGAGTGACTGAGTGAGTGCGTGAGTGAGTGAGTGCGTGAGTGAGTGAGTGAGTGAGTGAGTGAGTGAGTGAGTGAGTGAGTGCGTGAGTGAGTGAGTGAGTGAGTGAGTGAGTGCGTGAGTGAGTGAGTGAGTGAGTGAGTGAGTGAGTGAGTGAGTGAGTGAGTGCGTGAGTGAGTGAGTGAGTGAGTGAGTGCGTGAGTGAGTGAGTGAGTGAGTGAGTGAGTGCGTGCGTGAGTGAGTGAGTGAGTGAGTGAGTGAGTGAGTGAGTGAGTGCGTGAGTGAGTGAGTGAGTGAGTGAGTGAGTGAGTGAGTGAGTGAGTGAGTGAGTGAGTGAGTGAGTGAGTGAGTGAGTGAGTGAGTGAGTGAGTGAGTGAGTGAGTGAGTGAGTGAGACTAACCCGGTCTAGCCGCCTTCACCTGCTCGATTGCTCTCACCAACGGCAACTTCTCAAACTTCATAACGTAAGCGATCACAAAAGTGGAGGAACGAGAAATTCCCGCATTGCAGTGGACAAATACCTAAAGTTCTTAAAGGCCTTAGGTACTAAGGGGTGGTCTTACCTTTCCCCCTCCGGAGACAACAGCGTTTATGTACTCAGTAACTTCATGGAGGTGAGACTTGATGTCTGATTCGGGCACATCCAGGAGTTCAACTTTGAAGTACTTAAACTTCTTGGGAAAGAAGTCTCGGATGCCGGTCGCGCAGTTGACAATGTGGGTTATGCCTCCATGGAGGAGGATGTCGAGGTCGGCGGCGACGTCTTGGCTACCTGGAGTAGGTAGCCAAGACACTCACTCACTCACGCACTCACTCACTTACTCACGCGCTTACACACTCACTCACTCACTCACTCTCTCTCTCTCTCTCTCTCTCTCTCTCTCTCTCTCTCTTTCTAACTCACCCAAATACACCCCCTTTGAACAAAGGGCCAGCTGCAGATCCGGTTTCAGATCCACCACGAATCCATGGCGTCGAAGCCGCTCCACCTTCTTTTTCCTCCTATTCGACACCTCTAAAAATATTTTGTGTACTCCAATAAACTGCAAAATAAAACCCGGTTCCACAACAAAAGTCCCCTCCTCATTCCTCTTCTCCGAAATCTCCGTTCCATCCGCCAGAAGAACCCTGAATTCCATTTTAATTTCTATTTTCCAAACTAAATTTCACCTCGTCTCCACCGATTTTAATTTTCCCTTCGCCGCATTCAAAGAATCCAACAGAGACATAATTATTCTGTCGAAAAAACAAAGTTCTGGAAATGAATGCAAAGATGTAATGCTAGAAAAGAGCTCCATTGCGAAAAGCGCGGCGGGACCCGTTCCACAGGCATACTGTAGCCCCGATGACGTCAATCGCCCAGCCCGCTCTCCCCGGTTTCCCGCCTTTTTATGTGATTGGAATTCGATCTCTGATTCACCCTTGTCCAATTTTTAGCGGGAATCCTATTAAATTGTCGATTTTTAGGATAAAAATGATGATAAACGTGATAAAATCACGTAAATCTAAGATAATTTTGCTGTAAAATAGTTTATAGCCGTTTATCACACTTAAAGTGGTTTTATTTCAATTTTTCACTTTAATATCTCAGGTTTTTGCCGGAATATGCCTTTTCTGTTCGATTTTTGTGATTTTCCTCTTAGAAAATGGCAAAATATCGGCGGGATAACCAACTTTTTACGGGTTTATCCTTGCACGTTTCAAAATTTTTACTTTAATTTTGCATTTTACATCGCTTTTCTAGTCAGTAATCCAAATTCTGCGATCTTATTGTGAAATATTTATGTTTTCTAGTCATTTTCAATGAAATTTAGTATCTTGGCGCTTTTTCTTCCCTAAAGCTCGCTTTCCTTCTATATTTCTATTCAAAATGTCAATTTCTTGGAAACGCCTGGTTTTCCAGTGAAAGCCCTTTATTCCTTCGCTTAAATCCCTCGTGTATCCACAAAAACGCCCGTTATTTGCGATTTCCATAGAAACGGGCACTTTAAGTGTGCGGAAAAGGACATTCTCTCGCTGAAATGAGTTCCTAACGCTCAAAAGCGTTATCTTTTATCGATTTTAAGTGCTTTCAGCCCACTGATTTTACCGGATTACCTTCGTCATAGGATGGGACTGACGGTGGAGTCTGAGCAAGTTTTTATAATAAATTCGTAAAGTGTGTTTTCGTCGTTTTCGCTGCAAAATAAGCCGATTTATCCGAGTTTTTGGTTCATAGCACCGATTGGAACGCAGTAGTCTGACTCTTATGGCAGCTTTTGTCACTTTGCATATGATCGCCGTAACCTCACAGTTCTTTAAAGTTTTCCACAACTTCACAGTCTTTTGAAGTGGTTACGGTAGCTTTAATAGCTTAACGCCCTTTGAAAAGCTCTTCCCTGTCATGTTATCGCCTACATTCCGTCGCTTTTTGCGCCCACTTACGACAAATCTATCGATTTGCACAGCTTTTTTGAGAAATGTCGTCAACTTCTCCTCTATAAGCCGATTGGGCTCGTTTTTTCTGTCCCATGTGCCGTTTTTGGGCGTTTGCAAGCCCTTTGGGAACATTTTATGCTTCATTTTTGCGTTTCTCACACCAATCAACTTTTTAAGGCCATCGCTTTGTCCGCTGGCTATTTTTATCCTGATTTCTGTTCATGTTAACCTAAAACTATCGCTTTCTAACGCGAAAGTGCCGAAAATGTTGCTCAATCAAAGACTAAGGCGGTTACGCTTTTCTTGACGATCCTTGTCATTTTCGATTCATTTATCACTTTTCCATATTCTCTTATCGTGCTTGATTATATTTTTTAAACTTTCGTATTTTCAGGGTGCCATGAAGCTGGAACCTTCCAAGATAGCCAACAATAATCTCTCCAACATTACGGATGAAGTCCCCTTAGGATGTCACTTGAAGATCTCTGTAGCTGCCAACCAGGTAACTTTTTTCTAAGATAATTTGTATTTTTGTCGTCTTTTTTTTTGCTTGAAAACGACAGTTGAGTAACTACTTCGTCACATGTTATGGTGTTGTAACTATAGTCATGCGTGTGATATAAGATACTCAGGCCGCTTACGCAGCCAAATCAGCCGATGTAATTTGGATATCTTTTCGACCGAAATTATCGTTCTTTGCCTGTTTTCCCCAAGAAACAATGTCCAAAATCAAATTTGGAGCGATATTAAGGGTTTTGTTTTTAAAAAAAAAAATCGGAAGAAAAACTATGAACTTAGCTCAAAAATCCATCTAAATCATATTTTCCAGGGCGGTCGCAAGTACATGGAGGATAGGGTCCACATCGAGACCGTTCGCGACTCGGACGGCACCATCAAGTTCACTTTTCTCGGAGTTTTCGACGGCCACGGCGGCTACGAGGCCAGCGATTTCGTGCGGCAGCACCTGCTCAGGAATATTATTGTAAGTCTTTCGCTTATTTTGTTTTTTCTTGTCTTTCAGGTCTCGAAACGAATAATTTTTGACAAAACTCAAAGAATAATCGATAAACACGCGATGCGAAGCGGTTCATAACCGAGAATGCATCCAGAATGTGCGCTTATTTGTTTGTTCAAATGCGATTCGTGCAAGCGACGAGTTCCTTTTTCTCGCAGGTGCACTAAAAGTGCAAAGGACAAGGGTACTCTGGCGACCGAGAATTGTGTAATTGTTGCGACAAACCGGAAAATACAATTCTTTTATTGGTTGGGAGTACAGTTTCAACGAAGGTACAAGGTCAATTCTAGTATGAAAGATTGATAGGAAATCGAAATCTCTGAGAATGATGTTTTCGGATAGGCTAATGCAAAGTTCTTTCATATGAAAGGGACCATCATGGAGCATTGCAGATTTGAAAAGAGCCAAGTGCAATCACACCAGCTGGAATTGTTATTTCCTACATCGTTCGGGCACCTAACTGTGTTGATGTTGCACGGCGGGTACACCATGTCATGAAAGGAATCATGCAATAAGGTTTTTTAAAATTGGCAAGCTGCTAAGTTTTATAAACGTTTTTATTGGGATTGAATGGAATGGGTCCCGACGCGCGCTTGGATTCTCATGTGGAATGTTTCGGTATCAAAGTGTTGGCTTCTGAGCATAGTTAATCGTTGGCTTCCAACTCCCCATTGACGTTTGTTTTGCTGTTGAAAATGGACCTGATGGTTCCACTAAACCCAGGAATTACAAAAGTATCAGAAGATGTTCAGTTTGTCTCAAGAATGTCACAGATGACCCGGCAGTGCAGTGAGGCTCAACAACCTGCTCCGAACAAAGTTGTTTCGCAAAAAAAGTGTTAACTGCTTGACAGCACACAAGGGTTTCAACAAACTGACACTTGTTTTTATGCGCTCACATGTAGTGAGAAATGCGATGAGAAAAGATAAGCCCGAGGAACTTTCGGTAATTCCTTCGCGCCATTTTCGGCCGGAAAATTTCGGGACAGATGAGTGTAATCTAAAAAAAATAAATAAAGCCCAGCGTAAGATAGCTACATTGCCTTCATTATCTGATAATTGGCTCAAGATGGGACAAACATGGTTGTATGTGGATTACGGAATATTTTAAGGTCCGCGTTTCGGAGTAATTAAACTTTATTTCTTAGTTTAAAAGAATTGGGAGAATTTCGCAGATTTCACTACATTCTTATGGTAGTATTGTTCTTTTCGAGACCTCGAAAATCCATAATATCTTCGATTCCAAGATTAAAAGCTCTACTTTCAGTCCAATGAGCTGTTCGAGTCCGAGGACGACAGTGATATCCTGGAGGCTATCAAGGAAGGATTCCTCCTCACCCACGAGGAAATGACCAAGTACGTAGGTGAGTAACCCTTTTTTTGCTTGTATTTTAACAATTCCTTTTCAGACACCTGGCCCCGTACGGCCTCCGGTTTCCCCAGCACGGCCGGAACCACCTGCAGTGTAGCACTGATCCGCAATGGAAAGATCTACACCGGGCACGTGGGAGACTCCGCCATTTTCATCGGAAGCCGTGCCAGTATGTTCTTTCCCGAGAAATAACCTTCTCGGTGGGATTTACGGGATCTAATTCATATTTTAGATAAAGCTAGCACTAGGTTATTAGCAGAGCGATTGACCGTAGACCACAAGCCGGAAAGTCTGGAGGAGCAGGCGAGAATCGAGTTGGCCGGAGGAAAGGTGAGGGTTTGAGAGAGAGAGACATAATTCAGTTAGAGTCGGAAAATATAACTAAAAGTATCCGTTCAGGTGGCTATGAAGAGTGGAATCTTCCGCGTCGTGTGGACGAGGCCCGTGCGCGGACACATAGGACCTGTACGGAGGAACACCCCCATGGAGTACATACCATTCCTCGCCGTTGCTAGGAGTCTCGGTACGGAATTTTGTGGAAATATGTTGAAAATGAGCAGTCGGCTGCTTTTAAAGGCCTACCTGTAAAGGTAGCGTATCCAGAAATTGAAAGATTGTTCACTGTGGACGTTGAACTTTGGCTTGAAGTGCGATTTGATTTTCCATAGTATGGAATTTGTCATATGGTGTAGGAAGCGTTGTTTGTAGTTTGATCTATGTGAGATGGGCCTTTAAACGACCAGCAGGTGAATTAAAAGCGTTCCCTGGCTTTTTTATAATCTAAACTGGCTTATTTTTTCCAAATGTCTCATGGGATGAATATTGTTGTTTGCCCTCAATATGCTCCATTTGTATCTCAATGCGGCCGTCATCATCCCTGACTATGAGTCAATTTTCCTCAGGCAAAGGGGGTTAACTACCACAATTTGTGGAAGCTATCGGTGGTGATGTTCTATTTTCGTAACGCATCAGCCCGATATCGTGGAGTCTCGCTCGGGAGATATTCGGACCTTAGGGTTGTCGCTAGGTTGCTACAGTCATTTTTCAAAGGGTTTCGCCAATAACCCAGCGTCAGTCTTGCTCATATGTGGTATCTGGAGAAGGGAAGACTTTAAAATGTCTTATGAGCAAAGGATTAATTAAAACCTTTCCCTGTTAGGTCGATCTTGTTTACGCCCCATTTGTCCAAAGGCCGTTGAAATTTGTAGTTTGCCCTGAATATGCTCAATTTTGTGAAGCCATCGACATTCCTCGGGAGCCCATAATCAGCTTTCCTCAGATAAAAGGGGTTCGTTGCATGGAAAAAAATGCGGAAGCTGTGTGGTCACAGACAAAACATAACTTAATGGGAAAACATTTCTGCCACATTACAGCGGCGCAGTCAATCCGCTCTTGCGATTTTTTATAGTTGAGGCAAAAACTATTCGTCACAACGTGCAGTTCTTTTGATGTTGTTCCCAGACTAATTCGTGTTTTGTTAAATTAAGAATTTTTCGCGTTTCAGGAGACCTGTGGTCCTTCTGCGAAGACACCAAACAGTACGTCGTCTCGCCGGAGCCGGATCTCGCAGTGCGCGAGCTCACAGGTTCGTCTCTCTCTATCTCTCTCTCTCTCTCTCTCAACCCCTCCCTTTCCAGAGGACGACTCTTGCCTCATCCTCGTCTCCGACGGAATCACAAATGTGCTGGCACCCATGCAGCTCACCAGGGCCATCGAGGAGGTGGAGGCGGCCAAGCCGGAAATCCTGTTGTTCGACAAGGAGGAAGGACGGGTTAGAATTTCCTTATTTTCGAAATTAATCAATCTATTTCAAGATTCGCGATCGTCAGCCGAACCACGCTCGCAAGATCCTGTTCGACGCGCTGAAGAGATGGAACACACTGAGGGCCGATAACCTCTCCGCCGTTGTGGTGAGTGTGACTTTTTAAAGACCTAAGTGAATCAGGGCCTACCACCATATTCCAATGTTCTAAAGTTACCCTGTCGTTATTCAGGTCCTCTTCGACCCTCCCTACGTTGACGCCGACGACTACGAGCACTGCGTGGACGAGGTGCTGAAGGATAACGAGTCGATCGACGAGGCTCTGTCCCTGGATCCCGAGAGCATGATCCACGTCACTCCCGGTTGCACGCAGAAGCTACTCACCTACCGCACTCCACTGGTCTACGAAGGAACACTCGATGGAAACTTTAGCTGTACGTTTTCTTATCCATTTTGTGCCATAGAAAACTAGGATTGCATGATAAACTAATATTGTGGGTAGACTTCGCCAATCCTAGTTCCTCCTTGAGTTCCAAACGTTTTGCTCTTGAAAGAATCGTGCCAAAGTTTCGATGTTATTCTTTGAGTTGCGGGGGATAAGATATGCAGGCCATATCATAGGTGGACATCATTTGCTTACGGTACCTACGCAATTCGGAGTTTGGTTCAAATGGTATCAAAAAGGTAAGGGAGTTACTGTGCTACTTAGGTCCGAAGCATACATGGGCGTTTACCAGACTTTGACGGCTCGGGGTCTCGCCAAGAAGAATTTCATATACGAGGGGTATCGCTGGGTTCCCTTATAGGCCGATTTTAAAGCGGGGGGGGGGGGGGGGTTTCGCCACGGCCCAAGAGACAAGCTGTGCCCATGTTTGGTGCGAAGTACTATTTGGGGGCTTAAAAAAACCTAGAGCCCCTAAACGCAGCCTGTCCTGTCAGTCATGGGCTATGTACGCAGTAAAATAGGCCGCAGTTACTTTCGAAGATATAGTAACCCATAATTTAGTCATACAGTTATTATTAAAAACTGAAGCTTCTATAAAAAAAAAATAGGGCAAAAGGGCAGCAAATCCAGTATTCTAATAAACACCGTACTTACAATGATAGAATTCCCCCCCACAAGACAATACAACACAGGATCAATTTCTCTATACACTTCATTTACATCACCACTTAGGGGTTGTACTCGATGGGGAGGTTCTTCCTGCGGACCATTCCGTCGCCCTGGAACCACTCGCGGCGGAACTGCTTGGCGGCGCCGTCGGGAGTGTTGGTCCACTCGACCGTGATGCGGTCGTTGTTGGTGTCCTCCTGGCCGAAGGCGAAGGCGTCGCAGGAGACGGCCATGAGGATGGCCTCCTTGGGGTCGAGGACTCCGCAGCCGGGGTCGACTCCGAGCCTCTTCATGTTGGTGGTCTTGATGGCCCAGCCGATGCGACGAGCAGAGGAGTTGATGATCTCTGAAGAAAGGCGGTTAGCCACATTTCAGAAAACCACAAACTGATATGGTAAGTGTGCTTGTCGTCGTAGGGCGCGTTGAAGACGATCTTGGATCCGGGCTGGGTGGCGATGTCACCGGGGGGAACGGACTGAGCCATGGCGATTGGATGATGTTGAATCACCGGAGAGCAGGGGTTATAAGGGGGAAATTACGCAGACGGACGGAACTTAGCATAACGATTGACAATGGAAATGAGGGGAGAACAGGGATACACGTGATTGGAATACGAATTTGAATGACAAAGTAGGCGAAAGAGTAGGGGAATGAGGAGAGGGCAGAGGACGTTCCGTTAGATTAGAAATTCTAATAAATGATGGAAGGTTTTGGAACCGAGCTGACTGCATATTTTCTCGCAATGGCATTGGGTCGGCGCACAAAGAATTGAACACAAGTTAGCGACAGAAGTAAATTACCAATATATCTGTCGTTTCAGTTCCTATTGACACCCAGCTGGTACGAATTACGGTAGACCGCCCACGAAGTACCGCATTTATTACAAAATATACCGCAAACTTTATTTTAGTATACCGAGAAATTTCGGCCCATTCCTGGTGCCATTTTTCGAATTCTCTTCTTATCCACCCATTTTCAGCTGTCGACTACCGCGGTCCCGGCTTCATGACCCACGACGAAGAGGATGAAATAGAGGCTCGTATTTTGCTGAAGAAAAAGGCTCAGAAGGAGCTCGACGAGGCGGCCAACGCCGCTATTGGCGCCAATGTGACGCTCGATGAGGAGCCGGAGTTGCCCACCATCGAACTGCCGGAGGTATTAATTTTTGCCTTTTTTCGTTACAATTTAGTTATTTTAAAGGCCTGAATGTGGTCCCACCACGGAACTTTATTTTTATTAAAGGACTGTTTTCAGGAGGATAAGACTGAGGAGAGAAAGCCGGTTAAGAGGGAGCACTCGCCGAGCAAGGAGAACGTCGACTGTCTGCCTAAGAAGCTCCACTCGGAGGAGGCTGAAATGGAAGGAGTGAGTGAGGGCGACCACTCGGATGAGGAGGAACCGGCCCCGGAGACCCCTGCCTGCACCTCTGTAAGTTCTCTCTCTCTCTCTCTCACTCTCTCTCTCCCTCTATCTAAACCCCTCTTTTCCAGGAGCCTTCATCTTCCTCTCCTCCCGATGTCACATGCACCCCTACCACATCGGCTACTTCTCCCTCACGTTCCATCAAAACCCGCAGTGCCGCCAAGGTCCTCCACTCCCAGTCTATGGAAACGCCTAAGGTTCGTTGTTTTCTACTTTTTCTTTGTTGTCGGAGACGTCAAATTCTTATTATCAAACTCCGCCATAAGCGACAGTGGGAGCCGTCGCAATTTTATGTATTCGTCAAATTTTGTTAATGAAGGGGGTCCGCCTCACATTTTTGCAAAGTTTACCCCCGCTGTGGGTTGCGCAAGTATGATTTAAGCCCCTCATATCTTGCGTTAGTATGGTATGGAAACCACGCTTCATGCTCTATAAATGTAGACCATAGCTGGTCAGGGAGCGTTTGGGGAGCCCGATGCGTAAGCCCCCCCCCCAAATCCCCCCAAATGGTGCGTCGGCGTTTAAATAAGCCCCCCTCTTAATTTGTGTTACCATTTTCAACCAAACGTCGCATTACGTAGGTACTTCAAACATCTGACGTTAGGAGGATAGATTGCGAGGTTAGGAGGGTAACCGAAGAAGTGCATCATGGCCTGTTTTCTGTTTTGTTCATAGTTGGCGCCTAAACTACTTCCTAACAACGTGCCAATGTTTTGATGTTGTTCCAAGCATACTTGGCCAACCTACCGCAGGGGGTTTATTTTGCGACAACCCCCTCAATAATTAGAAAAACTTTTAAAATTTACGGCGATACCCCTTCCTTTACAAAAAAAATTGGGTAAAAGTAAAATTGCGACACTCCTATTGCCGCGGCTCGCGGAGGTTGGCCAAGTATG
Organism: Oscheius myriophilus; assembly: GCA_964057215.1. Taxonomy (NCBI): domain Eukaryota; kingdom Metazoa; phylum Nematoda; class Chromadorea; order Rhabditida; family Rhabditidae; genus Oscheius; species Oscheius myriophilus. Next base: position 809,547 of record OZ059904.1, read on the forward strand.
GTTCCAAGAGTACTGCATGCAATATAGGATACTCCGGCCGTCTACGCAGCCAAATCGACCGAAGTAAATTTTGGCGAGGAATATATAAAACCGCATTATAATTGGGTTGTGTGCATAGATGAACAAGCGCCCGTAGATTCGTTAGAGAGGATCGCGCCGAGCCTAATTTCCTATTTGGGGGACTCGCGCCACACGTCTCATTTGTATTGTATGGGGTCGCGCAAAACGGACCCCACAGGTAGCTTGTTTATGTATGGTTGTGTGGGAACTTTTGTATCCGGACCGTCGCAACTAAATTTCTACCATTTCATACCTATTTTACTCCAATAAGCTTGTCGTTTTCAGGGCAGGAAAATCGCCGTTGCGGCGCGTCGTCTCTCGCTGGCGAAGGATGGCGCCATGGATGGAATTGTCACAAGATCTCGGGATCGGAAGCCGGCTGTTCCCTTCGCAGTTGATGCCAGTGCGCTGGCTGCTCTGGCCACCCCGCTCAGGAGTGTGGAGGTGAGAAAATCCTTCAAAAATAAACATCAATCTTTGAATTCAGGGAACTCGCAAGAGACCGTCGCGGATTGCTCCTCTGCTCTCGGCTGGAGTGACTCCTCAGTTGGAGAGATTTTCCCTCAACACTCCTGGATCCGCCCGATCGGCTGCCGGGTACCACGCCAGTGTGCCCCAGGTGCGCAGCGAGCCCTCCACGCCTACCAAGGTTTGTATTTTGCCATTTTTTTCTTTTGGGCATTCCGAAGGGACAACAAGTTATCGTACCAACATTTGCCTTTGGGCTCGGAAAAAAGTTTAGCTCTCTTAACTTGGGGGGCTGGGAGCAATGTAAGACCTGTCCCTGTTATCAATTAATAGCTCTCGCCATTTCCACGGCCCTTTCAGCGTTTTCTGGCTGTCATTCTGTGATTTCGCCGAAACTTTGCTGCATCCCAAAGTTACCCTGTCATTACCTTGTTTGTTATTGTAAAAAGCGAAATTATTTATACTCGCTAAATATACTTCGGCCAATTTGGCTGCGTACGCGGCCTGTGTATCCTATATTTCACGCTTTACTCTACGAACAACGTCAAAACATTGGCGCGTTGTTCCGAAGTAGAATTTTATTTGAGCGTTAAAGGGCTATCTATTTTTGCGCATTTCTATTAAGCACAGCAAATACTGCTTCCATGTAAAAGAAATGTTCGCAATTTTTGGAGGACTACTTTAGTTTTGTTGTTGAATGAGCCGTCCGATTTCAGTGCTCCATAAATCCATAAAATAAAAATGTAATTATCACCTTTTCTTTTCCTGCGTCCCGCGCGGCCGTGCGGTCGGTCTCTTCGCCGCTCTCCCAAACGGGCCTGGATTGCCCGTCCTCAAGCCGGAGTGGAGCCCCGTGAGGACGTAGCTCCAACCAAATGGATCACCAAAGTCGTCTACAGTACCCCGACCGTCCCAAGAACCAGAGAAGAAGCTGCTTCCGCCAAGGAGAGCTGTACCAGCAACTTGGCCAAGAGGCAATTGAAGCAGAATCAATGGAGAATGGGATCAATCAAGTCAACGTCGTGGGATTGAAAGTCGACAACTGTGATACATTCTGGCGGTTCAGGGAACAGGCCTAGAGTATAAACCATTTGTATGTATGTATGTATGTAATTATCACCAATTTACTTTGTTCGATTTGGCTGCGTATATGCTTTGAGTATTCTATATTTCACTCAACAAAAAAACTAAGAAACACATCAAAACTTGGGCACGTTGCTAATTGCGAGTAGGTTTTACAACAAATATAACTTTGTGTAAAGTTCGATCTCATACAGATATTGGGCTGAAATTTAGCGCTATCCGGTGCATTGCTGGACAAGGAACGTTTGGGGGATCGATGCGTAAGTCCCCCAAATGGTGTTTCGGGGGCAACGTAAGCCCCCCTCTAATTTATTGTTACTGTTTTCAGCCAAACGCCGAATTACGTAGGTACCGCAAGTTCCTCATGTCCACCTATGATCCGGTGTGAACATTCTATAAGTAATCTATATTGCCTTGAGTTTCAGTTTTGAAAAAAAAACTAACTTTTTTTCGCCAGTTTTGTTATCAAAACTTTGGCGAGTTTCGAGTAGGTTTGTCAACGAATGTAACTGATTTGCGAAAATCTTGATCTCTTAAACAAGGTTTACGGTTTTTTGCGCCAGATTGGTGTCTCTGTGGTTCGAAATTACTTCATCATAGTCGTGGTCAACCGAATATCGGCGAGCCAAGAGCCGCTTTTTCCTTGCGTCTTCTATTTCTGCACGCTCTGTTTGCCTGCGTATCGCACGGATGCTGCATTAAGGCTGGTTTGGCAGGATTCCAATTTGGTGTGACTGCAGGCGCACCGTACCTTTGGAATAAGTATTTGAAAAGGCAATTTCTAACTCTACTTTTCCAGACCTGTGCCACTCCTCCCCTGAACTCCTCCAGCTGGTCTCTGGGCAAGACGCTCCCCTCTGACGACGACTCCACCACGGAGCCTCCGTCGAAGATCCGCCGCATCTACGGTTTCGTCAGACGCCTTGTCGGCCTGGGCACCCCTGCGTAGAGTAGCCATTTTATTATTTATTAACTTATATTGTATAAGTGTGGGTTCCAAGCCTTTCATTATAGCCCCCTTTGTGCATCCTATGCGCCAATATTTCTTTTATTCGGTTGTTTCAATCCCTCTTTCAAAGAATATCTCTATTTCTCTGTCCCCTTTAGGAGCGAATTATTCCTCTAAAAAGGCCCCCTTTTCTAGGAAAATTCTAGGAATCGTGAGTTTCCCTGTCGTCATTAGCTCGTGTTTATGCTGTGCATTCGCTGTGTGCTCACTCGACTGTTCTCTTCCTGATCTGATCATTAAAAACATCCTGTTTTTGTCGATATTGGTTAATTGCGATGGATTTTCCGTGTGATTCTGGAGAATTTTCGATCTTTTCAGCTGAAAACGACTATTTCCAGTAGAAACGCGCTATGGAACAACTCGACTACCAGCCAGACGAGTGGGTGGAATTTTTGAATATTTTCCAAAAATCTCCTATTTTTTTCGTTAAAAAGTTTCAAGTTTCGCGTTTTTGTAATTGTGGTTTCGAATTTCCAATAGGTCGCTAAAAAAAGGTGAAATTCTTATGGATATGGAGAATGTCGGCACTGATATGGAAAATATCAAAATACAATTTCTGGCTTTATTGCGCGCTGTGTCGAAGTTCTTGTGTTGTTAACTGGAAATTCTAGATAATTTTGGCGTTAACATGAATTTAGGAAATTAAATTGACGATTGCGGTTAGGTTTAGAAATTGGTTAGCGGCGTCCTACGGTTTTATAACATTTGTGCGTCCTGAGGGTGCCAGAATGAAATTAAACATTTTGGAGGGCTAAAATGACGCTCAAATGAAGCGGCCTGAGGTTGCCAGAAGCTACTTGAAACAATCTGACTTTGCCAGAGCCGTTTTAAGCGACCTGGGATTACCTGAACACATTTAAAGCGACCTGAGGTTGTCAGAACTTATTTGAACCCACATAATGCTGTCAGAATAAATTGGAGCGAAATGAGGTTGCCAGAACACATTTAAAGCGGCCTGAGGTTGAAATACCTAATTTAAGGCAGTCATAAGCTGTTGATAATCATATGCTGCTAAAATTGCTTTGGTCACGACGTATCAAAGTTCCTAGAGTATATTTTGAAGCGGTAACTGCAATATAAGTGTTCACCAGGAGAAATAGTACAAGTAGGGGATTGTCGATTTGACAAAAGTGTAATGGTTTTCTTATCCTTCAGAACTCCTTATCATCCTTAAATGTCCTTGGTTCTGGCCGAATCATTTGGAACGTTCACGAATACGTAGAGAACGTGAACGTTCCAAATGATTCGGCCAGAACCCAGGACATTTAAGGATGATAAGGAGTTCTGAATAAGAAAAAAATATGTGGAAACTCGAATTTGTAAAACAAAATGTCCGTGAGAGGATTGAAAAAAAGAAAGATGCGGAAAACGATGGGAACATACCTGGATATGTGGTGCTTGCGGGACCTTGGTTTTGGGGCTTTGTTTGTTTGGGGACTTTGGAAAAGGAGGGGTTCTTAATTTTTGGGCACCCTTCCCACTTGCGGGACCTTACTTTTTAGACCCCCTCCGCACCGTATCCAGGAATGGATGGGAATATCTGTGTCAATCGAATTGCAATTTTTCGCTTCAGGACCTTCAAAATGGAGGGCAACGTGAACTCTTCGCACTGCTCGACCGTCATCAGATCGATCGAGTTCAAGCACGTCTGGGACATTGGGCAGTTCAGCGTGCACCAGGAGATTTCCACTCCCGGAGACAACGTGCTGGGAACGTAAGTGTTAGATTCGCTGCATTTTGGGGTTCCATGTAACTATTCGTGTTATGAAAGTGGGCGGAGCCTAAATAGTTCCGGTTTTCAGCCCCTTCGGCGACGGAGAGCACGAGTTTGTGCTGAAACTCTTCCCGGCCGGCAAGGATGAGGAGTGCTCCGGCTATCTGTCTGTCTTCCTCCAGATTACCAGTGAGTAGAAAGATAAATAGAGAAAGAGAGAGGTTTTCGAGACGCAGAGTAACTGAAATGCTCCAGAATGCCCCCAGCCGAAGCTCCAGTTCCGTGTGAACTTCGTCATCCAGACGCTCGACGGACCGCGCGGCTGCGCGCTGAACAAAAGCGTCGTCACGATCAACAGGGGAGGAATCGTCACCGCCAGCAAGTTTTTCAGTCTGGAACAGCTTAGGGTTAGTTTTACAATCACGTGTATGCAATGACACGTGCACACACCACACACACACACACACACACACACACACACACATACACACACACACACACACACACACACACAGAATCCAGTCGTTTCCCTCAATAATCCTTTCCTCTTCATAACACGGCGTTTGAGAACCGCTCCCAGCGCATGACGCCCAACGACACGCTGAGCATTGAGTGTGACATGATCATCTACGGAGAATACTGCTCTACCGATGTAAGTTTTGACGTTCTAGGAGTGTTCGGCAGCCTCAGGCCGCTTTAAGTGAGGTTTAGCAACCACTTGTCGCTTTATATGCCTTCTGATAAATGGGGGCCGCTTCAGATGGGTTCTGCTAGCCCCAAGCCGGTTTTTAAAGGGTTCTGACAACCTCTGGCCGCTTTAAATGGGCGTTTGCGGCATTTGATAGTTCTAATTGTGTTCTGGCCACAGCGGATCGCTACAATTGGCTTCCAGCAACCTCAGTATGCTTCCAATGGGTCCTTGGAACATGCGACCGCTTTTTTGGACAGCCTGATACCGTTTCAATCTTGTTCTGACAACATCTGGCCGCTCTAACTTGGCTTGGCAGCCTTAGGCCGCTCTCTGTTGGATCCGGCGGTCTCGGACCACTTCATTTGTCTCTTATTTTTTGGCAATCTCGGTTTGCTTAAAATAGGTTCTGATAGCCTTAGGACGCTTCAAATGCTCTGGCAGCCTCGGGGCGCTTCAAATGCTCTCTTGCAGCCTTCGACCGCTTCAGTTGCGTTCTAGTCTCAGTGGCCTCTTCAAATGAGTTCTACCAGCCTCAGGCCGCTTAAATTTGGTCCGGCGCCCAATTTTAAATCATATTTTGTCAGCCGTCGCGCAATTTTTGGGTATCTTGGCGCGAATCGTTCGTTGATCAATTTCTTCCTGATCTGGACATCGGCCGGCGCTATTTGCCGGCCGATGTGTACGATGGCAGCCTCAGGCCGCTTCAAACCCTCTTTAACATTCGAAATTATATTTATACGTTTATTTTTTGCAGCTCGACAGCGACGGAAGCGAGTTGATCGTCACCACGGGCGACAGGGAAAACTCCTACCTGCCCACCACCAGTCGCCAGTCGCTGGCCCCCACTGATCTTTGTGAGTTTTCCCTCTCTCTCTCTCTCTCTCTCTCTCTCTCTCTCTCTCTCTCTCTCTCTCTCTCCCCCATAAACCGCTTCTTTTCCAGCCCTTGTGAACGAAGCGAACATGGAGGAGCTGCTGGACTCCGGAAACTTCTCGGATTTTGACCTCAAAGTCGACGGAGAGACCTTCCGCCTCCACCGCGCTGTTATTGCCACCCGTTCCAAGTACTTCGAGGCCATGCTTAAACCCGGAATGGAGGAATTCGCCCGCTCTGAGGTTTGTCTTTCTTGACCAGCATATTTGGTGACAGATAACTTTCCCGAGTGGCAACAAAACGGCTACTTTTACAAACTTCAGCGACATAAATTGTCGAAACGTTGTGGCAAACGGCTGTCTTTAACTTCTCAATTTTCTGACAGTATCTCAAATCAACCAGCGGCCTGTCTGGGCAGTTTTTAATATGTTGAAACCAGCCGTTGGCTACAATCAGGGGTTATCAATTTGTAGTTTGATCAAACTGCACCCCCTATTGTTATAATTTTAAAAGCACCATAACGTTGATTTAAAATGTATCGCAATTTGTGGTCCCAATCGACGTTTTGTACCGCCGGCTCCCCTCTTCACATAATATTTTGTAAATTACAAACAACTGTCAGAATGAAAGCATTTCATTCGTTTCTAGGGTTTCGCATGTTTCGCGGGTAGCAGTTTGCGACAAAATATGCTCCGCTTGAAAAATACGCTGAGCTCTGTTTGGGCTCGCTCTCTAATCTCTTAAATTGTGAGTAGAGCCTTTCTTAACTGCTTTAGAAAGCCTAAAGCCTCTTTTTCTAGAAAGAAAATTGTCTATGACACAGATAATTTCGATTGACAATGAACCGTCATCATGCGCTTGGTTCTCAAATGACGGGCCAGGCCGAGGGATTTTTTTTTGGGACGGCACGGGTGTGAAAAAAAAATTAAATTTTGTATGAATCGGTACAATAATGTTGTAAATAACTTAGCAATGTTTGTTACTAACGTATACTTCAATTTTATTTGTACCAAAAAGAATGTCCCCGACCGGGATCGAACCCTGGTCGTGTGGGTGGCAATCTGACTGGGTGGTTCAAGGAAAACGGGCCGGGCCGACCAAAAAGCCTGGTCCGGGAGAAGCCCTATCGCTCGGTTACATTACCTGAAAGCATAATTAATTTCTATAAACTTTATAATTAATGGCTTTTAAAACAGTACTAAAGCTTCCTGTTTCTAGGTGGTGATCGAGGACATTTCGAAGGAGGTCATGCGCAAGGTCATCCACTACATGTACTCCCTGCAGACCCCCGAGGTGGGCGACGACACTACTGACATCATCTACGCCGCCGATAGGTACGAATCTCCGTTTTTGTTTACTACAACTTCACTTTTCAAGGTTGATGATCGACGGATTGAAGACGCGTCTGGTGTCCGTCCTGTGCAAGAATATCACGGCGGAGAATGTGTGCCAGAGACTGGAAGTCGGCGACAAGCTGTGCGAGGATAGGCTGTTCCAGAAGGCCGTCGTCTTCTTCGCCAGGAATCGCAGCACCATCACTGACTCTGAGGTGAGGGTTCAAGGAGATGGGGTGAGAATACCCTGGGAATCGATTGACGTACCCACTCTTAATTTGGGTAACTCTTTAACATTGGGGCCTACCACTTGGATAACCCCATAATTAACTTTTGGACAAAAAATCATCGTGAACCTTGGGCTCAAAAATAGGGTAACCATAGCCCAACCCCCATAACTTTGGATCGTTAGCATAGGCTTTCAATTGAACCCTATTGGAACCTTCGCTAAACATTAGTTTAGGCCTAAAATTTGGGTAATGGGTAACCGCAGAGCATTAGGAGTATACTCCTCGCCCATAGACCTTGACCGGAAGTCTAAAGAACCGGCGAATCTAAGTTAATTAGCGTGAGCTATGACAGATTTACAAGTTCACATTTTTGCTTAAATGTCCATTGTTTATGATTGAAAACTATGCTAGTGTCCAATATTTCCGGGCAAGCTCTATGGGCGAGTAGTATATGAAAATGGCTTACGTTCACTAGCCGACTAAAGTTAGGATCGGGGCGAAAACCCCCATATCTCGGTAGGGTCGGTCATTTGACGAACTCACCCTTAACTTTTGGGGTCAAACATGATGTAATGAGGTAAGCGGACTATACCCTCCCGAAGTATTGTCCTAAACTGTCTGTAAACCCTCCAAATTTATGGACCAAAAGGAGAGTAAACTCTTCGGGGCCTAAACACTGTTTGAGCTTTTGTGCTGGAAAATGAATAACCCCCCCTACCTTTGGCCCCGGATATGTATACTTCCGCTATATGAGAGATCCCAACAAATCAGAGCTAATGCCTCGATTTCTAGGAATGGAAGCGCCTCCGCGAGCAGAACCCAGCCCTGGTGGCCCGTGTGGTGGAGAGCGGCTGGGACCTCATCGACAATCCCTGTGCGAAGCGTCGCAGGACCGGACAGTGATTCTCCCCGCTTTTCCATCCCACGTCGGTTAATATGTGATACGGGTTTGTATGCCATTCTCTCCAAAAACTGACAGATCTCGTTATTTTTATTTTACATTCTGTGTTATAGTGCATGTAAGGTTGAAAATATAAAGTTGAGTACGATTAGAAATTGATAATTTGTAAGGGGCTGGCAAATCGCACTCTACTAAATTCGCACCGAGTCTCTCTCTCTCTTTCTGTCAATCTCTATCTCTTTCGTTTTAAAGAACAATACAAAGCCAGATAAAACTTTTTACGTTACACAGAAATAGTAAGAACTCAGATTTGGAGTGCTTCAATCGGCGTCGGAGGACTCGGAGGTACTGCGAAAGTCGGCCGCGACCGACTGGTCCGAGGAGGAGGGAACGGGTTGTCGAGGCGCTCCCTCATGCGCAGCAGAATGTTCGCCGCCTCTCTGATATCTTTATCCTGCTTCTTGTACTCCTCCTCCTTCTCCTTGTGCTCCTTCTCTTTCTTCTTCCACTCCACCTCACTCTTCTTCCACTCCGCCTCCCTCTTCTTCCACTCCTCCTCCTTCTCCTTGTACTCCTCCTTGAACTCGACCTGCTTGAGAGAAAGGAGGCTGTGCTCGGCCTGGAGGTCGATGTGTCCCTCGTAAGCTAAACATTAAGAAGTGTTTCCGTGCAATGGAAAATCTCACCGGCCGCCATCACCGCAATCTTTTTGTTGTAGAACTTGCACTTGTCCACAACCTCTACAAAAATAGGGAATTATGAGAAAATGGGAAAAATTACCCAGCGGCTGGTAGTTGGGCTTTGCATCGATGAAGGCGCCTTCGGTATAGCAGGAGGGGCAGGGCTTGTCGACGGCGAGCTTGTTGGAGCAATTGAGACAAAGGGAGTGGCCAACCACCGGCTTTCTGCCGAACTCGTCTTAAGACAGAAGTAAGTAGGAGAAGATGCAATCAACTAACTGAACGAGGTGTAGCAGATAGAGCAGTGTAGCAGTGTAGGGGTCGACAGAGGGATTGACGGAGGGAATCTCCATTCTCGGCTGCGTCTGAACATACCTGAAAAAGGGTTCAAGGTTTGAAAGAGAGAACGGAAAAAGCAGAAGATAAAATGGAAATGAATGAGGTGTGAGTTGGCGAAGGAGGAGTGATACGCTAATGAGGACAGAACTTAGAATGTACCAGCAAATGGAAGGATTCTAATGAAGGGATGACAAATGTGGCGGAGAGAGATATACATAGCGGTCGCCAAATTGGAATCGTGCCAAAAATATCAGAATGTTCAAGTGATCCTCTGTTGATATGGGAAATTCGTAGTATAATCATGGTCGACAGAGCATGCTTTGCATGTTTTCGCAATTAGCATAAGATTTCGGTTTGGCGGCAGCTATACCGAGGTAGAGAGAGAGAGAAACTGAGAGACTGGGAGTTTGAAAGAGACTGGCTGCGGATTTGTGTTTGCATGGATGCAATTTAAGGAGTCTGGTCGGACTCACTCAAATTCGCTATCGCTCTCTCTCTCTCTCTCTCTCTCTCTCTCTCTCTCTATCTCTTTATCTATATATCTATTGCTGTCTAACTTTTCCCACTCTCTCCGCCCTTTCTGTCTCTTTAACAAACTATTTTTGCCACCTTCCCCTCTCTCTGTATGTTGCCTGAATCTCAATATCTCTGATTCTCTCTCACCCCTCCTCTCTGGATATCTCTATGCCTCTTCAGTCTATCTCTCTGTGTCTAACACTCACTCTTTTCCTCTCTGTGTCCCCTCTCTCTCTCGCCTTTAAGAACAACACCAATTGAAAAAATACTAATTTATTCACTAGTCATTGCTTAAAACGATCCTTCTATGATCCTGGCTCTTCAGTCGGTGGTGGCATCGTTGTGAGACGGCTAAAAAAGCATGTGTCCCTCAAACAGAAAAGCTTACCCCGGACGTTCCTTGGAGTTCCCTCACTTGCCGATACATCTTAGTAGCCAGCTCTCCGATCTTGCCCAGCTTCTCCTCCTTGTCCCTCAGCTCCTCCCTCTGCGTCTCGTAGTCGGCCTTCATCTGTTCGTACTTACTTGAGAGCGAGAAGGCGGTGCTCAGCCTGCAGGTCGATGTGTCCCTCGTAAGCTAAACATAAAAAAGCGTTTTCGCGCAGTGAAAAATCTCACCGGTCGCCATCAGCGCAATCTTTTCCTTGTAGAATTTTCACATCTTCACGACATCTAGAAAAAAATAGGGAAACATGTGATAATGGGAAAATTTCCGAGCAACAGGGTGTCGGGCTTGGCATCGATGAAGGCTTCAGGGGACCTGCAGGTCGGGCAGAACTTGACGTTGGGGATCTCATTGGAGCAGCTGAGATACATCGAGTGACCGCAGAGGCCAATCACCGGCCTTCTGCCGAACTCGTCTTAAGACAGAAGTAAGTGGGAAAGGATTCAATCAACCAACCGAAGGAGGAGCAACAGATGTAGCAATCGGTGGGGTCGTCGGAGGGGAGCTCCATTCTCGGCTTCGTCTGAAAGGCAGGGGACAAAATGGAAATGATTGAGGTATGAGTTGGCGACAGAGAAGTGATACGCTAATGAGGCCACAACTAAGAATTTGAATGCAAATGGAAGGATTCTAATGAAGGACGACCCATGTGACGGAGAGAAATAGAGAAACAGATAGATAGACAGAGAGGAGAGAGATACAGAGACTGAGGCAAACTTAGAGACTGCGAGATACCGAGAGTTTTAGAGAAACTGTGTGTGGATGTGTGTATGGGTGGATGTAAATTGTAAGGGGTTGCAAATCTGACTCACTCAAATTCGCTCTCTATCAGGGCTGGAAAAATTTGAGGTTTGGCCCGGATGAGAATGAACCGAGCAATCTTCAGAAGTTCGGAGACTTAAAACTGATCATCGATTGACTCTCCTCTTTCATCTACACTTGAATGGACTTGTTTAAGAGTTTAAAAAGTATAAGCAATCAAACTGAGTTGTCAATTTCTCTATTGAGTTCTCTCCTCACTCTATCTCTTTCTCTCTCCCTCTCTCTCTCTCTCTCTCTCTCTCTCTCTCTCTCTTTCTCTCTTCATTTCGCTTATCTCCCGTCACCCTTCCTCCTTTTTCCTTCCGCCAGGCGAGATTGAGATATAAATCTAAATAGCCGCATGAATATGTCAGGGTCGAGTTTTCAACCTTCCGAAGGCTTCTTCCATTTCTTCCATCTTTTTCTGGAATGAAGTTAAAACGTCACCTAGCTGCTCCAATTGTTTTCGTTTTGGCTACAGTAGGATTGCGATTACTGTGGCCGCTACAGTACTATTGTTCTTTCAGTGGAGAGCCTTTGTGGAAACTTACTTTGGAGAGGAGGTAAAAGAGAGAGAGAGATAGAGACAGAAAGAGAGAGAGAGAGAGAGAGCATTTTCAGACCGCCTCCTGGTACAAACTCATCTGTCCTATTCTTAATATCGTCCTCTAACCCTTCGAAGGTCAGTGCTGCCTCTCTGCCTCTCTGCCTCTACCTATGCCTCTCTCACTCTAAATTTCCAACTTTCAGCTCTCCGCTGGTCTCAACGGCTGGCTCTCCCGAGCCGACGGTGTTTTCGTCTTTTCCGCTGTCCGGAATCATTTTCTCGACCCTCAAAGTTACTCTCTCTTCAGAATGAAAACATCAAATGAATGGGCTCTCCTAAGGTAATTGTTATTTCAGTATAATGCTTTACATCTGCAATGTTTTTTTCCAGTGCTAAGACAATCTTCGCCCATCGTCAAATCAATCTTCACTCAGATTGGGTCGTTCTCGCAGAAGACGATACAATAGTGCTTGTAGATCAACTCCGTTACGTAAGGATTTCTTAAACTATTCTTCAAATTTGCCTAGGAAGTGAGGAATTTGGACTTTGATGAACCGATTGTTGGATTGTTGGGGATGCAGAATTTTGAGAAGGCGAGTTTTCGAATCCTACTCTTTGAATATGGCCCCTGTGTGTGTGTGTGTGTGTGTGTGTGTGTGTGTGTGTGTGTGTGTGTGTGTGTGTGTGTGTGTGTGTGTGTGTGTGGGTGTGTGTGTGTGTGTGTGTGTGTTTGCCACCACCCAACAAAGCGTGAAGCTCATAATACGGGGATATCGCGATGTCACTCACGCAAGCTCCGAAAATGAGAGGATGGAGAGAGCGAGAGAGAGAGAGAGAGAGAGAGAGAGAGAGAGAGAGAGAGAGAGAGAGAGGAGAGAGAGAGAGACTTGAATATGCATTCGTGAGTTCACACTGCTTCTAGTACCCTTTGCCCGCCGCTCACACCCGTACCAAATCGGAAGGTCACCTGCACGAGCTTACTTAAGTAACTGCGCGATAGCACACTCGCTCTTCTTCTTCGTTGTTGATGGTGCTACATCACTGTTGCGATTCGGCGCAAGAGCGAAATGATCATTCCGATCTTCTCTGCAAGCGTACAGGCGTATGTAGGTGAAGGAAACTGGCGTGGAAAAATCCGCACATTTTGTAACGAAATTTTCATTTTTAGCCAAGAGACCCTCCACCCAAGCCGATTTATCTCTTTTCTAGAGGAGCTTTCAAAATTTTGGGTAGACGAATTGACAAAGGAGATTTAGGTAGGCCCGGTCTCACTCACTCAACTACTCACTTTGTATCTCTCTCTCTCTCTCTCTCTCTCTCTCACTCTCTCTCACTCTCTGAATTCTCTCTACTAAGGCTGCGGTCTCACTGGATCTCTCGTTGAATGCCTCCTAGATGCCCAATTTCTAGACCTGGAAAAGGACTACAACGGCCATTACAAGTAAAGCTTCTTCTATTTTCAAAAAACAAAACCCCTAGATCTCATGTGCTCAACCGTCACTTCTCCTCAACTGAGATGAAGGACTACTCATCCCGCTATGGTGAATATGACGATGGCTTCCAGGTGAGAAACGGGATTGAAATCGGCTCACAATTGCAGATAATCCACCAACTGAGCTCATCGCTTCTGAGTCTGCACAATCTGGAAGTAGATGACATACGGATACTGGACGTCTTGTTGAATAGAGTGAGGCTGTGGCGGTGATTTTGGAGCGTTGGGAGCATGTGTTTGAATGAATTGTCTAATGCTGGTTCAGTGGTACCTTATTCACTTAGTCAACCAACAGTATTTTTTTGCGGGGCTACTAGAAAACAACAATGAGAAAACAGAACAAGAATAACAATGTGAGCAACGGGAGGGAGTTAACCAAGAAGAGGCTGCCGAAGCAGAGAAGAGGCGAGAGGAGAGGCGACGGCCGGGGCACGAGAAGAGTGGGCGGCGAGAGGGACCCCGCAATGTCTCAGTTTCAATGTCTCTGGCTCTATCTCTCGGCGTCGGTCAGTCACTTGGTGTCTCTCTCCCTCTTTGTCTGTTTCTCGAATACCCACCGAATTCCTTCTAGATCCCTTGAGGAGCTGCAGAAACAACGGGGCTCCCGAACTGCTCTTCTAGAGACTTCTGGAGACTTCACCAGGCTGACGACTGTCTTCATATCCGTTTCCTGGAGAGTCTCTTTCTCTGTGTTGATCTCTCGTTGTCTCGGCAACAGCGACTTTCGGCAACGACCGATCACGGTATGTCTCAGTCATAATCACGAGGGAAGTGCCTGTGTAGAATAAAAATCGGTCGATTGGGCATTGTAGGGGACCCCTAAGGCTACCCAAATCTGTTTTGCCAACTCGGCCGCGTTTTTGAGAAATTGATTTGCATTCTAATTATATTACACACTTACACACTGGGTCCGTCTCTATCTTGGAGACCCTAGGCGTGCATAAGGGGGCCCACCCCAACCCCTAAGAACCACCGGTCCTTTCATAAGTCTGTGTCTTGGAAGAGGCTTTATATAGAAGAGAGAGGCAAGACTATACTACACAGCGTACAAAGAGAGAAATAGTGATAAGGAGAGATACCGAGAGGCGACAGGTAGCTGTTAGTCGCGACCCGGACCCGAAGGCCCGGGCGTGTCACCCGGGGCAGAGGGGAGGGCGCGCGGCAGGGGACGTAACATATAACTGACGGCAGACAAACAGCAAGCATCGGAAAGATGGCTGAACGAAATGTTTATAGAAATGGGGCTGCTTCGAGTCTTTTTTGAAACGACCTTTTTGGTCGTTAGGCTCGGTAGCTGCTCTATTCACCATTTTCTGTGAAACTCACCTTGACGAATTGAACCAGCACAGCCACCAGAACGTTGTCGATCAGCAACCCCATCTTCTCGGCGATGGGCCACTTCTCGATGCCTTCTGGAGACTTCAGAGCGATGATTGTAGCGCCGAACTTGGGTTGGAACCGACACCTGAAGTTCTCTGTGATTTGAGACTGAATATAAAGCTTACGATGCCGAACCCGCAGTAGATCCTCGGAAGCCGCTGGAGGAGTCGACCGGTTGCTCTTCGAACTGACGGAGAAGTGAGCCGACCGCCGGGGAGAGAGGACGGAGAGGGAATGAGGTGGGGGGGGGGCTGGTGGGACTCACGTAACGGACGGATGACACTTGATGGTTTTTGCATAGTTCTAGATTGTTCTCGATTCGACCATAGCTACTTTATCACCTCCACGGTCAAAGTCGTGGAAAGCACAGGAAATGCCTTAGCAACCGTCCAGAATCACGGTCATAGCAAAGACCCTCAAAAGTGCTAAGGAGCCATCATTTCGAGAACCGCGCTTTTGTGCGACTGGAGCGATGCATCGTATGTTTCGGGGCAAAACCCAAATTACATCTATATCAGAAGCGGTGTCGATTCTGGGAAAGTGACCGTCACGACGCTTCGGGGAGTCGTTGAACTCCAACAGGATGAACTGACGACCGATGACTGGTAATGGCTTAAAATTGCTTGAACCCTCGAGTTTTAGCTTCTGTAAGCATGCGGTCGTGAACTCAGACTGTCGCCCGGCTTCCGGGCTTCGTCATGCTTTTCCCTCGACTGCGGTTTATTACACGCAGTGGGCGTCTCCGCCGAACGCAGAGAGCAGCCATGGGCTCTCGGCGTCTGGCGGTGTTCTACTTTCCTCCTTAGATTTCTTCCCTAGTTCTCTTTGTGCAATGAAATATCAGTTAAACAATCGCTTGTTAGAGTTCTCGGGACTTGTAACGGAGCACGATCCCCGAGTGTGTTTGTGGAGAAAGAGTCTGAGCGAGAGTCAGTTACTCATTTGGACCATCTTCTCGCTCTTCATGAAACAAACAGACGACTACACCGTCTCCCTCGTGACACGTGGATGATCATAGAGACTCACCAAACTTAGTAGTCTGACAAGACGACATTGTGATCAAGGAACTGATCTTGAAAACCTTCGCTTCTTCGCGGTGTTACAAGTGCAGAGCGAATGAACTCCTCTTCCCCATTCGCTTGTACATGGCCAAGAACATCGCCAAGAGCAATCAGCAGGTACGCTCTCGAATGGCCCCATAACCACTGACTTAGAAAGCAAAGAAGGAAGTGTGGACTTTCAACACTTCAGCGACCGTCGGACTGGCCTTCGAAGACGGCAAGCTGATCATCTCGAACAATGACGACGTTGCCATCTCCCACAATATAAAGGGAACAGATGTGGAAGCCATCCGAAAGGACGACATCACCGGCATCATCAACAGCAACCGGCCCAGCCCAGGCCGGGCCAAGACAATTTTTTTTCCAAAATGTCGAAGAAAAAGTTTTTCCTTTGTAATGTACTAGAATTTAGTTTCTAGCATAAATAAAAACAAAACTATAGCTGCGGCCAGAAAAGCACCGGCTGGTGACAGCCGCTTTTTCTCTGCGTCTGCGCGGCTGGCACACTATTTCCCGCTGAGTATCGCACGACTGCTGCATTAAGGCCGTTTTTGGCAGGATGCCCGCCTGGCGAGAGCTATAATGAGGCAAATAAGTTTTGACGACGGGGGATCGAACTGGGGTCACTTTGGTTTGCCAGTCCAGCCTCTTAGCCACTCGGCCATGGAATACATTAAAAATTTATATAGGGTAGTTCGAATCCTCCTTTAAATTTTACTTTTTGCACATTGAGAACGATGTTTTCCAACAAAAAGCATGGAAAAATATCAGTCTTGAAAGGAGTTACATAAAAATAACATTGTCAAAAATTCACGGGCGGCCGACCCGCTCTAAAAATTTCTCGTCCCGACCAAGCATGGCAACGGGCCGGCCCGCTCCAAAATTTTTGACGGCTCGGCCCGAGCCGGCCCGACTCAACCGAAAATTTATGCCTTTTTGCTTGGTCCTCTGTGTTGCCAAAACATCTGCCAACGCTTGCGGAACCTACATGGTAACAAAAATTTAAAAGGGGACATACGCGGCCCCTAGGTCCCATTTGGGGGGCTTACGCACTCAGCGCTCAAACACACCCAATTCAGCCGGGCTGGCCTGGTGTTACCGAAATTGTCTAAATAGCAGGTCATTTTTGAAAAAGTTCCGAATGCCCAGACTGCTTGCTTCTCTCTCCCTTCACAACACAGCTATAAGGGATATTCTTTATTTCTGAAATCCAGTTTTGTCTCGTAATAAAAAACTTTCAAGTCATAAACTCTCAATAAATGCCAAATAACAATCACGAAGAAAAAAATGAGGGGATGGTGGTGGGCGGGACTAGGCCGAGAAAGAAAAAAAAATAATGGATTTCTAATCATTTTCCGGGTGCAAACCTGAATATATACAGCGGGCCCAAACCAGGACAACACACAACTCGACACAACCTGATTTCTTAGAAGATTTGTAGGGGACATTCTCTTTCTGTCAAAGATTTGTTTCTCTAGGGTCACAATTTGGAACTAAAGAAATATAGCTCTAGTCAGACTATGCTAGCGGGTGTAAAAATAACACATTTCTGAAAGAGGAGGACCTGCTCGAAGCCGGAGACTAGGAAAAGAGGGGAATTTGGGAGGGAGGGGGCAAGGAGATTACATCTTGGTTGGCCTTTTCAAGCCCAGGCCGTTGGGCATTCCGAGACCATTTATCAGCTGCGCCGCTTGGGGAATGTACATGCCGTGTTGTTGAGGGAGGATGTCCACCTGGAAAGAGAGGGGTTTTTAGAGAGGGAGAGAGAGAGAGAGAGAGAGAGAGACTCACATCGATGGGAGAATCCGCCGAGCGGATGTCCGTGCTCAAAGGCAGGCGGCCCTTCAAGCAATGACAGCTGGCTTCTCGCTGGCGGAGGAGAGCTGTGACGCGCTCCAGTTCCTGACGAAGCACTTGGTTCTGGGTCTGGAAAAAGAGAATAACTATTTTTCCAGAAATAAGAAGGGGATTCGCAAGGTCAACAGGCACTTTTACAGTCCAAGAAAAGGATCCTGTGCCAAAAATTGCCCCCTTTTGCTCAAACAACTATACGTTATACCAAACCTACTTCAGTCGATTAAAAATTGGCAAATTGCGACGAAGTGGTTTTGTCATGAACTATACCGTTTGAATATGCCTACGGAATTTCTTCAGGCGACCAATTTTTGTAATTTGGAAGCAATTTATTTTGGTTGAAACATTTTGAAACAAAACCTTGCTTCAAAATGCATTTGTTTTTATAAATGACATTTGTAAACATAAAATCCTCGCCATCGAATAGTGCACCTAATTTTCAGTCCCATGGTGTCCCAAGTGAAATTGCGCTGAGTCGGTCACGTGTCTGCGTCTCTTCATTCCCCCTTCACTTTCACTTTTACGGGTTCTAACTCCACGTAAATGCTACGGTAACATTACGGAATTTGGCCATTTCCACAGTTCATTTCGGGGGCGCAGCCCCCGGCGAGCGGCCGGAGGCCGCGAGCAGCCAGAATATTCAGGACCGCCGCAGACGGGCCGGAATATTCTGGTTAATATAGGCAATTAGAAAGTTGTGTGCATGAGAAGAAAGATTATCCAATTTCAGGGTAAAAGAAACGCCGAATCCCTATAACGAAAAAATACAATTGCTGTTTAGTACAATGTAACAAAAACACACCGTGAGGAACACCTGTGCGCCATGATAACAACAGGCAATTTGGTTACATATTTTCAAACACGAAAATGAAAATGGTCATTGGTTCTTATTGACACCTAGCCAAGCATGGCAAAATTTGGGGCCTGCCCGGGAAAAATTTTGAAGCGGGCCGGCCCGAAATTTTTTTTTCGTTTTCTTTGATTTTTACATTGAAAAAAGGCATAAATTTTCGGTTGAGTCGGGCCGGCCCGTTGCCATGCTTGCACCTAGCTGTCAGCTAATAAGCAATTTGCTTTTAATCGTAAGCTTAAGGAGCGTACAGTGTTAAGATCTTAAAGGCATGGCTAGCCACGTCCAGAAAACCGTAGTTAGCTATGAATTGAAGAAAAACAAATATTCTTTTTAAAAACGAACCGCCAGCTGTTGTTTATCCTGCTCCATGGCGTGCACTCTCCCTATCATATCGTCGTGCTCTTCCTTCTTCCGTTTCCTGTATCTGACGGCCGCTGCCTTATTCCTCTCCAAAATCGTCATCCTAAAACAAAAACCAGACAGTGATGCGTGATTAAGTTCTCTAAATACCTTCGTTCATCCGCCGGCAGTTCGGCCGCCGCCGCCCGACCTCGTCCTCTCCCCCTTCCGACGCTGTGGGTGGGTGAGGGTTCGCTAAAAACAGTTTGTAAGAGCAATTTTTCGAATAAATTCTAACCTTTTCGGTAAAGCATCCAGTTGGAGGAGGTTCGACTCGCCGGGAATCGCCACGGTGGGCATGCCGCTGCCGCCGGCAGCCATCGCTCCCACGCCGTCGTGCTCGAAAAAGTTGATTCTCGGCTGAAAAATCAGAAGTAAAAACAGAGAAAAGAACATATACTAGAGCGAAAATTCGAGATTAGCAATCAATTTTTCGCTAAGTAAGTTCCTGACGAAACATTGCGTAAAGGATATGAAAACTGATGTCACAGCGTTCTTATCTCTCGATTCTGGAAGGGGCCACTGTTTTCGACCAGTGAAAGCTCAAAACTGCAAGTAAATAAATAGAGGTTTTACTGAGAACGGCGGTAATCTAACATTTGAACTCCGAAAATTTGCTATTAGCCCATTCCAGGCTATGGACAGGAACTTTATACACGACCACGTAAATCACATGACAACGAAGATCGCGAAAAGTTGTGAATAACCGCTTTCTTAAACCGTGACGGACACAATCATTCCCCTTACGATCGTTTGATTTTGTTGCTAAACATACAACGTGCCAATGTTTCGATGTTGCTCGTGGAATTCTGCGTGACATAGGATACTCAGCCAAATCGGCAGCAATTACAGAAAAATATTTCGTTCTGATTTTGACTTAACGACGGGGTCGCGACAATCTGGATGTATTTGGGGGACTCACGCCTCACGCTCAGGGGTGGGCCATAGTTTGTAATTACAAACTTTTTATGTCAAGAGGGGGGTGCCGGGGGCCAAAAAGATCGATCGATACCCCAAACTTTATCGAGTTTGCATAAAAATCAGTCGATATTGCTGTACTTGTCAAAGTTATACCAAGAGGAGGGTGCAGCAGAACCGAACTACAAACCTTACCTAAAATACCTATCTTAACTACATTTTCTAATGGATGCCCCCTTCAAACTAGGTTAGCACCAACTTATGGCCCACCCTGCCCACCATAGCTGGACGAGGACGGTTTGAGGGCTTTGTACGTAAGTCCCCCAAGTGGTGCCTCGGAGGTAACGAAAGCCGCCTTCAATTTGTTGTTACCATTTTCAACCAAACGCCGATTTACGTAGGTACCGCACCGCACGTCCAGCTATGCTGCTCACGCCATAATTAAATTGCAGGGTAAATTACTCAAAAATCTATTTTGGTACGCCCATTCATTTATTTGGTTCATAAGGAATTTTTTTTAAAGCTGTAAGAGCCCAAACCATAAATTTATCCAAACTCGCCAATAAGACTTTAAAATGTTTAAAAAAATCTATTTTATTGTTTAAACCCAAGCGTATTCTGCGGTTCTTGAAATTGCCAACACTTATAAAGGCAACAAACTACTTGACAAGGCATCCATTTTTAACGCTTAGTTTTGAATGTATGGGTTACTGTAACCCTATTTTATATGTGTCACTCTCACCTTGGGCGGTAATTGTGAGACCTGCGGTTTCACATCCCTAGGGTCCCAGTCGGCCTGCGAGTGTAGTGTTGTGAGCAGCGTCGTGCCTTCCGACACATTCGGCGACCGTTGTTTCCTTGAAAATTACAAATTTAAATTAACAAAATTAAAGACTGCTCACTCTTGTAACCTGTCCTGTCGCGGGTCCTGTGGGAACTGCTGCGGCGCCTGGCGGGGCGAGTGGGCCGGGCTGGCTGAGACCAGAGGCACGGAGAGCAGGCCTCCGCTGGTCGAAGGAAGGGTGGCCGGGGTGATGGAAGTCGCGACGAGACCCAAGATCCCCGCCGAATTGGGCGCCGACCCAGAAGGCGTCAGGGAGGAAAAAATTGAAGAAATATCTCTAAAACTGGGAAGAATTAGAAACGCAGACGGAGGACACCCACTTAGAGAGGTAGTTGACGGTGTGGAGACGGTCCTGCGCCTGGTGCATGTCCAAGACGGAGTTGAGCACGTCGGCTGTGCGAGGCGCCTGGCCGATTTCTCCGCAGGCCTAGAAATAATAGATAAGGAAGAAAGTCAACCGTGGTTTGTAGTTCACATCTGGTCAACGTATGTATATTTTGCGACAGCTCGTCTATTAGATAAGCCTTTTTAAAATTGGCGACGGCCCCCCTCCAGTTACAAAAAAGTGAGTAAGTTTCAAATTGAGGCACAACCACCGCCGCGGTTCGGGGAGGTTGGCCAAGTATGTTGTAGTTTACGACTAGATATAAATCATAAGGTATTCGAATGGTTCAAATCTCATTTAAAGCGGCCTAAGGCTACCGAAGCTACGTAGCTCCGAAGCTCCCGGGTGGAAGCTTGAGGCTACCACAGAAGTTCTACGTGGTATCTGGCCGACAAAATGTGCGAGGTCAGTAGGGTTTAAAGTTTATTTCAAAAGACAAATAATATTTATTAATGTGCGAACAATACCATTCTCAACCCCTTCGCCAAAAATCTGTTGCAGAATGAATGAAAAAGACATTATTAAAGCGTATATTGTGCTGCTGGTGATAGAAAATGTCCCTGAAAGTCCCTTTAACAAGGGATAAAGTCTACCGGACCTACCAAAGCGGGCCTGAGGCTTCCAGAAAAATTCAAACAACCCTGGAACAATTTGAGCCTGGTCAAAATGTATTGGAAGCATTGTGAAGCGGCTTGAGACCGTTCACTTAAATCGGCTTGGCATTACAAGACTCTTTGACAAGCGCAACCTTTTCTAGGTGTTTCAGAACTTCAGGATGTCAACCCGGGCGAGTTGAAGCGTCCTAAGGCTACCAAAAGTGTTTCCATGCGGCGGACGGTAACAGAAGTTCATTCAAAACGACCTAGGTTGCCAAAAGTTCATCAAAACGATACGAGCGTGCGAGAGGTCTGTCCGCGAAGCCTACGGTTGCCAAAGATCCTTCAATACGTCCTGAAAGTGCCACAGACACCAA
This sequence comes from Oscheius myriophilus, assembly GCA_964057215.1. NCBI lineage: Eukaryota > Metazoa > Nematoda > Chromadorea > Rhabditida > Rhabditidae > Oscheius > Oscheius myriophilus. Next base: position 831,397 of record OZ059904.1, read on the forward strand.
AGTGTTCTGAAGGTGCCGCACAATGGCAACCCACACCTGAACTTGAAGTCACATCAATTTCAGAGAGGACTGAGGCTTTATTTGTAACATAAAAAGCGGCCCGAGCCTGCCCACATCCATTTTCTCACCTGTTGCAAATTCAAAAGCTTGGAAATATCGGCCGTCTTGAGATTCTCATTCCCTCCATCCACATCGGTCGTCAGAATGCTGATATTGGAAAATATCCCCGGCGATTGGGACAACGTGTTGAATTTCAGCAGAGATGAACCTGGAACAATCCTTTAAACTAACAAAATTAAAATCTTTAAAATGCAAAAATTAGGAAAATTACAGTACCTGGTGGGTTTACGGTGGTGAGGCTCATGGACGGGGGAACGAGGCCATTCGACTCCAGCGTGCCCGACATCCCTCCGGTCATGCGACGATTCGCCTCCGCGAATTTAGCCTCGAACGGGTTAACGGCCATGCATTTATGCATGAGCTCGGCTGTCGACGGGAATTCTAGAGATTTCTGATTTTAGGAGGGGAAAGAGGGAGGAAAATTACCTCCGCCTGGCGTCAGGCCGCTGAGGATGTTCTTCTGAGCGGTGGAGACATCGAGCGAACCGGATGGTCCCTCGGCGATATGCACCCGCTGAAAAAAGAGGGTAAATAAGGAGTTCAAGATAATTGCGATTCATAATTACACATTTTCTGTTATAGTCCTCGCCAATCCAAGTTGCCCTAAAGTTCAAAGTTTGCTTAAACTGTTATTACCGACATTGTTTTGTTTCACACAATATTTTTTCTCTTCAAAATACGGCACTTCACTTATTTTCGCAGCTGTCGTGTGACTCAAAATAGAGTACGCAACACAGGCATACTTTGGGACGTCTTGGGAACTAATACTAAGTCGGACTATAAAAATAGTTAATGTTTAGCGTAGCTAAATTTCAATAATCACAAATTTATAAACCATAGCTATTTGCGCATTTTTGCGCAGGTTAAACTGTTTTTTTTAAAAATAACATAATATATGTCTTTTATAGACTTTCGATACAGTTTAAATTTCCAAGGTCATAAAACTCCATACAGCATCGAAAAAATATTGCGCAGTTCATAAAAAAAACGACGAGAATTCATTCTATTACCAATTCTTCGTTGATACATTCCGTCTGACCCGTGTATGAAAAACAAAATTGTATAAATTGTGTATTAATCGCAATAGAATTTTTTTTAAAAGTTTTAAAAAACTCAGTAGTGCTTTTTAACACCAGACACTATAAAATATACAAAAATGATAAATTCACCGACCGGAATCGAACCATCGTCGTATGGGCCACAAATAGACTGAGTGGTCCAGGGTAGACGGGCCAAACGGGCCGGGCCGAGCAGAATTCTCCAACTGACCCGGCCCGTGAGAACCTCGGTTAGGATATCGTTTAAATCAATAGTGAGCAAAAATCCCAGCTACCGATAAAGTCAGGAACAAAACTGCGAATAGCGAATGCTGATTCACCGTGTTCAGAAAAGAATTCTGAAACTTCCTTTGTTTGGGAAACTGAGCGAAATTGGATTCGTCACCAGTCTAGTCGCGAATTGCACTAACGCATTTCGCATCGATTGCTGAATTCTTGGCAAACGATCGACGGCAGTTTTCTGTGAGTTTCATTTTTACATTCGGTAAGTTAATTTTTAATCAATATTACGCCACGTATCTTCTGAAACCCTTTAAACGTTCTTTGTGGAACAAATTAACACGGATTTCGTGTTCGAAGTACTAATCGTGCTATTGTACCGCTAATCATGCGAGGGTGTAATTTCACCCTTCAAAAGGGTAATCCCCCATTTCGCAGCTTCATTGCAACACAAGATCAACTTGGCAAAGCTGATTGCGTACATTCAGAAGAATGCCAAAAGAGAGCTGTGCGACCGAATAGGTCAACTTTATCAACTCGAACCAAATCATAACTTGCTGTCCAGTGAACCAAAACGAAAGAATTCAAATACAACTAAATCAGTAGCCCTGATTTTCACAACAAAATTAATAGCGTGAAGTACTTCATTCGTTTTGCATGTCCATATGTATAAAGAAGGATCATAAGCCCCGAAAATCATTTCATGGGTGTGTTCTCGATCTGCGCTCGCGAAATGGATAAAGCCTCTAGAATTACCTACAAAACTCTTCGCAAATCTAAAACTTTGTATTGAACGAAAGGTATAGAAAAACATCGACCGTGATTTTCGGTTGTCGCTCCCAGCCCAATTTCTAACTTAGGGGTCTCGCGCCACACGACACAAGGCCTATTTTTTATTGCAAATAAATCTTTTGTCGCATTATACACCGTCGCGTAAAAGTGGACCAAACTACGTTGAAATAAGCTTGCGAAGTATAAAGTAAAAAACTCTTTTTTATCAATTACTTCGAGGCAGCGTTAACGCATGTAACTGCTACCATTTGTTTTAGAAAACGAAAAAATAGATAACAATTTTGTTTCGATTTTTAGTTTCGAGATTTAAAGATACCTCACACTATTAGGGTATTTCGGCCACATGTGCACTTTCGAGTGAACCAAATAAGTCAAATTGGATATTTTGAAAATATTTCCTCGTTGTCAATTTTCTTTCAAAAATTGTTGATTGAATAAGGGTTCTCAAGTTATGACTACTTAGGTTTCACAAGATACATAAAATGCTATGGAAAATACACAGCATTTAAACAATGAGCGCATAACTAGAGAATCCGCTCATCAACTTTTAACGCCAGATTCGGAAAATAAAATTCCTGTTTGTTCACTTTTAAATGAATTTAGCGCGAAATACAACGGAATACTTTGTTGTATTTATCCACTGGATGTGCTTTTTTACCACAAGTGCACCACAACACCAACAAAATGAGAAAAATCCGGCGTCTCCCACCTTTTTGACGGGCTCCGAGGCCTCGAGTTGGCCGCTAGACGTGACGACGGAAGTCATGTCGACTCACTCCTTCATCACAGTTATGTTGCGCTGAATAACTGCAATCAATTTGTGGATTAGTACGCACTTCGCGTAATTTCAATCGATATATCCATGGATTGGTACCAGTAATCGAGAAAAGGGAGAAAATATTTACGTCAAAGGTTCAAACAATGTAAAAAGTCAACAAAACGGGGAGAAAGAGACGCAAGAGCACGAGGCGCGCGTCCCAACAAAAACAAGCGTAACAGCGACCATTTCCGGCGGAAGGAGGGTGCCTGAGATTACTAAGACACGCGAAAGCTAAGCGGATAAGATCCAGCGGCAGATCACACGGATAAAGGGGGAATTAGCAGAGACGCCGTGAGAGGAGAGGCTCTTAGTGGGCGTGGCCGGCTTCGTCGTCGGGGACCCGCACGTCGTCGATCTTCAGGATCATGCGCACCACCTAAAAAGAGGCGAATTAGTAAGGAAAATTAAGAATTGAGGTGTTAAATTATCCAAAAGACTATTTTTTGGGGTATTTATCTATGCTTTACCTTTTTGCAGATTCTCAAAATCACAGAATTTTTTTTACTACTTTGGAAAATCACTAAACAAAAAATAGCACCGTCGATTTCATTCATCGACAAACTTATTGTATTTTTAATCAGTGTGCAACAAAAAAGTAAAAAGATTATTGCTTTCAAACTAAATAAAAATAACGCTGAGTACGACAAAAAAGAGGAACGTAACGCGCTCCATTGCTAGGCGGCGCCGGTCGCTCATTTTTACAACGCTACAATCTCGATTGGGGCGTATTTTTGAGTGCAAGTGGATTTTTATAAGTAGAACTTATAGCAGTTATCGAAAAAAAACCGTAGGTCACAAAAGCTCAATTAGTTCTTTAAAAAAAAAACAAAAAAGAACGCCAATTGTTATTTTAGTTCCGGAAAAAGGCCCAATACTGCTAATTTAAAAAAGAAAAATCTGCGAAAGAATGGAAATTTTAAGTAAAGAACTTAGCGGCGACCAGTTTGTAAAATAATGGAGTTAAAAGGCAATTTTGATAAGCAAAAGTAAAGAGGCTGATAATGGTATTAAAAAACTTTTTTGACTTTATAAAATCCATAAATGTTTTTATTAAGAAACCAATTTAAAGACAGGGACTTTCGTTATACTCTGATGAATACATCTCGAGAAAAAAGCCTTGAACAACACTTAAAAAAACAACTGGTACCGGACATTTCCGCTCTTAATACATAAACAAGTTTTGAACAGGGCGGGGCTTGGCACCATACCAAGTCTATTTTTATCCCAATCGACATGGTAAACAAAGTGTTGGCCGGGCGCCAACAATGTGCGTCATTTTTCTTTAAAAGACCGAGAATCCAAAACGGTGAAAATTTACAATTCTCGTCGTTTTTTTGTAAATTAACGTCACGATTGATTTAGCAAGTAATTTTTAAAGAAATTATTTAAAAAAAAAAAAAAAGGTAGTTACCTGAGTGGCGAGGGAGATCTGTTCCTTCTTGGAAACCAGGGTCTCGATGACCTTCTGAGCCTTCATGTCGTTGGTTCCGGTGAACATCGCATCGACGCCAAGGTAGGCATTTCCGGTCTCGATTTGTTTAGCCTGAAAGAGGAGGGTGTGTCTTGTGATAGCGGAAATGGATGAGGCAGGCGACACTGGGGAGTGTTTTGATTAAAAACAACATAGATCTATAGTCACAGCTAAGAGAGGAACTATACGAAAATGTGATATCAGGTGTGTGTGTGTTAACTAAACGACAGAACTAGAGGCAACGGGCAGCCAAAGATCGCGTCCATCTCCTTCGCCGCCGGAAAATCGGAGACAATGACCTTGACAACACCACCCAAGCTGTAAAATGGTGTGTGTTACGTGAGACCTATTAGGTAGTGCAGCAGTGGAACCTTTGCCTACGTCAGCAGCCGAATAAATAGTTGTGGCGCGTAATTTCCAACGCCAAAGAGTGTAAACAGGGGAGTTTTTGGGATAATAGGGGGCAACCTGGGGCCGATCGATTCGGGACCATAGACCAGGAGGATCATCAATTGCAATAGTTGCATTTTGCCGCAACAGATTGATGGGTGGGAATTGCACTCTTTTTTTGCAATTAGAGTAGTTTTTCTATTAAATTGCACCGTTTGTGCGTAATTGCTTATAGAAAAACGTCCAAATCACAGGTTTTCAACTTTCAAATTCACAATTGGTGATAAAATGCCACTCAAATCGCGAAATTCAGCCTTGAAAAGAGGGAAAACAAAATTCCTTTAAAAGCGTCAATCCACTGAGAAAAAAACTAAAGATCGGAAACAATCCAACCCCCGCCTTTTTCATGGAAGGCTCATACAGCCGTGTAACAGAATATATTCATGACCGCGCACATATGCGTTTCCATAGCGTGCAAAAGGACAGATGTGGCGGCAGATCAATCCTGGCTTGTTCTTCCGATTTCAGTCTCCTGCAGTGTACTAATTTGATGCTTAACGCCGTAATTAGATATTAAGGTCAAATTATACGCTATGGATAGCTTTCCATTTCTTCTCGACCACAGGCTTGATTTACTTCTTCAGCCGGGTTTATTAACTCCTTTAGATAGATTGGAAACCGCACACGATTTACTCTGAAAACTTATCAAATCCCTTGCGACTGGACAAGGGATACGATAAGTTTTCAGATATCACCAATTACCTTTAATGAAAAGTTCTCATGAATTTTTAACGTCAAGAGTTTTCTTCTGAAAAGTAGTTTAAAGTGCTCAAATCTTATTTAATCGTTATGAACCAGAAGACTAAGACACTGCAAAGAATCATCAAAATTTAGGCATAGACCCAGGATTTCTTCCATTTTGGTGGCAAACTGCTATATTCAAGGAGGCATTCGAACGAGGAACAAATTCCATCGCTGCTGCAAGACAGAATCAGAAAACATCCTGTCGAATCTTCTCTCCATTCGATTTACGCGTCGGCAACATCAGCCACCTCCCCCGGTGGGGTGAGGCTCTCGCCGTAAACAAACCGACGATTTTCGAAATGTGTAAATAAAAGATGATAACCTGGGATAGTCTGCGTGTGTGACAAACAGAATCGATTAACGGATGCAGGATGGGAGCAAACAAGAGGTGACCAGACGCCCTTTTAACCAATCCGACACAAACACATAAGGTAGTCAACCAAATGAGGGGGTTGGGATTGGGTTGTCGGTAGTCATGGCAACGTTTTTTGTAGTTTGGACGAACCTTGAGGTCGGTGATGGCGTCGATCGGGCCCAGACCGCTGTTCTCAGCAAGAGCCATGGGGATGGCCTCCAGAGCGTCGGCGAAGGCACGGAAGGCGTACTGCTCAACTCCCTCGATCTGAAAATTATGTGATTATTTACGTTGTATTTTTTCAAAACTGAATTTTTAGTGTACCATGGCTAGTTTTTTAGAGTAAAGGGAAGAAAAATTTACCTTATCGGCCTCGGCGGCAACCTGGATGGCGCAGGCGACTTCGGCGGATCCTCCTCCGTAGACGATGCGGTTGTCGCGGACGAGGTTGCGGATCACGCAGAGGGCGTCGTGGAGCGAGCGCTTGGCCTCGTCGATGATCATCTTGTTTCCTCCGCGGATCATGATGGTGACGGCGCGGTTGTTGGGGCACTGCTCGATGGAGAGCATGCGGTCGCGGGCGGCTCCGAAGGTGATCTCGCGGATGAGACCGGCCGATCCGAGCTTTTCCGGGGTGAGTTCGGCGAAACTGGAAAAGGAAGATTAGGGAGAGAGAGAGAGAGAGAGAGAGAGAGAGAGAGAGAGAGAGATAACCAACCGAGGAACGATGCGGCCGTTGGTGGCGATGGCGAGAAGCTCAATTTCGGGTCCTCCCACCCAGCGCACGGCGGGCAGGTTGTGGTGGTGCAGCAGGTGGTTGGCCTCGTCGTCGAAGCCCCACTGGCAGATGGCCAAAGTGGCTCCACTCTCCTTCACCTGAACATTTCCTAGTTAATTCAGTCTAAAAATGGAGACAACCTGCTTGATCATGGTCTCGAAAGTCTCCTTCTCGAACTGACGCAGCTTCAGGAAGTCTTCGGTGGAGGTGATGTCAAGCTTATGCTTGGTCTTAGGCTTGGGGGGCTCGAACGGGCAGGTGAGGATGGCGATCTAAATAAAAAACATACATCATGATTCATGAATCATAACAGTCGTAGACATAAATTTAAATACAGTGTCAAAGTTTCGATGTCGTTACTAAAAATTGTTTTCCATTGTACATAGGATACTAACCCAGATACGCAGCCAAACTGTTTGATAATTCTTGATAATGTTCACTCATCCTTCTTGCTAATTCTCTATTTTTAGAAACTTTATCCCCAGCGATCCGACAAAAGTTTCTCGTGGACGACAAAATAAACTGACGCTCGCCGTCACTGTTTGTCCAATGGCGTCCGACAAATTGTCTTACCGCTAAAACCGTCGGTCTAAGCTTTTCTTGTTTTATCATTTTTTTCTCTCGCACGCTCAGCTGTAGGTAAGAGTTACGCACGTTACATAGCAGTTATGTAGACGCCGCGACAACATTTTCGGTAAAATCCTGAAAGCATTGGCGAGGTTGATCCAATGACTCAATTTCTATTTGTCATCATAACCATTGCACCAAAGGAGTAAAAACGTCCATGGCAGCCTTTCCTTATCGCGATTCTTCGTCTCTGGCGTGCACACACCGCTATCGGTGACGTTTCGCTGATTGCCTAGGGGTTCAGGGAGAGCCTAATTGCTCACGCCCTTTAAAATGTTTACGCCTTTCTCTCAATAGAGACCCTTATAGGAAGGCACTATAAATAGGCAGTTAGAAGGGTCGGTGTACGCAGTTGTGTTGTTGCCATTACACAACAGTGTAGTTAATAGAATTACAGCGTGTTTTAATTGCATTTTGAGTATTCCTAGTCTTACCAAATTTTAGCCATAAATTCAGCATTTCGGCAGAAACTGGACCAAATGATCAGTTCACCGCCAATCAGTCAAACGCCAAAAGATTGAATCGTACACGTAGGTGCGATAAGAACGACATGAACGTTGCGATCTTCGCGGACAAATCACAAATTAATTGTAATGGTAACAATTTGACAGCTTGTCGCGTTCTTGTTTCTTTAATGAACCAAAGGGTATATTTTTGTCCCCACCACAAATCATACAATTTTGTGAATAAATTAAATAATTTGTGAAACAAAGTGTAATATGTATTCGTCTTTGGTAAGAGAAAAACAGTTCTTTTGTTCTGGAATTTTCAGTTTCAGACTCCCTGTATCTCGCCTTATTGAGTAGTTTCATGTGAATTTAAATTGAAATTTCATTATTTTGTGCGTGGTTCTTATGTTATAAACCGGCTCGACTTTTGCAAAGACGACTTTTAGGCAAACAAATGACATCCACACGTCGAATACAAATTCTTTTCTTTTTAGAAAAACTCAGTTCCCTTCACTTTTTTCTTTCTTGATGCGACAGTTTTTCTGCTAATCTTCGAGAACTTATTATTAAATACAGTAGGACTTTGGTGGTTCTCATTTTTTATAAAGCTTGTTTTCAATCTGTTCTCTTTTTGTAGTTTCCGCATATCGGATGTTTTCGCTTTCCTCTACTCTAAAAACAAACCTTGGCGTTCTTAATCTCCTTGGGCATCTGGGGATGAGACATGGTCTTGTCGATGACAATTCCCTTGACGAGGGTGGTGTCCTCCAGGCGGCCTCCGACCTGGAATACAAAATTATTAGTTTTCAAATAAAAACAACTGTTAACAAATGAAATTTAAAAACCAACCTTTCCTTCCATCTTGATCATCTCGAAGTTGACGTCCTTCGTCTCAATGTCGGCCACGGAGAGCACGGCATCGACGGCGATCTCGGCAAACTGGCGAATAGAGCGGTTCACGCTACAAACCAGCTCATTCAGCGGGGGCGGGAGCACGAAACCTACATTTTGCTGCCGAGCGAGGTCTCAGCGGTCTCGACGAGGCGTTCCCTGTCGGCGACGGGGAAGTGATCCGCGATCTTTTCGAGGGTCTCGATGGCCTAAAACTCAATTTATCTTTAAAAGATATTAAATATACCTTCTTGCAGGCCAAGTCGAATCCATCGGCGATCTTCAGGGGGTGGATGCCCTTGTCGATCAGATGCTCGGCCTCCTCGAGCAGAGCTCCGGCGAGCACTGAAAATACGGGGGTAATAACAGAAATAAAAGTGATTCCAATTTGGTTAAAAGCGAGGAGTGGGATGAGTGAAATGCACGTCTGATCCGAATCGGATAAGTGGTGATGAGTTTTTAAAACATGTGCTTATGGAGATGAAATCATGGGACGGACTTTCCACAGCTTGCCGTGATTTGTAAACTAGAGTGCGGAAGATGTGGATTTGGCGAAAATAGCATTTTTCTTGTAATGACTGCCTTTGGGATTCAACATGTAAACCAAAATAAACATCTCCTACTGAACAACTGATAACAACTTGGGGGGGGGGGGGGGGTGAATTGATAATTGAACTCATTCTGAGTTCAATCATTTTTCTGTATTTGGCGGCATACATGATTTTTAAAGTGGGAAGCGGAAGAGTGGATGTGAGTATACTATCTCCCACACAAACTTCAATAACAACATCAAAACATTCACACCAAGAAGTTTTGGCACAAACTATATATTATTTTTAAACAATCTGAGAGTGCAGCGGAATCGAACTACAAAAGTTTAGTTCCATCTATTAATCCTCCAAAAATTGTGTGCACATTGATTCACCGTTCCAGGGGTTTCTTCGCCTGAGAACAAAACTTATTCGGGCACACCTTCAATTTTTCTCAACCTCTCAAATTAAATAATCTTTGACTCTTTAAAAGGGCCTGCGCGTGTGACTCGCGATCACAAAAAGTGCATAGGCTGGGATCGTACCATGAGTGACAAATTGTTTTGACGTTTCGTGGGAAGAAAAATATAGTTCAGATGCGCACGTGTCCGTGCAGAAATCTTTAATTCAAACCGGATCTGTCAAACATTGAACGAGTCTTTTTAGTTCAAAAGTCGTCGCCAATCGATCGGCCACTTGAAACTTGTCGTGTCAGAAGCAGCGTGACAGCTAATTTTCTTAACGAACAGCCTCTTTGGGCGGAATTCAAACTTGCAGGAGTTCAAAGTACTACTGCTGGTTGACTTGGTAGCGTGAATATAGTAGAATTCGTGAAGAAGTGGAATAGAAAACGGTTGATTTTCTGTGATCGTCTGCGTTTCGGGTCGGGGAGTGACGCAATGCAAACAATTTCTATTTGGAGAGAAGTTCAATTTCGTCCAGAAGGGTGCGATCTCATCGCCAATTCCATAAATGAACAAAGAAGAGGAGCTCGCGTGACAAATGAAAACAATGAGCTGTCACACAATTATCCAATTCCACAGCCGGCTTTTGAGAAAAGTGCGCCCTTGGATATTTCCGGGTCGGCTAAATCGATAAAGCACTGCGGGAGCAGGAGGAAAAACGAGCAACACAACCTCTGTGTGGCGGGTGTGCGCTTTGCATGATTGACTTAGCAAACACGTGGCGAAAAAAAACGAAAGGTTACATTGGACGCGGCGAGCCCATTGTCCTCTCGAAGAACGTTTTGTGAAAACGAAGAGCGGGAGAGAGGGGAATCAATCCACACCAGGCGGAAGCGAATGTCGCGGGAACAAAAAGACGCTTACGTCGATTGCGGCGATAAAAGACCCGGCGTGAATCAGAGATAACGAAAGATTGGGCGTCAAGGACAGCCCGGAGAGAGAGCGAGGAGCCCGAGGGGCAATGCAATATTCAGGGCTGCAAAGCGCATAAAACATGGACAGGTCCATTAATGCGCAATTCGCAACAGCGAATTGGTGGTTGTAGGTTTGCCACAAAGCAACAACAATGCGGGAAAATGGACGTGGTGGGGAACCAGAGACGACAGGGATCAGTCAACCACGACATTTGTGTAGGAGACACCGAAAATCCAGTAGATTTCCTGGTCCAAATCGAGAGGATCTTGAAAAATCACGCGCAGACTCCTCATTAGCCGACAAACGCGTGTTGAAAGACGGAAAGTGCAGATTCGATTTGCACAGCGTGTAGTGCACCGGATAAACGGATTATTCGGCAGCTTATCGCCAGATCAAAGCCCAATACAAATTATGGGTATGACTGGGTCCCCTATGTTTAATCCAATAAAGAAAATGCACAGCATGGTGCAGAAGGGGGTAATCCCCGACGGCAAATTCATACTACGGTAGATTTAATCCGCAGTGAGGAATTGTTCAGTGATATGGGGTGGAATAAGATGTGCAGAGCAGACGTAGTGTTTTGATGCGCGTGTGGAAGATTATTTACGACACACGTTTGACTTCCGATCTATGATGTTGGTGCCTGTGGTAGACGTCGTGAAATTGCGACTGACCCGATTTTCCACTATAATGGAGTCGGAATGAAAGCCGTTCAGCTAGTTCATTGAGACGGAAAATTATGCATTGCACCTTGTAAAAAGGATTATATTAACCGTTAAGTATATTTTTGTCTATTTAGCATTCTAGACAAGGTGAACCAGACTTGGTCGATGACAACCACCGTTTTTGGCGAGAGTCAACAAAGTAATACATTTTAATGGGTAATAAAAGCTCCAATTACAACAATGTTCCAAAAATCATTCCAAAGATGGTGATTTGAGCACATAGGGAAGTAACTGGCGTATTATTTTGCTCCAAACAAAAGTTCACACCGTGTGGATCAACTCCTATGAGTGGCATATTCTGACGTCAAAAGTCTGCCATTTTCTCACAGCAAATTAACATTGTTTCCGGCCAGATTTATAAATTTTCACCTGCCAGCAAAAATGAGAAGTCGGTAAAAGTCAGCATTTCTTGCAACGGGGTTGCGACGTAGCGAAAGTGCTCCAGACACGCGGTGTTACACAACAGGTGGTCACACCGCTCGATATTAAAACAAGGTGAGAATAGGCAACGGTATAACAAACTTGTTTATTTCCAAAAAAATTTGCAAAAATTGTGTCCTCGAAAACGCGTAAAAACGGGGGGTTCCGCCGGCCCACCGGACCCGCCAAAAAAAAATCCGGGGGGCTCCGCCCGGACCCAGCCGCACCCACCAATTTAGGGTATGTCAGTACTGCAAAAACCCAACTACAAGGATGTTAAGGTGTTTCTCTCAATCTGCATTGAGCAGGTGCAACATTCAATTACCAAAGCATTGTTTCACCCTCACAGCCAATTGAAGGCGCCCCCATAGGGCACAATTTAGCAATTCAGCCATGAAATTGCCACTGGGTGTGGTTTTTCGAGGAAACATGTATTTTACCGTTGCAGCTTGCATGAACAATCGCAGGCAAAGTCATAAAATCTCCTTGAGACCTTGTAACTTAAGAAAATCCTCCTTGAATCATTCGAAATTTCGAGGAAACGGAAAAATTAAACTTAAAGGTGAGCTTCGGCATACAGAAGCTGGGAATGTCAACAAAATCTCAGCGAATGTAATATTGTAAATCAAACACCGAGATACGTAGGTACCTTGAATTTGAAAAATGGCGTATAGCGGTACCTTTCGAGACATTTCTTATGCAAATCCTCCCGAGCGAGACCCCACCACCCTCAATGACGTTGTAGCGCCCCGCTTAGGTTCAGAATATAACTTTTGACTTCGACAAAAAATCTGCGTAATTGTGAACGGTTTCAACGGCTGGATTTCGCTGGTTTCCTACCCTTCCCTTTAGATTCACCGCATTCTTAGATTTTTGTACAGGAAGTGGAAACCCAATGAAAAATGAAATAATAAGAAAACTAAATCACCCCGATGCCTAGAAGAAACGACATCACTGACAAAATACCGGAGTAAGTTAAAAATTAAGAATTCAGCTGCTGACGTTTAGAAACACATCTTGACACGTCAACTTCAGAACATCAACAGCTAAATTCTGGAACGCATCCAGGGTTTTCTCAGACTTTTTTCCAAGAACATCGATACCTCTGGGAGCACAGCGTGGTGATGCAAAGATGAGTAGATCTTACCGACGACTCCGGTGGTTCCGTCTCCGATCTCAGCGTCCTGAGACTTGCTGAGCTCGACCATCAGCTTGGCAACGTGGTGCTGCACATCCATCTTCTCCATGATCGTGGCTCCGTCGTTCGAGATGGTCACTTCGCCGTCGGGGGAGACGAGCATCTTGTCGAGACCACGGGGTCCGAGGGAGGTCTTCAGGGTGTTGGCTACCGATCTGGCGGCCATGATATGAGCCTAAACAATGAAATAGGTAAATAAAGAGAATAAATAAACGCACCTTGACGGCTTCGATTCCAGTTTGCCGTTTCTGGCGCTCCTGGTCCCTCATGATGATGAAGGGCCGCCCGAACTCGTCGAACATTAACTGTGCCATGGAGGCCATGGTTACCCTAAAAAGGAAATTTAAAATAAAAAGAAGTAGCGAAACAGAGAATTCCTCAAGTAGGAAACATAAATACGGGGAAACAAGAGCCGTGTGGGAAAACAACGAGTGGAAATACCTGGCCGTCTTGGGAAAAACAACTAGGCTCTCAGGCTGATTCAGCCGTGTTTTTGTGGGTAATTGGTCGTTTCTTTCGAGAGTGAGAAGTGGGGAATTTCGGAAAAACAAAGGAAGCAGTGGAAAGTGGGGGGGGGGGGGGAATTCCGACTTTAGCGCGATTTTGGGCTTTGATGAAGGGAAAAGTGAATCAAAAAAGCAATTCAACAGATCAAACGAGCTGAAACTGCGGATCGAGGCATTTCGAAACCGCTCGTTTTCGGATTAGCCTGTCGGGATTTTGGCAGCGTGCCACAAAAATAACCAGTTCTGTGAAACTAAGCTAACAGCGTGTGCCTTCCATGAGTTCAAAAATGCGATGGGGAAAATACCGGCCACAGTGCGGTCGGAGTCGCCACCTTGTTTTTAAAAAATGTAAATCACGACAAAAATCGCACAAAAATGATTCTCGACAATGGGGAAAAGCATATTTGAGCTTAACACTCCATTTATTACCTCTTTATACAAACTGACCCTAGAGTTACTGAAAATAATAGAAAATCAAAGCGCAAAACGATAAAAAAGGAACGAAGCCTCTGTAAATGTTCTAGAAGCTTCCAAGGCGTTCCACAGCACAAATTCACTAAAAACTAATAAATTAAATTAATTTTAAGCGTTATAATTTCAGTTGTAAGCAGATACAACTGAAGCCTTCAAGAAAATTTCAAATGAAATCAAAAATTTGAATGTTTCACTCGCTTTTCCAGCTTAAAAGGAAGCAAACACCGCTTTTTCTTAATTTAGACGCTTTCCACCAATTTCACAATGCTACAAACCTGTTATTAGTACATTTTAAGCGGTTAAAAATAGCTAGTTCGTTCAAAATTCTTCCAACTGCTTGAAAAGCTGTAAATAAGCGATTTTCGAGAGATTTTGCGACCTAAATAAACAAAAATAACGAAAAATGCTAATTTCTGGTCAAATGGATCTTTCCGGAAAGTGCAAATGGCGAAGAAACGTTGAGAAAATGGCGGCAACATCCCAAAAATCAATGACTGGACGGCTTCTCGAACGGTGTGACGTCACCGCCTAACGCCGCGCGTGGCGGGACCACGCAACGCAGTCCTTTAAATCGAACATTCTGCGGCTGGGAGAAAGGGCGGGAAGATTTAGAGCTCTTTGTTGGAGGAAAATCGAATCTTCCCGAAGGCAGATAATTTACAATTTATAAAAATAAAGCGAATAGTACAAAATTGCAACAGATTGGGGCTTAAAATCAGCTTTTAAACATAATAAAAGCAGAATTTTTCCATTTTCTGCGGTGAAATAATTTTTCATTATTTATTCATTCTCGTTTTATTGATTTTTTCTGTCACAGTTAACTTTTTTTCACATATTTCAGGGGCACAAAATATGATTTCAACATGTTCATTGTTTATTCATTCAGGTTTCTTTAAAAAAAACAACTTTTTTTTCAAGATTTTTTTCCGGCCAAGGGGTAATTCTGTTTCGATACTTACTCGTTACTGGATTTCCGGAGAAAAATGGGCTTCCGCCTTTTAGATCTCTCATTCGACACACAATTGGAAATATTTACACACGTAATTGATTAATTTTTTTTCAATTGCTTTGTCATATATTTTTGCGCGAACACACACATACACACACGTAAACACGCACACACGCTCACACACTCACTCACTCACTCACTCACTCACTCACTCACTCACTCACGCACTCACTCACTCATTCACTCACTCACTCACTCACTCACTCACTCACTCACTCACTCACTCACGCAATCACTCACTCACTCCCTCACTTACTCACTCACTCACTCACTCACTCACTCACTCACTCACTCACTCACTCACTCACTCACTCACTCACTCCCTCACTTACTCACTCACTCACTCACTCATTCACTCACTCACTCACTCACTCACTCACTCACTCACTCATTCACTCACTCACTCACTCACTCACTCACTCATTCACTCACTCACTCACTCACTCACTCACTCACTCACTCACTCACTCACTCACTCACTCACTCACTCACTCACTCACTCACTCACGCAATCACTCACTCACTCACTCACTCACTCACGCAATCACTCACTCACTCACTCACTCACTCACTCACTCACTCACTCACTAACTCATTCATTCACTCACTCACTCACTCACTCACTCACTCACTCACTCACTCACTCCCTCACTTACTCACTCACTCACTCACTCACTCACTCACTCACTCACTCACTCACTCACTCACTCACTCACTCACTCCCTCACTTACTCACTCACTCACTCACTCATTCACTCACTCACTCACTCACTCACTCACTCACTCACTCACTCACTCACTCACTCACTCACTCACGCACTCACTCACTCATTCACTCACTCACTCACTCACTCACTCACTCACTCACTCACTCACTCACGCAATCACTCACTCACTCCCTCACTTACTCACTCACTCACTCACTCACTCACTCACTCACTCACTCACTCACTCACTCACTCACTCACTCACTCCCTCACTTACTCACTCACTCACTCACTCATTCACTCACTCACTCACTCACTCACTCACTCACTCACTCATTCACTCACTCACTCACTCACTCACTCACTCATTCACTCACTCACT
>OZ059904.1:852500-878420 GCA_964057215.1 Oscheius myriophilus
CTGGGGCGATCTTGATGTAGGAAGTGATGATCACCATCTTCTTTGCCGTGGGAAACGCATTCCCTTTGGAAGACTCCTGAATCAGGTCGCACCCGTACCAAATCTAGGATACCTTCTCGTCGCTCTTCTTGGGAGACATCTCCTTCTCCCGGACGGTGTACTTCACCCAATCCTTTGTACGGCCGAGGGGAGTGTTCTCGGAAATCACCCTCATCGGACAGTTCATGGATGGACTCTTCGACGATACGTCCAGTGAGAGGAGTCTTGTCCTTTTTCTTGCCCAGCTTGGAAAGGGAGGCGGGCTGTTGAAGAAAGAGACATAAGTGAGAGAGAGACATAAGAGAGAGAGGCATAAGAGAGAGAGAGAGAGATAGGGACATAAGAGAGAGAGAGAGAGAGAGTGTGTGTGTGTGAGAGAGAGAGAGAGAGACCCACATCTTCGACGGCGAAGATGGTGTTGATGACACGGTTGATGAAATTCTTGGCGAGAGTGACAGGATGCAGAGACATCGACCTTCTTCGAAGGAGGAGAGGAGAGAAATTAGGTAAAGGATGGCGCTACTCTATGCATTGTCACGTTGCCCCAGGCGTTAGGAAGGTTCTATATAGCTGTCGCCAAAATGAAATCATATGCTAATTACGGAAACATGCAAAGCATGCTCTGTCGACGACTGATTAGACTACGATTTTCAATGTCAACAGAGGATCACTGGAACATTCTAATTTTATTGGCATGATTTCAATTTGTTGACAGCTATAAGCCGCGTAAAGTTTGTTCAAAGCATTCTACTCAATTAGATTTCGAAGTTTGGGGTCGATATATTGATTTTAAGTGGAGATATGGTCTGTAAAGTATGTTTTATAACGATTGGGGGGGGGGGGGGGGGAGAAAAACGAATCTCTCGCGCGGAGGGAACAGACAGCGGCCAGGGACTGTAAAATTAGTGGAGACGCAGACAAACAGGCGGCGCAGATACAACAAAAGCTCGCCATTTGAATATAACATTTAAGAAATTTTAAACAGCTAATTAGCATCTAGCTAACTTCCAGCCATTTGCCACCTCATTTTCTCCTTTTGCCGTCGCCATGTCAGGTTCTCTTTCGTTTTTTTCTCCTATAAACTTCAAACCTTTAGAAATATCTGACGCTTCTAAACCCCAAACGGCCTCCAATATCGAAGGCAAGACTAAGAAATCGGAAACTGAGCAGAAGGAGAATCGAAAATCTAAAAGGAGTTCGCTAGACGGCAAGAAATCCTACTCCAGCGTTTCTTTTGGCAGTGGAGTCACCGCGGGCCGCAAGTCGTCGACCATCACTCAGGGTGGGTATTGATTTTTTACCTTTTTCGGGCCAGCCCGATCGATTTGTCGGTCAAATGATAATGATTATGAACTTAAGTTTTTAGATTCGACTGGTTACCCCTATTACCCTAAACACAAGAGCTCCACTTCTGATGACACTAAAAAGAAAGACGACAATTTGGCGGATCCCCATGAGAAAGAGGAGAAAGACAGATGCAGTCCTAGGTAAGGATCTCTCTCTCTCTCTCTCTCTCTCTCTCTCTCTCTCTCTCTCTCTCTCTCTCTCTCTCTCTCTCTCTTCCAATCTATTCCCGTTGCTAACCAGATTGATAAGGACGCGCGCAATTGTTTCCAACGGTGCCCGGTTAGCTCAGTCGGTAGAGCACCAGACTCTTAATCTGGCTGTCGCGGGTTCGAGCCCCGCATCGGGCTTAGTCTTTTGCTCTGTTTTCAAAATCCACCCAAAACATTTCTTTTTGTCATACCGGCTTTTAATTTCAATTTTGAACTTATTTCACGCCTCTATACTCTTTTTTTTTTAGGTGCTACATCATCTACCTCTTCATTTCGCTCATAATAATGGCCCTCATTATGGCTGAGTTCTTTTTTGTACACAGTCGTCCTTACCCGAAAGATACTGTAACAACCCCCCAATTTTAAACTAAAGTTGTGTTTAGTTCACCCAGAAGCGTATTTTCTCCAACGAAATTCAAAGAAAGACCTTGGTTTTGATGTCCGACAACCTTGATTGCTCTATTCTGATGAAGTGAGATTGGAGCACGTTTACTGTATGAAACAAGAATTTAGGAGACTTTTCCTTAAAAACATCCATGTTGCCCCCATGTTGGTCAGTGGAGTGATGTGTCTGTATGTGACTGAACCCCATTCGATGGCTCCGGATTCGGCGGTTTCTTTTCTTTACTACTATCAGCAAGGCAAAACATCATTGGTGGGTTTTTGCGTTTCAGAAGATAAAATCTAGTTTGCTATGAAAATTTGGTGGACCTGAAGTTAACTTTTCTGCGGTTTCTCTTCGTCTTAAAGTTTTACAGAGAAAGCAAAAGAGTAAGCCCGATGCGGGGCTCGAACCCGCGACAGCCAGATTAAGAGTCTGGTGCTCTACCGACTGAGCTAACCGGGCGCCTCGAAACCAAATTGCGCGCCGCCTTATCAACTGAGACTGATTCAGGCTAAACACGATGAAATGGGCTACCTGGAGAACTGGGACGAATGCTACTCCACTCAGGGCACAAAGCCGAACAACAGCAACTGCACAATGGAGTAAACTATTCGGTTTAAAGGTCTAATAACGTGCTTCAGGACCTTCCGTCGGCTAGCCACGTCTTTCTCCACTTTTAACTCAAACAACACACATTTGGCCAATTGCAATCTCCAGTCTTATGCGATTTTCCCATGGATCAAGGCTTACTTGTAGGTGTTCCTTGTAAAGATGAGTTCTACCTTTTCAGTGGCTATTATACAAGAATCTTTCCTCTTCTTTCTGGAGTTCAAGATTCGGGAACACCGATTTTTAGCAACGCACAGTTAGTAAGGGGTTACAATCTGACCGGTGGGCGGGGCTTATTTTGACAATGATATTTTACTTTTAGACTTAGGAGCGGATGAGACCACGTATCGTGTTTTACAAGTGTCAAAGTTGAATGAGAAAATGATTGAACGCTATAGGCCGGATATGAGCAAGTGGGATCAAGTGACTGGAAACACGTAAATCGAATTTTAAAATTGGATTAAAATTAGGTTTCAGGCGGAATAGAAACCTGGTACATGGTGATAAGATTACGATGACAAAGAATTTGACTAGACATCTTATGCAGTACTTTTTGTTTAGTAACAGAGTTAGGGGAGGTGAGTATGATTGAGATAGAGATGCAGATACACAAAGGCACAGAGAAGCATAGACTCAGAAACGCAGATAAGCAGAGACGTAGATAAGCAGAGAAACAGAGACACAGAGACACAGCGACACAGAGACGCAGAGGCGCAGAGACACAGAGGCGCAGAGGCGCAGAGACACAGATATGCAGAGACGCAGAGACGGAGACAAGCAGAGATACAGAGACGCAGAGACACATATATGCAGAGACACATAGACACAGAGACACAGAGATGAAGATGCGCAGAGGCACATAGGCACAAATAGGTACTGACGCAGAGACGCAAAGATGCAGAGGCGCAAAGACACAGATATGCCGAGACACGGAGACGGAGATAAGCAGAGATACAGAGACGCAGAGACACATATATGCAGAGACGTATAGATACAGAGACACAGAGGCGCAAAGACGCAGAGGCGCAGAGACAGAGAGACGCAGAGGCGCAGAGACACAGATATGCAGAGATGCAGAGACACAGAGACACAGAGACACAGAGAAATAGAGAAACAGAGAAACAGAGACGCAGAGACGCAGATACACAGACACGCAGAGTCGCAGAGACACAGATATGCAGAGACGCAGAGACGGAGATAAGCAGAGACACAGAGACACAGAGACACAGAGACACAGAGACACAGAGACACAGAGACACAGAGACACAGAGACACAGAGACACAGAGACACAGAGACACAGAGACGCAGAGACGCAGAGGCGCAGAGACACAGATATGCAGAGACGCAGAGACGGAGATAAGCAGAGACACAGAGACACAGCGAGAGATAAAAATGTAGAGAGAGGCGAAACAGAGAAATTTCAGACGTCCGGGGAGACATCAACAGTGCGGCAGTCCGCAAGGATAACTATGTCTTCGAACTCATCTACCACAAGACAACTGAGCAAACCTCCTCCGTGATCAGTGCCTTCATAGTCAAAGTAGTATACGGTAGTTCATCATCAATTTATTACTAAACTATCGCTTCAGAAGCCTTCCAATCAGTTGACAAGAAACTCTTCTTATCTAATGGGCGAGTAAAAGAGACAGTATTCTACGGCCTTCTCCTCTCTGCTCAGCGCTACACCTACCAGACGCTGCCGAAAACAAAAGAGTGGAATCCGAGGAACAAAAAGGTCTTTTGAATAACTTACTGAGTTTACGAAAAGGTTTCAGAGATTGAGGGACTACCGCCATGAGGTCATTGAGAAGCTAAAGGCTATCAAATCGTTCATGACGGAGGGTGGTATCAAAATGTTGAAAGATGTGAAGAAAGATGAACTCGTGACCAGGGTGAGTTTTGAAGTTTTGAGGAAAAGCGATGATTTCTGCGAAAATCTAGTGCTTTCTAGAAAATGGGCTTTCTTATGTGTGCCTTCAAGAGGCGCATAGCCGACAAGTGAGATGCATCGGTGGTTCAGTGGTAGAATGCTCGCCTGCCACGCGGGCGGCCCGGGTTCGATTCCCGGCCGATGCAATTCTTTTGCTTTTTCCTCAGATAACAGAAACGAAGCTGGTTTGCATTTTTATAGTTTTGCTTTCAGAAGGACGCTGACCGTGTGGCATCAATCGTCTCTTGGCGCCGCCAACAAGGCGACTTCCTCACTATATTCAACTTCTGCCTTCCTCGACCGTAATTTACATTTTTTTAAAGCCAAAAACTCCTATATTTCAGCTTCAACTCGACCTACATCAGCGGGAAGCCTCAGAAGACCACCCACGCTTCCTTTTTCTCTAAGGCAGCCGGAACCAGTGTGCCCTTCACCTCAGCCGCTTCTTTGATTCTGTTCGAAAGACCGCCCCACATGGAGGCCTTTGACCAGGAGAATGCCCGCTTCATCGCCACTGCTTCTGGATCGATTAGGACGATTGAAGCCGTAGCGACTACAGTACTTCGCTTTTTGATCTTCGACGAGGAAGCGGGAGAAGCTGGTGAGAACAATTTTCAATAGGAAGTGGCGTTTGAGTGGGACTTGTACCCATATCACGAGAACACGAGAATCTATTTTGGCAAAGGGTGTGTAAAGTTCAAATTGACTGTACCCGATAGCGCTGCGGCAAGTTTTGCTTTTCCTAACCTAGTGGTCCCGTGTTCAATTCCACTGCGCATGAAAAATTTTGCTTTTTGTAAAAATTGTTCAAATTAAATTGTCTTATACAAAAACGATGTTTTGCAAGAAACATAAAGTATACAATGACAATTTCTACCTTTTAGGGTGTGCATAAAAATATCAGTATTCCGAGCAAAATTCACATTTCAGTCTACGCCCCCGCGGCCTACGTGAGTCTTCGAGATGGAACTCTTCGCTGTGAAAAGGATCGTTTCCTGAAGGATGGAACTACCCGTTTCGAGGTTGGAACTCTTTCATCAATGATGCAAAGTTTCGTTATTTTAGGAAATAACTGTCGCACTCGAAAATCTAGTTGGAATCAGTTGTCAGAATGTGGATAAGAAGAGTTTTGAAGAAACGGATCGAGTGGTGATGGCGGTGTCTAGAGGAAGGAAGAAGTTCGACTACATGAAAGCGAGTGTCGACGACAGGAGCAAGGATTACAACTATGCCACGGGATTCTAAGATAGTTCAAATGATAAACAAAATAAACAAATGCAACGTTTTGGTTTATGAAGGCCGTTAGAAAAGAAGGAAGAGAGTGAGAGAGTGAGAGAGGGAGAGAGTAAACTTTATCAGGTAGCACGTGAAAACTTATGTTACAGTATTAGCATATCTACATTGCGTAGAGTACGCCTAACCTGGACATCCTCCCCTCATTCCCTCACTTTCCTCTCCTCCGTGCGGTATGCCCAGGAAGGATCCTCTCGCCTCTTCTCCTCATTTCCAGAGGACACAGCCGAACAACCAGTCTCCTCTTAACAAGTCTCCCTCTCCCTACGGTATAATTTACTCCTCTTTTGGAAACCACTCATTTAGCTAACTGGCCCGATGCGAAGGAGGTCGACAGGATGAAGGTGCCGGCGTCGCCTCACACGGCTCCGGAACACCCCAGTTTGAGGAAAGCGTCGGTTACCAAGCCTCATTTCACTCCCATGGCTGCGTCGGCACCGATTTTTCCCAGTGCTAGGAGTACTTTGGTGGCGACGACGCCGGAGGTCCCGAATACGGCGAATACGCCTCAGGTGAGATGTTCTCTTTGGTCTCTCTCTCTTTCTCTCTCTTTCTCTCTCTCTCTCTCTCTCTCTCTCTCTCTCTCTCTCTCTTCCTCTCTCACATAATCCTTCCAGGTGATCCCCACTCCCCACACCGCCAACCTTCCTTCCTTCAACACTGCCATGTCGTCTCTGCCTCCCACCACCTCTCCCTACCTGACCGTGGCTACCACTCAGACCACTGGCAGCTTTGTCAGGTCTACGCCGATTCTTGGAGGCGGAACTCCTCAGAATCTGAGCCTGTCGACCAAATTGTGAGTGAATAGCCGACAGACTTCCCGAATCAGGCCGTTCTCAGTCATTTCCGAAGATTCAGGCCAATCTGAGACGTTTAAAGCAACCTCTGGCCGCTTTTAAACCTTAATGACAACCTAAAGCCGCTCACTCTCAGTCCACTTGGAGACCAATATATACCGTAAAGCCGCTTGCGGCTGCGGCTTCCCTCTGTTTTGTAACCTCAGGCCGCATGCGCAGCTTTGGAAAGCCATGAATCGCTTTTGTCTCTTCCATTTTTGTACCTAATGCCGCTTTGAGCCATGCCATACAAACTTAGACCGCTTGGAGTACTTTATGGCAATCGCAGGCCGCTTTGATTTCTTTCTGCCAAACTTAACCCGCTTGGAGTTCTTTGTCTCTCACTCAGGCCGCGTTGAGTACTTAGACTCAAATTGAGGCCGCTTGGGGTTCTTTGTTCCAGCACAGCCTCAGGCCGCTATGAGTCCTTTGGTGAAGCCAGAGGCCGCATTCAGTCTTCTGACAATCTCAGGCCGCCTGGAGTCACCCTTGGCAGCCCCAGGCCGCGCTGACTATGAGTACATCCATCCAAATTGAGGCCGCTTGGGGTCCTTTGTTCCAGCCCAGCCTCAGGCCGCTATGAGTCCTTTGGTGAAGCCAAAGGCGGCTTTGAGTCTTCTGACAACTTCAGGCCACCTGGAGTCATCTTTTGTAACCACAGGCCGCTTTGAGTAGTTGCTCAAAAACATAGGCCGCTTGGAGTCCTTTGTTGCTGGGGTTCTTTCCGCCTAGATTCCTTTCTGACAACCTCAGGCAGCTGGAGTCTTTTATGGTAGCCTCAGGCCGCTTGGAGTCTTTTCTCAAAAACTGAAACCGCTTGGAGTTTTTGGTTGCAGCCTCATAGTCAGACCGCCTTTATCATCCCTCTGCCTTGAATCATTTCTTCGTGTATCCGCTTCCGTTCTTTTTGTGGCTTTGTCCCTCATGTGCCGTCTTTGGCAGCTACAGGCTGCTTTTGTCCTTTCTGACAGTCTCGAGCCGCTCAGTGTATTTTGTGACAACCTCAGACCGCTCAATTCCAACTGAAGCCTCCCATTCAGCCTCGAATTTGACGATGACCTCCGCCTGAGCCCCGAGCACATGGAGATTATCAAGAATGACTTTGTTTTGCAGAAGAGGGAGAAGGGTACGGTGATGAGTCACGATGACGAGGTCAGTTCAAACTACAAACTACCGTAACCCATGCCTCAGGCTGCCTTTACCTACGTGGAGTTGCACCGCCAGCACATGCAGACGAGCGTGCAGGAGTGCGGCCGTCACCTGGATATGATGCTAGGCAAGAGGTACATCTACGTCAATGATGCCTTGGAGGTAGATTTAGCCTTTTTAAAGGTCTAAAAGTTGAGTAATAGACCTTGGAGAAAGTGGTTGCGATGGGTCTCATCACGGAGAGGGAGGTGGTCCTGGCGCGAGATGTGGAGAGGCTTCATGAGGTGTGTGTGTGTGTATGTGTGTGTGTGTGTGTGTGTGTGTCTGTGTCTGTGTCTGTGTGTGTGTGTGAGAGAGAGAGAGAGAGAGAGAGAGAGAGAGTAAAAGACAATTCAGGCGGCCAGCACGGATGTGGTGACGATCCACTCTCTGGGGAACATTGTGCGCAAGATCCTCCTCACCCGCCATTTGAAATTGAAGGTGAAGAGCTGAACAGTCGACGATCAATCGATATCGATGTGTGAATGATGTCATTACAAGAAATAAATCGTCTGTCGATAATATATTTCATTTCAAAAATTATATATACACTGTTTCTAGCGACCAAACAGTGTTTCCTGTCCCGAAACCACTGGAATAACCTTTAAATGACATTTATTTTGTGTTCATTATGCATAAAATTAGTTTACAATCATAAAAATAACACAATTTTACATTTACATCTTGAAAATAAACCTTCTAGAAGAATTCTGAAATGAGCGAAAGAGCAAGTACAGACGGCTCCTTTCTAACTTCAAGATGCCAGGTCCCGACACGAACGCCCGGAGAGTCCGTCAAGATTACGGTAGCACTCTTTTTGAATTTCTGACCGCCCGTTTCATATTTCAGGTTTTCGGTTGTTCCTCCGTTGTAATGTGTATTTTTAATGTAATGTATATTTAAAAGTGTAAAAATTCATCTGTCGGTAGGCAACGCTCAAAATTTGACGGGAAAGCTATTGCTGAGTGTTTGTTTTTGGTTTTGGTAGAATGTTTGTCATTTTCGAAGGTTAGTGTGGCAGTATTTGCTTGTAAACTGTGTTAATACACATGCTTTAGTGTTTGAGTAAGCAGAATAAGGTCTAAGCCTCAAAAATGGGAAATACCGAGTTTTCTCCCTTTAAATGATGTTCCTGTCGGCTTTCCCGCTTTATTTCTTGTCCAGTATTGGTTGTGCGATAAGTAGACATTCCATATGTTTAACATGCGCTTCACCGGAGAGTAAACCGTTCACTGAGGGCTTCACAGTGACGCAAATCTGAAATTTGGAGGTTATTTACTACTTTTGCGAATTTCCATAGTTTATCCTTCTATTACTGCGGTTTTGTAGCTGCAGAAAAGTCGTAGAAAAAACGATTAGATATCTAATTCTGTTATAACCAGATTTTTTTTAGCTTTTGTTTCGCTTTCTGCCCTCAATTAACCTCTATGACGCAGTTGCATTTCTGCGTGTTAGGTCTCTTCCACTTGTAATTCCTGTTTTGTTTACAATCTTCTATTTTCAGATTGGAACTCTTGTGTATAAGCCTGTGAATAGCAAGATGGCAACCTACAGCTCGTCGATGATGTTCAACACCTATCAACCGCGGTTCCAGGCCTTCAACGAACAGCCGTCGCCCACTCGGACCTGGGGACCCGCCGCCGGACGCCTCAACTATAGCAGCCCCATCGCCGCTGTCAGCCGGTCGACCGTCGATTCTGGACTCAGCCGCTCTTCTTCGAAAACCAACTGTCCATCCGGTACGTTTTTCGTCCTTGTCGTGTTAAATTTGCTTTTTTCTTTATTAATCATCCTATTCCAGATGATTCGGGCATTCACATCTACGGAGGATCGTCTCGTCATTTCTACGGAAGCCCCATCGGCATTGGATCTCCTGTGCGTCGCTGCGAGTCGATCATGTCTTCCGACCGCTCGCACAACCTCTCCTCAGACTTTCCCGTTAGTTTTTGAAAAGGTAATGAAACTATGGTGTTCAGGATGCCGCAGTCCATGTGGCGTCGATCTCTCGGATCGTGCAGGATGACGCCTTCGAGTTGCCCGCGTCTCGTTCGGAGGACAACGGACATCGTCTCCAGGCCCGCACCACGCTCCCTTCCTGGACCCTGGACGCCACCGGCCAGGTTCGACTCTCCCTGACGGAGATCCTACAGCACGGCCAGTTGAAGATGTTCGCCCGCGACAAGCTCGGCTGCCAGTGAGTTTTTTTGGACCTAGTTGAATCGTTACCCATTCTGAACTCTTTGGAATTCCGTTTATAGGTTCCTGCAGAACAACTTCCCCCGTGAGAACAACTCTCTCCGCCAGATGATCTCGCAGCAGGTCCTGGAGAATGAGGAGACGTTCGAGGTACTTTGTCCCACTAGCTTTTCGAATATTCCATCGTCAGCTTCTGTGCTCCGACGTCTTTGGAAACTTCTTCGTGCAGCGGCTGATCGAGTGCTCCAACGTCTACGAGCAGCGCTGGCTCAGCACCCGCCTGCTGAACAAGATGAACATGCTGTGCCTGAACCGGTACTCCTGCCGCGTCGTCCAGAAGGCCATCGAGGTCCTGCCTCTGGATCTGAAGGGTGTGCTCCTCGTCGAACTGCACAAGGCCGACATCGTCAGGCTGTCCATCGACCAGAACGCCAATCACGTCATCCAGAAGGTTTGGAAACATTTTTCTAATTTCCTTATTTCTCTGTTGTAGATCATGAACACCTTCCCGTTGAACAACTGGAGTTTCTTGATTGAACACATGACGAGTCGGCAGGAGCAGTTGTTCGCTGTCGCCGAGAACAAATACGGATGCAGGGTTGTCCAGCTGGCCATCGAGATCCTGTCCACCTCGAAGGTTGGTGTTTCCCCAGGCTTTGTTTCACAATCTGGGCATTCAGAAGTCGGCCGTGTCTGAGCGTCTTCTGGGAGGTCTCCTCCACCACATCACTTCCAACTGCGAGCGCCTGGCGTCGAACGAGTTCGCCAACTACGTCATACAGCACGTCATCAGTGCCGGCCCTCTCTCCACCTACCGCGACGAGATCATCGAGGACTGCATCTTGTAGGAAGCTCCATTTTATGTGTTTATAGGTCCGTTTAGGCGTAACATCCTCTCCATGTCTCAGGAGAAGTACGCCTCCCACGTTGTGGAGAAGGCCCTCGAGTTCGCTCCTCCTGGCCTCATGAAGGAGATGATGGACGAGATCTTCGACGGCTATGTTCCTCATCCGTTAGTGAATTTTGTCGTTAAGTTCTAGTTATTTGGTTTAGGGATACCAAGAAAGACGCCCTCGACATCATGCTCTTCCACCAGTATGGCAACTACGTCGTCCAGCGGCTGCTCAACACCTGTGTGGAGGCTGCGCGTGCCAAGAGGTCAGTATCCCGCCTGGTGTCTTATCTGACCCAATTTATTTTAGGTCCGGAATCGAGCTGCACGACATGCAGCTGCGGCTGGACTGGTTGAAGCGGATCGGCGACCGCATCCGCCACAACGAGAGCAAGCTGGGCAAGTACTCTTCCGGCAAGAAGATCATCGACATGCTGGCCAAGTGCCCTCCGATGGACTGTCCCCTGGAGACGCTTACTCGCGACCTCTCCGTCGCCCTGCCTTCTCATCCGTCTCCGGTCCCTCCCCGCTCTTACGCTTAGGGTAACCCCTCCAGTTTAGCCTATCTTGTACCATGTCATGTTCCTTTCTCCCCCTTCGTTTCCCCTCTGTTAGTGACCAGTTACGACTGTCACAGTGCACACGTGGCGGTTTGTGAGTAACTCTTCACTAACCTCTCAGTACCGCCCTCTATTTTCTGTATTTGCCTTTGTGCATTTTCCAGACCCTTGCATCCTGGAACTTTTCTAATAACCTTGTGTAATCCCCCAAATTTGTTGTTTTCCTGTGTTTACCAGATTCTTTCCTAGTGTTTATCCAAGCATCCATGTCCATGTAAATGTGCACTTTTCTGCAATGAAATTGGATACATCTTTTTTGTACTGTTTTGCTTGACGCTTTAAAATAAGCGACTGTGTCGTTCCTTATTCCCTAACTCCATTTACAGGTTCCGTTTTTTGTCAAATTTGGATGTCTTCCTGGTGTACACGGTGCTGCCCTAGAGGAGAAACCGCATCAACCGCGCTTACCCTGTACACCATCATGGTCTTCATTCCGATGATGGATTCCGTCGGCCTCGAAACGGATCTCCAGTCACAGATTGCCAGGGACAAGCGTGGTCTCAGATTGTGAGTTAATTCATCTACCGACAGCTTTCTATCTCTCATTATTTATCTCACACATTCACTTTCTATCTTTCTCACAATTTTGGATAGAAAGCGACCGCGCCATAAACTTCGGTCGTGACGCCTCGAATTCTACCTGACCGTAGTAAAACTTGGATGCTTCGCACCCTTTTGAGAAAATATAGGCAGCTCGCCGACACCGGACAGAGCCAGCTAAAGGACAGTCTCTCGCGGTCCCGTCACGATTAAAAAATTTTTGTATGAATTCGGATAGTGCCGCGGGTAGCCGTTTTCATTTTAAATGCCCGGACAAACCCGCGGGTGAGTCCGTTGAAGTTCCGCGCAATTGTGTACGCAGCTGAATGCAAGCAGGGCGCAGTTAATTTTCTCTTGTCGCCGTAGGATACAACCGTCAATAAGTGGGCATACGCGTTTGGGTTTGTTATCTGTATAATAACTTCTATGCTGAAATCTCTTCCTCGAATTTTCGCTGTATTATATCTGTTTATCACGTGTCATGTAGACATGCAAAACAACTACTCTTATTGTAGTCCAATCTTGACATTCGCCTGAGTTATCGCTTTCACAGTGGTGGAGTCATTAGGACCCCACCGAAGTCTGCGATAACTTGGCTGTGCGGTCACGAGGAGAGCACCTCCCACCGCCCCTTGAATCGACAGGAAAATGAGACAAAGCGATCCACATGCTGAAATCCATTGCTACTTGTGCCAGATGAGTTGGAACCTGTGTAACCAAAGAGTTGTTTCGATATAATCCAGATTATTCCCATTACTGGGATAAACATTAGAACAAGGGGCGTGAATACTTGTAAACAAAGTGCGAAGAAGAAGCGACGTTGGAGTTTTCGGGTTTGAGGGGACATTGCCGGACTCCGAAGACAGGCCAAAGTGCGGAGGACGAAAAATAGCAAAAGAGATGTTAGAACGAGGGTGGAAAAAGCGACTGCGGGCATCGCAGCATAAAAGAACGCTGGGATACTGTAGGCAACAATTGGAGCTGTACTCAAAATTACTTGAGCATTGATGCAAGAGTATTCCTGAAGTTGTGATTTTGGCTAGAAAAGAGGGAGAGTGAGAGTGAGAGAAGCATATAAAGAGAGGCAAAGTGAGACAAAGAGAGGCAGAGAGAGAGATGCAAAGAGACTTAGGGATCAAGATACAGAGAGAGGGGCATAGATAGAGAGTGAGAGAGAACCGTAAAGAAAGCGGATATCATACTTTTTCCAATTCCTCCAGAATCGCCACTGTGTGATCTCCTATATTGATAAATGTCAGGCTTGGAATAAAAGCACAGCTGTATACAATAACTAACCTAATTTTATGACTCAAGGGAAAACGATCCATTCCATGAGCCACCAAATAACGATAGTGGAAAAGATGAACACTGGTAGTGAGTGCATAGAATAGAATAAACGCAACTAATATTAGAATATGATGGGATGTAAGAAAATCCGTGAGAGAACCTAGAGAATAGACGAATACCATGGGGAACTGGACATAGGGGACCATTAGGACGCTGAACTGAAAGTGAGAGTGTCACTCAGTCACTCACTCACTCAGTCACTCACTCACTCACAAACTCACTCACTCACTTACCCACTCATTTACTCACTCATTTACTCACTCACTCACTCACTCACTCATTTACTCACTCACTCACTCACTCACTCTTTCAGTCACTCAGTCACTCACTCACTCATTCACTCACTCACTCACTCACTTACTCATCCTCTCTTTTTTGCCTGTTTGTATACATGTCTGTGCCTCTATCTCTATCTCTCTCTCTCTCTCTCTCTATCTCTCTCGCCTTACGTGTAAATCCAAAACAGTTGCGATTATCTGATGATACAGAAGATACCATTTATATCTTCTCATCGTGGAAGTAGAACGAAAGGTAATACACATTATTACATAAGTATTTACAATTGTTGTTAAAATAAATGCACTATTTTCTGCCTTCTTGAAACGATGAAAATCAAAGTCGAGAGGTGGACAATCAATCATTTTAGTAAATGCATCGAGACAAACTTGTTTTCTTTTATTCTTTTGTATTTTGTATCGAAAGTTGTATGTATAAATGTGAGAAAATAAGGGTAAACAAGAAAGTAATTAAAAATATTCTTACTCATTAGTTGACACATCTACTGTAACATTATACCAGGAACGACGCTCACATTGCAATATCGCGCCATGAACAAATCAATAAATCGATATTATCAGCTAACTTAAATCGATTTCTATCATATTCCTGTGGATGCAACCGAGTTTTTCAGAATTTTTACAGTGGTGTTACAAATTCTACGATAAGTTGGCTGTACTGCCACTAGCACGGCTCCGCCCACTGCTCCTTGAATGGACATCATGATAAGGCAAAGTGATCCCAAAGCTAAAGCCGTTCTTTAGGCCTTAGATACAAAAATATAACCTGTGTAGCCGTAGAGTTGCTTCACTAGAATCCAAATGATTCCCAAAACTGGGATAAACATTAGCACGAGGGGAGTGAATACTTGTAAACAGAGGGCTAAGAAGAAACGACGTTGGAGTTTTCGGGTTTGGGGAGACATGGCTGCGCTGCGAAGGAGGGTTAAAGTTCGAAGTACGAAGAATACGAGGAGAGAGGTTAGGAGCAAAGTGGAAAAGAAAACAGCTGGCATTGCAATGTGGAAATAGAATGGAAACGAGTAGACTATTACTGGAGAGGCGGTCAAAACTTCCTTAGCTGAGACACATGTGTATGCCTGAATTGAGGAAAACTGGGAGAGAGAGAGATAGCGTGAGTGTGAGTGAGTAAGTGAGTGAGTGACGGAGTGAGTGAGATTTAACCCACTTTCTCCAACTCTTTCAAAATCGTCTCCGTATGATCTCCAATACTCCCAAATGCCAAACTTGGAATAACAGAGCAAGTATACACAAATACGAGTAAAATCTTATGAGTTAACGGAAAACGATCATTTCCAGATGCTACCAAATAGCGATAATGAAAGAGATGAACACTTGTAGTTAGGGCGTAAAACATTAGAAAAGCTACCAAAAGAAGTATCTGATGAGCGGTTAGTATTTTTCCAAGAATGCCTAGGGAATAGACGAATACCATGGGAAATTGGACATATGGGACCATAAGGACGCTGAACTGAAAGAAGGCAAGTTGACCTCTCTCTCTCTCTCTCTCTCTCTCTCTCTCCCTCCCTCTCTCTCTCTCTCTCTCTCCCTCTCTCTCTCTCTCTCTCTCTCTCCCTCTCTCTCTCTCTCTCTCTCTCTCTCTCTCTCTCTCTATCTCTCTCTATCTCTATGTCTATCTCTATCTCTCTCTCTCTCTCTCTCTCTCTCTCTCTCTCTCTCTCTTTCTTTCTTTCTTTCTTTCTCTCGTCTTACATGAAAATCCAAAACAGTTGCAACGATTTGATGATATAGTAGGTACCACTTATATCTCCTCATTTGAAGAGGCGCAGCAAAATACACAAAATCACATACGAATTTAACAATGAGGCTAAAGCGAATGCACCACTTTCAATATTCTTGAAACGATGAAAATCAAAGTCGAGGGGTGGGCAGTCCGTCATCTTTGAAAAACTGTTTGTGAGACGAGAGTAGTGTTATGATAATCATCCTCCGAAACTGGTGATTTGCAGCAATTCAAAAGAGATAATTAGACGTCAGTAGTAGTCATGAGGAGGTCTGATTTGAAGAAAGCAGGTTTACAAAGAGATACGTAAACACAATAATCATGTAAACACACACACACTCACACTCACACTCACACACACTCACACACTCACACTCACACTCACACACACACACACTCACACACACACTCACACACTCACACACTCACACACTCACACACTCACACACTCACACACTCACACACTCACACACTCACACACTCACACACTCACACACTCACACACTCACACACTCACACACTCACACACTCACACACTCACACACTCACACACTCACACACTCACACACTCACACACTCACACACTCACACACTCACACACTCACACACTCACACACTCACACACTCACACATTCACACACTCACACACACAAACACACTCATTCACTCTGTTTATTCTTTGTGTATGTGAGTGCAGCGGCACGGGTGTACTCCCGGTAATTTACACCTCCTTCGCATGTTCCGTAACCGCCGCGAGTACGCACGACCTTTCTGCTTTACGCAATTTGGGAAGTTCACCGTCATTGCGTACCGGCCACGGACCATTGGCGGGAATTCAAAATTTTCCCCTGCGGGGATTACGGTCGCTCAATATGATGCTGTCGACATGGGAAAGTTGATTGTTGTAAATTGTGTATTTTTTTTCATATTTTTGCCACATTTTTCGGATTTCATTAAGAAAAGTAAATCAGAGTCGTAATTTTAACGAAATATACTGCAAAAAAGCAAAAAATTAGATAAATAAGGCCTTTTTCTTACCCAAGGGACCCCATTTAGATGATAATGACACTGATCGTTGTGTTTACGTTTTCTTTGGTATGTATTAACACTTTTAAAGCATGTGTGCTCTTTTCAAAGCAAAAGCAATGGTGGAACTCTTCAAACCCTACAAATATCGTGATTTCATTCGATTTTTCTTAAAAAATGAATTTATTACTCGGGTTTTCACTTTATGCCACTTTTATTTGCTATATTAGACTTGTTTTAACCGTGAAATAAAGAAAAAGCCGTCCATTTTTGCGATTTCAATTGTTTTTGAGCCGCGCGGCGGCTGCGTCGCGGCTCGGCCGACGTTTCCATTACCGCCTACTTCCCGTCCATAAAGGCCGTGTATGCGAATCGCTGAATCATGTTCAGTCATTTCATTCTCCGCCCTGCCTCCCTACGGTCTACCACTCTGCTGATGGGAAGAAGGGGAAATAAGAAGAGCCCCAAGGAGTCGGCTAAACCGGAACCCGAGTGGAATGGACTGGATGTGGGTGGAACTTTCAAAATTCGGCGATTTTTGAAACTGAGTGAGATTATTCTAATTTTGGCACTCGAATTCCCAATTGTTACATCAAAATATTTGGTTACAAAAGGCGCGTGGCTTATTTTTTTCCCGAAGGCGGATTGGCGAGGAGAATAAGTGGTTTGTGCAAGGTAGAAGCAGATCCCATAAAAAAGCGAGCTTTCGGGAAAAATTCATGGAAAAATTCAATTTTCGTACTTTCACTTTTCAAAAGATGCGATAAAACTTGGAGAATTTTTCCACAAAAGTTTACTTTTGAAATTACACTTCTCGCCGTTTTCCACCTTTGACTTAAAAACGTCGCAACACGCCTCTATAATAGAAAGATGCGCAAAATGTTCCTGCACATTTTGAAAAATTAAAGTCCAAAAAACCCCGTGACAAAAATCGATGTAAAACTGAAATTCTCCATTGATTTTGTCAGAAAATTTTCCCTTTTTGTAGGTCTGTTATATTTGGAGTATTCATGTCAAATACGGCGACGTTTATATGTCAAAGGTAGAAAAATGCGAAAAACTGCAATTTCAAACGTAAACTTTCACATTTTCGAGGTTTTCGGACTCGGATGCGAAAGTACACAATGTTATGGCTGTTTTATTTGGAGTATTCATGTTAAATTCTTTCAGAAAAACCATAAAATTTACTTTTTCGGCCACTTTTGTGAAAATTACAGTACCCTACCGTAACCCAGGTCGGAAAATCGATATCGGTTTAAAAGTTTCAAAAAGTCGTATTTTGCCACTAGAGAGATTACTGACCAAATTTGAACCAATTCTGAGACCATGACCAAATTTCTAAAACAGTGGCCTCAAAGAGCCCGCTCAATTCTTCCAGAGTCTGCGTTAAGATGCTTTGCATTTCAGAAGCAGGGTAAGGAGATCAAAATGCAGACGATGCGTCGATTGAAAGCCAAGCTGAGGAAAACTGACCCCCACCCCCTTGTGTGCTACGCCATTCTCGGTGTTGTGCATCCCTCGTTCCAGGATGAAGTGGATAAACTCGCACACGAGTACAACTCCATGGTATAAACAGTTTAAGACGCCGTGTCCGAGAGACCCGAACTCATAGAGGACGAAACTTTTCATCTTGTTTTAATTGAGCTGAAACTTTTTGTATAAGACATCTAGGACTCCTAAAAATACAAAATGATCATTAAAATTGATTATCGATTTTTGGGTCGGAGTACTGTAATCGACACAAGGGGTACTGTAACTACCCTCTAACTTGAGAAAACTTCACGTTTTAGGTAGGGAAACGCTAGCAAATTTTATTTTGAAAAACATTGTATTTAGAGTTAAAAGCGATTTCCGCACTTTAAAAAAAGTTAGAAGTCAAAATGTGTTGCGAAAACCACTGAAAAATTAGTTTCTCCAAAATATGGAAAAACGTCCTCGCCATTTTTTGATATATTGTTAAGCTCTTTTTTCTGGTCTTGTTAAAATTTTTTCATTCGGATCTGCGGAACTAGCCACCCACCATGGCTAATTGAACGACCCGCGACCACCCTTTTGGCGCCCAAAATGGCGGCTTTCCACCCCGCGGCGGCTGAAACAGCCGCCTGCGCGCGCCCCGAAAATTCCAAAAAATGCCTAAAATCACTGTTTGAGACGAAAATGAATAAATTTAAAAAGTTCTTTTTCATTTTATCACTTTAAACACATCAAGCAGTAACACTGATGTGAAATCAGTGCAAAAATCGAACTTTAGCAAGTAAAATTTGTGAATGATAGCATTTTCACATCGATTTTCTATTTATTTTGGTTTACAGGTTTAGTGTGATTTTTTTTATAAAGAATGTTTATTATGACACAAAACTGGAAGCTTTTATTCATTTTTCGTCTCAAACAGTGATTTTAGGCATTTTTTGGAATTTTCGGGGCGCGCGCAGGCGGCTGTTTCAGCCGCCGCGGGGTGGAAAGCCGCCATTTTGTGCGCCAAAAGGGTGGTCGCGGGCCGTTCAATTAGCCATGGTGGGTGGCTAGTTCCGCAGATCCGAATGAAAAAATTTTAACAAGACCAGAAAATGGAGCTTAACAATATATCAAAAAATGGCGAGGACGTTTTTCCATATTTTGGAGAAACTAATTTTTCAGTGGTTTTCGCAACACATTTTGACTTCTAACTTTTTTAAAGTGCGAAAATCGCTTTTAACTCTAATTACAATATTTTTCAAAATAAAATTTGCTAGCGTTTCCCTACCTAAAACGTGAAGTTTTCTCAAGTTAGAGGGTAGTTACAGTACCCCTTGTGTCGATTACAGTACTCCGACCCAAAAATCGATAATCAATTTTAATGATCATTTTGTATCTTTAGGTGTCCTAGATGTCTCATACAAAAAGTTTCAGCTCAATTAAAACAAAATGAAAAGTTTCGTCCTCTATGATTCTGGATCTTCCGATTCTCTCAGACATCGCGTCTTAATTCACATTTATCCACAAAAACGAATTATTATTATACGTTTTACAGTGTACAATGAAAGACGAGTACTGCATGAAGGTCGCCATTCTCTCCTATGAGAGCAAGGCCGTGACTTCGGATCTTCTGAAGGCCATTCGCGACGGAGAGGATGAGCCGGACGAGGTGGAAAATTATTATTATTAATATATCACATGAAAATCATTTTTCAGAAAATCTCCCATGTTTATACCACATATTATTACCACGAGCTCTTCGGTGGAGTTAAGAAGGAATAGAAGAGGGAGCGAAGAAGCCCCAATCAAAGTTTTATATAAGATAAAGAACTGTTTTTGTAATTTTGGTTGTGCGGTTCTCGAGAGGTTTTCTTACATTGCATCTGTTTCTGTTTTAGCTGTGTGTGCATGTGTGTACGTGTGTATGTGAGTATAATGCGATACGATCAGTTGCAATGCGCATGTATCCCAGAGTTTCAAAATGGTGCTTCATTCGTTCCCATTTCGGACACCTTAACAACCTACACCACATTCCTTAACCGCCGTGAGCACGTGAATTACCGAATCGCATTACTCACACACTCACACACACACACGCACACACACCCCCACACACACAATGTTGTCACAAGAAACAGAGTTCTTTCTATAGTCTTAAAACGATCAAAATCAACATCGATTGGTGGACATTCTATCATCGTTAGTTGGGGTTGTCTAAGGCTCTTTTCGTAGGTATAATGATGATAGACAAAAAACAAGAAGAGACTTCCATGTGGAAATGCTGACTAACAAATGGTGTGTATCTACGCACATGTATGTCGTAATTTGCAGGAAGTCTTGAAACGCAATTTTTAGACGTCATGAGGCAATTGTCGTAAACGCAGATTTGAATCAGTAGTGCGAGAAAAAAAGAATTGCCCTGAACCAGGATCGAACTGGTGACCTTTAGATCTTCAGTCTAACGCTCTCCCAACTGAGCTATCAAGGCACTGGGTGCTAACCCCGCGCGGGCCTTCTTTAATAGGCGTCACCGACCGATAGCAGAACTCCCCCCAAACACCGAATACCGCAGAATAAACTTTATCTGCAATGCCACTTTGGCTGTGTTTTCGAGTGTAGTGATATCTACGGATTGTAGCTGATCATGATGTTCTTCCTTCGGCGCACCTCCGCCTCCTGGAACAATTTGTGGCTGAACTCCTTCACATCCTTCTGGCTATCCTTCAGCAGCACGTACTCGTACACTATGCGGTCCTTCTTGTAGTCGAACTCATTGTACTCGAACTTCTGAATCACAAGATTCAGTTTGGTCATCTGAAAAACTACCTGAGTTGTGACCTGAGCGATGATCCTCTTTCCAGCCGAGATGATTCCGGAAGGCGGGTAGACGGTGACGCGGGGGACGCAGTTTCCTGAAGAATAAAACGCATTTTTCGGCTTTTCCCACTATTTGCAAACACTTTTGGTGACCCTGCTCTATATTTTGGGCAAAAGCAAAAGTAAGTGCCCCGGTAGGGACCGAATCAGGCATCAATTGCATGGCAGTGCCGCTGCGCTAACCAACAGACCAACAATGCGGCTAGAGCTAGCTCACAGTTCGCGCCTTTAAATTGCTGCTCCAGCTGTATCAGTAGCCTTCACCAACCTTTGACAGCGAAGGCGATGTTGTACTTCGAAGTATTGATAAGCTCCATGTGGTAGGTAATATTGTCAAAGTCGAATGGAGCATTGAAGACAATGTGGTTTCCAGGGTGGAAAACGAGGTCATTGAGGTTCGGAGCGGGGCTGGAGGGCGATTTGCCAAAGGATCCGAATGCCTCTTCAGATTTACTGCTCCTCAGTTTGTAGGCAGAGTCCGTAGCCATCGGGTTGGAGCCTTGGAAGCGGTATTTGCCGGGAATGTCGGTCACAGAGTTGGAGCGACGGGGGAAGGGGAGCTCTTCCGAACTGAGGTCATGGGCTGTGTTCATTGGGGTGATACAGTAGACGCTCTGCAAATAACAGGTGAGAGAGAGAGAGAGAGAGAGAGTGAAAGAATTCTAACTGTTTAGCTGTTGCTACACTTGTCTATCATTTGCGTTGTGCATTGCTCGTTGTAAGCGGCCCGCCCGCTGCGCACGCGCAGCGCCTTGATAGCTCAGTTGGGAGAGCGTTAGACTGAAGATCTAAAGGTCACCAGTTCGATCCTGGTTCAGGGCAACTCTTTTGCCTTACATTTGTTTTGTGTGAGTTTGCAGTTCTTACAGTTTCTTTCACAGTTTTTTCTTCTCTAGTTTACGTTTCGCTCGGTCCAATGCTTGCCTTAATGTTGCGTGTGTATTCTTCTTCGCATGTATGGATCCTAACTTCTCGCCAAATCTACTTCGGCCATATTGGCTGCTTACACGGCCTGAGTACCCTGCATTGCACGGTTTACTCTAGGAACAACATCAAAACATTGGCACGTTGTTCCGAAGTAGTTTTTTTTTTAAACTTTCTAGGAAACCGGGAGACGGGGGTTGCAACGATGGATGTGACTTCAAGATGAAATAATCGTGCGGTCGTGTTTTTGAGGCAATGTAGCCGAGATTTGCCGAAACGCAAAAATACCGACCGCGGATGAGATCGAACAAATAAGCGCGACGGCGTGGGACCGCCAATGCTAACCACTACACTAACTAGCGCTTTGCGATTACGTAACGCTCGGCGCTTACGTAGGCGGGGGCTGCTGAACATCGTTAAGGCTGCCTTATCCTGCCTAGCATTCAGTAGCCGAGATAACGGCAACAAGGCGGTATTTCTCACACAACAGAACAATTCCAAGACACCGTACCCTTGGTCCAGAACTCCTGGCAGTGTAGACCGGCGTGGCCACATTCGTCGGTGTCGAGGCTGTCAGAGGAGACGTCTCAACCCCCGTGTGCATGTCATCTGGAGTGGTGGCGACTGGAGACGGTTCGGGTACTTTTGCTGTGGTGGGATCGCTGTCCGATCTTTCCGTTGGGAGGGAGGGAGTGGGGGAGACGGCCTCAAGTCTCTTTGCCTCAGATCCAGACATGGGCGAGGCGGCTGTGTGAACAGAAGGAGTCCATCCTTTCTAGAAATCGATAGTATTGATTGAAAGTCTCAGAATCCCACCCTGCTCCTCTCCGAGTTGGCGGAATCCTGGGTGGGAGCTGTTTTCACCGCTTCAGATTTGGCGGTCCATACCTGCTCTCCGTGGCTCTTGGCAGTGTTGAGCTGCACCGGGGAGGCCCTCATTTTGGTAGCCGGTTCCCACACATTGGTGGTAGTAGTGGAGGCGAGAGAGTGTCCGGTGGGGGAGGGAGTTGTGACGACAGAAGAGACGAGGCGGGACTGGCCAGGTCTAAAATGCCGAAAGTTAATTGTGGCATTAGAAAGCAATTTGAAGACTTTCTGTGTTTTGAATTTGCCCGCGGGCACTGGCATCGCTTTTCGGCGCCCTGTCTATTGCGCGTTCCCGTTTGCAGGTTTACAGGTTGCGACTGCATTGCAGCGTTGAAAGTATAGCGCAGCCGGTAGCGCAACAGTTTTGTACTGCAGCGTTGAAAGTATAGCGCAGCCGGTAGCGCAACAGTTTTGTACTCGAAAGATCGAAGGTTCGGTTCCTGGCCAGTGATAATCTTTTGCTTTTTGTCCCAATAAGCCGAAAATGTGCCCAAGTATTCTCTTCAGCACTATTTTGAGCCATTTTTTTCCATTTCCCACCTTGGAGACGTCATAACCTTCGATCTGCCACTGACGCCCTGTTCCTTCTGCTGCTGCCCCACGGTTTGTTGCAGTTGAGCCAGGTGCTTCTTCACTTGCTCCACAATGCGGTACGGCTCCAAAAAGAACAGAGTGAAGAGGACGACCTTGACCAGGTAGTAGCCGGCAATGTTCTCCAGAATCTGGTCCAAATAGGTGAGCAAGGCATAGCAGCTCCTGAATTTCCAAAGTTAGCTTTGTTTCTGTTAAGATTCGGACCAGTAGATGAGTAGATTATCGGAAGAAGCATTTTCCTCTTTGAAAAAGTATGTGGTGATGAGGGGGTAGGCGATGAGGAGGCCGTTGCCGAGGTACTGGGCATGGCGCCAGCCGATGAGGACGAGGGAGACGACGGCTGCGATGCTCTCGGCGACCTGGAGAGAGGGTTAGAGAGAAAGAGAGATAGAGAGAGAAAGAGTTATCCTCACCAGATCCGGATGGAGTCCTGTCTGCTGGCTGAGGCATGCGATTCCTTTCGCAATGAAGTACTTCTTGTTGTGGATGCGTTCCCTGATCGCTCCGACTGCTTCCTCCATGAAGATGAATGAAGACGACCGTCCGAGTGAGGCGAATGGATGAGAATGATGCCTCTCCCTTAGATTTTTCCATGACCTCACCTTGCACGTGACCAGCCGCAGCCTAACTCCACGTTACGGAACGGAGCATGCTAATTTGACTAAATGGTCGGCCAGTGTCGCTTTTTTCGTGCGCTAATCGTAAGCAGTTGCATCTGTTGCACTGACTGCCAATTTTAATTGAGATGTTTTCCGGCGACCTGACCTTTCCAGGGACCGAAAAAGCTATGACGGCTAAGTATCAGTGCCGCATGGTTTTCTGAACTTATAGGGGTTGCCTCGGGGCTTGAAGGACAAGATCGGCTACTGAAGGACCGAAAGCAAAAAAGAACAGTATGAGGAGGACCAACAAGTGGTATCTTGGAGGTTAGAGGCTTTTAAAAGGGAAGGTGTTGCCGGGAGGTTCGTCCACCACCCGCCAGGGGTTGGGACAGTTCTTGGTGAACCGAATGTGAGCCTCGAGAGGACATCGACGACTGAGGTAAACAGCAGCTTCAGGCCTCTTATCCGGCGCTTTTTAGAAAGTAGTTGTAGTGCTTGCAGAATTGCAAAACGAGCATCCAAAAGTGCCGAGACCACCACGGATGGTTTTCGTAGCTTTGAGGGATCAGAAGACCCCCGAATGGTCAAGAGCTCTTAGAGACAAGAAAGATGATTAGGGAGCCACCAATTCTGATAATGACCGAGAGTTTAAGAAACCGCCAAGGTAGACGTAGGGTTTGGAGGACAAAAAGCCAATTGAAGGGATGGTACCCGAAACGACTTCATTAGCATATGCTAACTGCTCAAACCTTAGTACCGGAAGGTTTGACAGTTAATGAAGAGCCAAAGAGTCAGATTGGGACAGTAAGAATGAGAGTGTTGAATCAGAGAATTAGAGTCAAATTTCGAGTCAGAGAGTTAGAGTCGTGATTGAGTCACAAAGTGAAAGAGCCAGACAGTCAGTCAGATTGAGAGTGAGAGATTTATAAAGTCAACTGATGCTTGTCAACTGATGTGCTAAGAGAGCTCTACGAGAACCGTAAGCCTCAACAGGACCACGACGACCGAGGAGGGCATCAGTTGGGTCTTGAGCTCTCGCGAGAGTGGTTGTAGGGCTTGGAACAACGCAAAATAGCCTCCAAAGACCATCACCGAAGGATTTCGTAGTTTGCTGACCGAAGGAGAAAACGCTTCTGAAGTTAAAGAAGAACACATAACCACCAGAAAGACCAATGCAGTCTGGATGACCGCTAAATGTGGGTTTGCATGACGAATACGGAAGGGGTGGAAGCGCGGACTCAAGAGGGCTTCAGAGGTATGATATTGCCAAAGGGAGAAAGTCAGAGTAAAAGATTCAGAATCAGAGAGACAGAGTTATAGAGTCAGAGGCAGCGCTAGAGAGTTAGAGATTTAAGGAGTTAGAGTAAGAGTCAGACGAAGATAGTCAAAGAGGCAGAGTAAAAGAGTCTTGAGGACATCCGTATGTAGGCAGCCCTCTCACAAAGATGAAAAATGGAGTGGAACTTGTTTATGAAACAATTGCAAACGAATTTCAAAAGTGACGAGTTTGAGGGTGGAACGCTGTTTTAACAGCTGTAGAAGTTTGAGAAGACCACTTCAGTCTCCGATATGTCGGCTGAACAGCTACCAAGATTAATCCTCCGACGGCTCCTTGCATGGAAAGCATTATACTAGCAACTTCTCCGAACCCTGAAGTACGTGTTGATATTTCGATTCAAATTCAACCTGTGTATCCGAACAACTGCATTCCTAAAATAACCAAAACGGCAGTTACCGGAATGGAAATCATAAATAGGGGAGTGAGGACTTGAAGACAAAGAGCGAAGAAGAAACGGCGTTGGAGTTTTCTTGTTTGAGATGACATGGCAGGATTCCTCAGAAGAGCCGAAGTACGAATTACAAAGAATATTATGAGAGAGGTTAAAACAGAGAGGGCGAAGGCTTGGGCTGATAAGCAGACTCTGACAAAGTGGTATGAGTCGAAGGCAATAACCGGAGCAGTGCTTAGAATTTGTTCTGCATTCACGCAGAAGTACTCCTAAAACAATAATTTGGGAGATAGGCGGATAGCAGTGAGAATGGGAGATTTTGAGTGTATCCAAAGAGAGAGAGAGAGAGAGAGAGAGAGAGAGAGAGAGAGAG
>OZ059904.1:878620-906120 GCA_964057215.1 Oscheius myriophilus
GGTCTAATCGGTGATGGGACAGTGTTGGAGATGTATTAGCTCAAATTTCGCGGATGAATTTTATGTGCGCAAATTAATGGAAACTCAAAAGCTACTTTTTTCGTGAATTTTTGTTTGAAGCAGAAGGGACCAAACTAGCGTGCTAAGCACGCTAGTCCCATATAATGAAACGCTATGATTTCTCTGTGTGTGTGTGTATGGTATATCAGCGTGAAATCACGTGTTCATTTCCTCAGATAAAGAGAGTAAACGCGGTCGGTCAATGAAATATTTTCCCCTTCCGTTACGTGAGTGCTACGTGGACAAAGCACTGCCATTCTCTTTCACTGTTCCTATCCTTCTCTCTCCGTCCGGTCAGTTCAAATTCTGCTACTATCCCTCCTGTTTCTGTCTCTATGTCTGTCACTCTGTCTTTCTGCTCATTTTCTATCACTACTTATATTCAACAATGTCGAAAAGAAAACCTAACAAAGAAACAAAACAGGAATCTTTTTTTGCCACGTGGGACGTTAGCAGAGCTCTTCGCAGCGAACGGATCAACTGCTATTAGATGCCAGGGTTCGGGAACCACAAACCGAATACTATTAACTAACCCCCATGGGTAAACCCTCCGGCCATCCGGAGTGTTCACTGATTCCATGAGAGCCTGTGACCACCTGATTAAAGGGACAGAAAAGGCAACGTCGTGGCTCGGATTATAGCGACTTGCGACTTACGACAGGCTGAGCGCTGACCTTTTCAATCACCGATAAGTGTTAATGAGGCTGTGATATTGAGTCGCTTATATTACCCCTATCCCAGCGGGTACCTATTTGGTACGGGTTTCGCTGCCGGTGTCTCGGCCACTTCCGTATCAGATCGGCGGCTGCCGTGTGACAGGGGTGGCCAAACATCGGGCTCAGCCCGGGCCGGGCCGGGCCGAGAAAATTTCCAGGACCGGCCCGGCCCGGCCCGGAACGGCCCGATCTTACTAGGATCGACCAAATGTGGTGTAGTAAAACGTCTTTGTAAAGGATATTTTTAAGTTAAGGTGTTGTTTTTAATCGTTTTGTTATATAATTAATCTAATTTTGTATTTATAGGCAATTTTAAAGATTAATGACTAAAAATTTCACCTTGACTTGTCAGTCGATTTTTAAAAACGGGCCCACGGGCCGAAATCGGGCCCGTTCGGGCCGGGCCGGGCCGGGCTGGGCCGGGTCGGGCCGGCCGGGCCGGGCCGAGAGGTTTTGGAGACGGGCCCGGCCCGGCCCAGCCCGGCCCGCGACCAGCCCTGCCGTGTGACACCCCTTTGTTCATATGCAACATTTCTGTTCAATTACCCAAGTTTGAGGTCCAGCCTGTTCTTCCCCCTCCCCCTCATTTTTTCTCTCTCTGTATATATCTGTCCTTCTCTCTCTGTCTATCCCTCTCTCTGTGGATTTCTCTTTCTCACTCTGACAATTTCAGTCTGTGTCTGTCTCCATCTCTCACTTTGTCTGCTTCTACCTTCTTTGTCTTTCTGTTTGCCTGTCTCTCAAGATGTCCCTTAGTCTGTCATTTGTCTCTTTCCACACATACTTTCTCTTTCTCCTTGTGACCAAATGAGGAGACGTGATCAAGGCCTTTGGCTGCTGAGACAATGGGGCAGTATGCGGCCGAATGGCTTCATGGTGTTTATCTCTTTAGTCAAGCATACACACAAACAGAGAGAGAGAGAGAGAGAGAGAGAGAGAGAGAGAGAGAGAGATCATAAGCGAATAAGAGAAAATTAACGGGTGTCTCTCTTTCACTACCTTTTTGTCGTTTTAGTCTGCCTGTCTCCTTTTGGGTCGCTTTAGTCTGCATGTGTGTCCACATTTTGAAGTTTACATATGTAAACTTTAAAAATGTTTTGCCCTTAGTTACCAAAAATTACATTAAACCAAGAATTACAGGAAGAAAAACTGTGCGAGCCCTCACGAAACTAAGAGAGTTAGCGCGGCCTTGGCCGCGCTTTAGCTCCTGGTAATTACAGAAGTCGGGTATTCAGATTTGTAATCACGCTCCAATCGCAACACTGGATTATTGTAGCTACTTCTTTATAACTGTAGCTACTAACTGATTACTGTAGCTTTTGATAGAATACTGTAGCTACTATTGATTGAGTGAAGTGTTTATGGTAGCTATCAATGGTATACTGTAGTCAGGGCTGAAAACATTTGGTTACTGTAGCAGATGTTGTAATACTGTAGCTATTACCGGACTACTTTAGGCTCTTATTGATTACTAAATACCTTTCGGGATTACAGTAGCTTGGAAACATTCTGGTCTCGACTGGATTACTGTAGATGATGTTGGACACGGCGTCCCCAAGGCGCCGGGTTTCCCCGCGGGTGACCGCGTCGCGTCCCAGAGTGCGCGGCGCGGTCGTTATTTACTGTTCACGTTAATTTACAGGCTGTTTTCTTCATTATTTGGTTGTAATACTTATTTAAAATGGCATTTTACATAGTTTGCGAGTTTTTAAAAACAAAAACAATCAAAAATATTGGTTGGTTGATTGAAGAAAGATTAGAAAAGTCTGCGCCTCCTGTCGAGGGGGCGGGGCTTGGCACTTAGCCAACCGATGGCGCTGACCGGCGTTGGCCAGCGCCCGTTCAAAGGCCTGAGCCCGCCGTGTGGAACACTGAGTTACGATAGCTTAACCCCTAAGTTTAACTCCCCCCCCCCCAAAAAAAAAAATTACAGAAAAAAACATTTTTCATAAAAACTTTATCAAAATGCAAACCCTTATAGTTAAAAGACACTGGA
The DNA here is from genome assembly GCA_964057215.1 of Oscheius myriophilus. Taxonomy (NCBI): domain Eukaryota; kingdom Metazoa; phylum Nematoda; class Chromadorea; order Rhabditida; family Rhabditidae; genus Oscheius; species Oscheius myriophilus. Next base: position 881,393 of record OZ059904.1, read on the forward strand.
GATCATTCTTCAAAGCAAAGTTTCACTTTCGTTTTCAGCTTTCAACGATCCGTTTTCAGAAGACGGCACGACCAGAAAAGGCTGGGAGGTCCGATGAGGACTACTTGATGTTGATTTCTCGTCCTCCACTATGTTCAGATTCATCGTTTTTGAGTTAGTCCTACTCTTTGTTGGGAAACCACTAAAGAAATCGATATTTTGAAACATCAATAAATCGATAATTACCGTATGACGCTTCTCACTTGGGTTGTGGCGTCGCCTGTTAGGCTTCTGAATCGTCTTCGTTGGTCTTGAACGATTTTTGCGTGTGCTGAGCGGATTCCTGAAAATGAGACATTTTTCTGTGTCTCTGTGTCTCTGTGTCTCTCTGTGTCTCTGTCTTTCTGTATCTCTGTTTCTCTGTCTCTGTGTCTCTGTGTCTCTGTGTCGCTGTGTCTCTGTGTCTCTGTGTCTCTGTGTCTCTGTGTCTATGTGTCTCGGTGTCTCTGTGTCTCTGTGTCTCTGTGTCTCTGTGTCTCTCTCTATCTCCATATCTCTAGTCTCTCTCTCACCTCTGTTCAGAAGAGTAAATATCAACGGGTAGGCTACACAACTAACGTAGGGAAGAAGATGAATGAAGTAAGAGATGATAATGACTGAAAATAGCATTTTAATTAGGTTTTTGATGAAACTTACTGTGTTTTTGGGCTACAGGCAGCATTTTGTGTGCGAACATAGAGACCCAGTAGGGAGACCAACAGAGGACGTATATTGCCGTGAGGAGGAGGACAGTTCGGATCACGTGTTTCATGGCGGTTTCAGCGGAACTGAAAAAGGCCTCTGTATCTCTCTCTCTCCCCCCCCCCTCTCTCTCTCTCTCTCTCTCTCTCTCTCTCTCTCTCTCTCTCTGTTTCCCCATTTAGCTCTCTCTAATATCCTATAACTGAAAAGACATAACTCAGCTAATTCCTGCTACAAGCGCATTAGTGAATCTGAGGGCGATCGTTGATTGTTTTTCGTTTAACCCACGAGGAAAAGCTAACCGACCAGGTACACATTTCCGAAAACACCGCATTTCAAAACGAGATGGGTGGTTTTAAAGGGCGGAAATGTCATCGTGATCAGAGTTTGAAAACGAAAATGTTTGGTTTTCACACACACACACACACACACACACACACACACACACACACACACACACACACACACACACACACACACTCACACACTCACACACTCAAACACTCACACACTCACACACTCACACACTCACACACTCACACACTCACACACTCACACACTCACACACTCACACACTCACACACTCACACACTCACACACTCACACACTCACACACTCACACACTCACACACTCACACACTCACACACTCACACACTCACACACTCACACACTCACACACTCACACACTCACACACTCACACACTCACACACTCACACACACGTCCCTCGGCACTTTAATTGTGGTGTTTTAGTCTTTTCTTACAACTTGTTTCACGTGCGTGCCCTCATTTTCTTTTCAAAATGTTATTACCCCCTTGAAATATGCCCTCTATCCCAGAAATCCCACGACGTTCTTGTGAATGCTCAACAGCGCCTACTTAAAATGCATAAATACGTCAAAACAACAGGAAAAGATCATTTTTGTTAAAATAAACCTGATCTTATGAATAAGAGAAGGGCACGTGGCTTGGTTAAATGTCAGTGAAAACAGACAAGTGCATGTTTTGTTTTCAAGGTTTGACTATTTCAAGCGGAGGGGGTAATAAACATGACATTTTGATGCTAGAAAAAGTATTTGTAAAGGAGGGGATTCGAACCATCAAGTTATTTTGTGGCACAGCAGCGCTCTACCAGCTGAGCCATGGGTGCTAGAAGAAGACCTATGCGCGCAGGCGGACCAGGATATCTTCATGGCATATTGTATCTTTTTCGAAAGCTCTTCAGTTTATAAGTATCTTTATAATGCTCAAAATACGATAATCTTCTCTTTTAGCCGGATCTCGTAGGACAAAAACTAACCTGGAAGCGACGAGTGTGGTGAGAGCTCTCCGCTTGAGGAAGAAAGGCACAGACACATACCAGTAGATTATACCAAAGAGTGGAACAGCATATGACGTCATACAGGCCACCAGATTGAACCAGAATTCGATTTCTACAATGTCTGGGTGAGCATTTGTTGTTGGCGGCGAAGTCATAAGTGTGAGCGGCGTCCAACGTATTGCGCATCGGCTCAGTATTCGTTGTTGATGGCAGATGGATAAGCGCGGGTGGTGCCCGTACAACCCGGCATCGGTGGTTCAGTGGTAGAATGCTCGCCTGCCACGCGGGCGGCCCGGGTTCGATTCCCGGCCGATGCAATTATTTTTGCCACCCTTTTCTTTTGTCGGAGAACAGGCGGAAAACATTTTCCACAGCCATTTTCATGTCTAATACCCTAGATCTCAGTACAGAGAAGTGTTTTGCATAATGCATTTGTTGACAATGGAAAATGGAATGGATTACTGTAGCAGGAACTTACGTTGCGGTGGGAAAAATCCACACTTCCTGATTACAGAAACCTCTTTTGTCGTCGTATTTGGGTTGATATAGAAGGTGAAAACATGAAAATTAAAAAATAATCCGGAAGTCGAAAAAAATCCCACCTGTGAGTACAGAAAAACGGGTGAAAGCAGAATCATCACAAAAGTAAGTGCTACCGCGAGTTGTGCAACTGCGTACTGAAAATAGCTACAGTAACCCATTAAAATGGTAAATTAACCTTTAAACTAGCCGCTCGTTCCCCAGCCTTCTTGTGAAGGCATACGGTAGAATAGCATGTTCGACTTATCAAGAAAACAATAATAGGGGCGATGAATCTGCAAAAATCCGATTAACCGTATAATTTGTTATTGCATGACATCATAGTGGGTGCGAATATATTGCTTTAATGCGAGTTTCGTTATAATAAATGCGTTGCGGCGCCCAATGTGTTGTTTTTGACTCATCGCCACGCTGTCTTTATGACGCCTGGGACCAAAAACAGGTAGAGGCATCGGTGGTTCAGTGGTAGAATGCTCGCCTGCCACGCGGGCGGCCCGGGTTCGATTCCCGGCCGATGCAATTATTTTGCTTTTTTGTTTCAATTATTTTCATGACTTTTCTTTTGAAATTGGAGTGCACTTACTTGTTCATCGAATCGAAAACTAGATAAGAAGTGCAAATGGCAGGTGAAAACTGCCATGTACCGAATACTAATTCAATTATCAGCAATAACATAGCTGAAAGATTGAATTAGGATGAATCAATCATGTTTTCTACCTATCATAGTCATCAAGTCGCCGACACAGAGGGCAAAAATGAAAAAGAGAATACTTTTTGGCACCTGGAAATGAAAAAAATTGAATTCTCTCTCTGCCTCTCTCATTTACCCTCTCTCTCTCTCTCTCTCTCTCTCTCTCTCTCTCTCTCTCTCTCTCTCGCCTCTCTCTCTCTCTCTCTCTCTCTCTCTCTCTCGGCCTCCATCTCTATCTCCCAAATCTCTCTTTTCCTCGCACTCATACTCTATCTTTCACCCCCTTCTCTCCCAATCACTCCTTGTATCATTGCTCTCTTTGCCTCATCTCTATCTCTCCTATCTTCATCTATCCTATCTCTCTCTCTCTCTCTCTCTACCTTGACAGCTGGAGCAAATAACAAAGGAGCTACGACGTAGAGTACCCAAAGATTGACGGCAAACCCCACGATGTTGAATCCGACATATGTAAAGGCTACATAAGTTCGATAACCCTGAAAATGCCTCAGTTGAATAATCTCTCTCTCTCTCTCTCTCTCTCTCTCTCTCTCTCTCTCTCTCTCTCTGTCTCTCTTTTCTCTGCATTCCTGTATCTCTCTTACCCATTTCACGTCCATATTTGGGTTCGAAAGAGTTTGGCGATCTAGAAAACAGACTTTTCACATAAAAGAAAGCAAAAAGCTCGAGAAAGTTGGGTCATCATAGAAACAAAGGGTTGATATACTGCGAAATAAACAAAAAACTACAACAGATACTGAAAGCTTGTTTAAAACTGAAAAATCGGGGTTTTTGATAATTTTTGCAGTGATGTCACATGGTGCAGTGGTCCTGAGCGCGAGCCGTGCAAAAGGTCAAGGGATCGGATCCCCTCCCCCGCTTAATTTTTTTCCATTGAACAAAAGAATTGGGTACAAGAATTATTAAGAAAACCAGTTTCTTGTTAAAATGTCGGTGTTTCACCCATATAAATACGTATTTTGCATAACAAATAGGTTCTAGGAAAGAAATAGACGAAAACACAGAGTGGATCTTGCTATTCAGAAAACGTATTACGTCTTTTGGGCCATGAATAACTATTGTATTAGGTGAATTCGGAGAATTTTGCGGGTGGCTGAACTGCCGGACTGAAAACAGATCCGTGTCCTTTTAGGCCCCGCCCCCTTTATGGTTCCGAGATTGAGCCTGGATGGGTGATTACGCGGAGTCAAGGTCAAGTCTCGGCTATTACCGCAATTAGACAATAACTTTTGGAAAATAACAGTCTGGTCTATTTTTGGTACGAATTGGCTTAATAGGTTAGTAGAGAAAAACAGAACGGAAAAGGGTGTATAGGAAATCTGACGATGTGTGAGCGCGTGAGTGAGTGAGTGAGTGAGTGAGTGAGTGAGTGAGTGAGTGAGTGAGTGAGTGAGTGAGTGAGTGAGTGAGTGAGTGAGTGAGTGAGTGAGTGAGTGAGTGAGTGAGTGAGTGAGTGAGTGAGTGAGTGAGTGAGTGAGTGAGTGAGTGAGTGAGTGAGTGAGTGAGTGAGTGAGTGAGTGAGTGAGTGAGTGAGTGAGTGAGTGAGTGAGTGAGTGAGTGAGCGGATCATCTTGTTGCAGTAACGAGTTTTCCCAGCAATCGCGTAATCGCATCCAAACACGCAAATTACAGAGCTCGTAAACATCTACAAAGCTCAGCGAAGCTAGAAAACAGGATTTCTTCCGCTGCGTGACCTAGAAACGTATGCAAATTGCCAGAGAGTTAGACAGTTCAACGAGGAGAACAAGGAGTTCTAGTCAATTTTTAAGTTCAGTCAGACAGGAAATAGAGAGAGATAGAGATAGAGAGAGAGAGAGAGAGAGAGAAATTGAGCAAAGAGGTATACTCGTCGCCCAGCGAGCTTTCCTAGCCGGCAGCGGGAAACAAGCGGCTTTTTGTCTGCGTCTCCGCGGCTTGCACACTATTTCGCGCGTTAGATGGGCAGGTCATCGAAACTTTAGGAAAGGTCCGTGGGCGAGGAGTATAGAGAGAGAGAGAAATTTAACAGTTACACCCACTGAACTCTTTTTGGCGGTAATTATATAATTCACACGACATAACAAATTACGGTCCACGTAAACAGCAAGCAGACCTAACGATGCTTGTGAACGTGATTACCGATTCAAATGAAGCCGATTAGAACTTTTGGTGATCAGTGAACAAACATCAGCTTGGAATGAAATTCGAGGTAACCAAAAAGAAATGGGAGATAAATAGAGAGAGAGAGAGAGAGAGAGAGAGAGAGAGAGAGACCGACAGAGTCAAAGAGACAGAGGAACAAAATATTTTTACAAGGCTCTCCTTTGCTTTCGTTTTCTGTTTATAATACTTACTAATACTCTGTTACACACCAAAGCTCTCAGACCAGACAACAGCATAACTAGTTTATATACATGAATTTTTACTTAACCTTGGCGTTGGTTATTCGTACTTATAGATAATTCAGACATTAAAGTATAGGTTACCAAGGATTATGTTGATGGTGTTGAGAGAGAGAAAAGGAGAAAGGTGAGAAGAAAGAGGCAAAAGATGAGAAGAGGTGAAATAAAAAGGTGAGAGGAAAAAGGCAAACGATGAGCTAAGAAGAGGTGTTGGAGGTTAACTGAGGCAAAATATGAGGTTGGATCGCATGCGATGGCGGAAAGAGGAAAAGATAATGTGAGGAGAGATGTGAAGTTGAACAAAAGAGGCAAAAGTTTAGGCGCTAAGAGTTTGAGAGAGGAAACAGATTGAGAGAGGAAAGAGGCAAAAGGCGGGTGGGGCGATGTGTGAAGGCTATGTGAAGGAGGTAAATGAGGGAAGAAGTGAGGGTGAGACAAATGAGTTAAAATATGAGGTGAGGTAAGAAAGTTAGACAAAAGAGGCATAAGACGGGGTGAGGCGATGTTTGAAGACGAGAAGAAGAGGCTAAAGAGGTGAAAAGGGGGGGGGGAAGTCAGAGAAAGAGGCAAAAGTGGATGGAGGAGAGGTGGTACGGTGAGATGAAAGTGGCTAAAGATAAAGTGAGGTGAGCTGGGGAGAGTAAAGAGGCAAAAAACGAGATGAGATAAATAAAGAAAAAGAGATTAAACAGGCAATTGAGGGGAGAGGTGAAGTTGAGACGAAAGAGACAAAATATGACGCGAGGAGAGGTGAAAAGGTGATAAATAAGGTAGATGAGATTGAAGAGGCAAATGATGAGGTGAGACGAGGTGAGAGGGCTTAACAAATGAGGCAAAAAACGAAGTGATACAAACTGAGACGGTGATTAAAAGAAGAATGAGGAGATATGTGAAGGTGAGACAAATGATGCAAAAGACGAGTTTAGGAATGTGAAAACTTTAGATGAAGAGGGAAATCAGGGGAGTGAGGTGAGGAGAGCTTAGAAGTACGAAGCAAAATATAAGTGGGGTGAGGTGAGGGGAGGAGGTGAGACTATACAGGAGACCAATATCTCCTTGTCTTTTCCGAGTAATTAGAAAAAAAAACTGATTGTTTTCAAATATATAATTCCAAATTAATCAAAATCATGAGAATGGAAAAATTGCTGTTTTGCGAACTGAGAGCCTTAAAACCAACTACAACCCGATGTTATCCAACAGTAGAGGGCAGTCGTAGTCCATTAGGCATATTGGCCGTGTCATGTACTTGAAAAGGCTAATTCTATTTGCGTTCTCATCATGAAAAGACAGTGGATACCTCATAATATTTGGGCCAAAGTGGGCATTCAAGTGAAGTGATCAACAATAAGTACGAGAGCCTCTGGAGGTTTGACCATCAACGGAGAATTTAGCGCAGAGAACAAGGGGAATTGCATTTAGGAGTCAGAAAATAGTTAATGAGAGCAAGAAAACACGCGTGAGGCTAATACAGTTAGAGAAAAGTGCAGGGAGAAATGAGGCGAGGGGAGCCGAGGTGAGGGTTGAGGGGAGAGAAAGGAGAGGGGAGAGGGAGGAGAAGGAGGAAAAAGAGGAGAAAGAAGAAAAAGAGGAAAATGAGGAGAAGGGGAGAAGGTGGAGAAGGAGGAGAAGGAGGAGAGTAAGGAAAAGAAGAGACGGAGGAGAAAGAGGAGAGAGAGAAAAAAGAGGAGAAAGAGGAGAACGAGAGAGAAAGAAAAAAGAGAAGAAAGAGGGGAGAGAGGAAGAAGAAGAGAAAGAGGAGAGAGAGAAAAAAGAGGAGAAAGAGGAGAACGAGAGAGAAAGAAAAAAGAGAAGAAAGAGGGGAGAGAGGAAGAAGAAGAGAAAGAGGAGAGAAAAGAGAAAAAAAGGAAAGAAAAGAGGAGAGAAGAGACAAAAGAAAAGAAAAGAGGAGAGAGGAGAGAGGAGAGAGGAGAGAGGGAGAGAGAGAGAGAGAGAGAGAGAGAGAGAGAGAGAGAGAGAGAGGGAGAGAGAGGGAGAGATAGAAGAGAGAAAAAAGAGAGAGAAAGAGAGATAGAGAGAAAGTGATTGAGGGATTGAGAGAAAGAGAGGAGAGAGGAGAGAGAGAAAAGCAAGGAAAGAGAGGAAAGCAAGGAAAGAGAGGAGAGGGAGGAGAGAGAGGAGAGAGAGGAGAGAGAGAAAAGAGAGGAGAGAGAGGAAAGAGAGGAGAGAAAGGAGAGAGAGGAGAGAGAGAAGAGAGAGAAAGGAAAAGTGAGATTGAGAGATTGAGAGATTGAGAGACCGAAAGAGAGAGAGAGAGAGAGAGAGAGAGAGAGAGAGAGATAGAGAGAGAGAGAGAGAGAGAGAGAGAGAGAGAGAGAGCGAGAGAGGAGAAGAGGTGGGGTAAAGAGGAAAAGACAAAGAGAGATCTCACGAGTAGAAATTGGCTACAGTAGTAAAAGTACGCATTTACGTAAATTATATTTTCGCGTATTCTGCACGCCTCGACAAGGTTTTATAGGTAGAGAAGTTCCGTGTTTGGCAACAATTTTTGTACCTAAGTGCTTGCTTTGGTGTTGCACGTACATAATAAGGGCAATATTTCTGCGAGAACTACTTGCAGAGAAGTTGAGGAGGTGAAAATGTAAGAGAGGAGGTAAGGAGGTAAGGAGGTGAGGAGGTGAGGATAAAAACATGTGAGTAGGCTACAAAGTGAGGAGGTGAGGAAACGTGAAGGTGAGCGTGAGGAAATGAGGCGAAGAGGAGCACCAATTGCAGGCCTAAAATCCATAGAAAGATAAGTGTTTATGACGGAATCCCGTCTTTCCGTGCTTTCTCAATATTATTTATGGGGAAGAGACCATAGCTCGCCAGAGCCAAAAAAGTCATAAGAAAGCGGTTTCGACATGGGTCCGCTTTTGAGAAGCTGAATTGAGGTTTGTAGAAAAGTTTTTCGCATAAGTGGTCGTTTCCACTGCACAAAGTAATAACATTTGCTAGGTTTTGCTACAGTAGCCTGAGCTAGCAACAATTTCTGATCGTTAACCTGCTTTTCGCCATTGAATGGCTTTGCACGTACTCTGCAGCCCGAGTCTAGACCCGAAACAGAGATAAACAGCGAGGACAACCTTTGAACGCAAGGAGAGACTAAGCCCTTTGGCTGACGCGTAAAATATGTTGACGTACTGCAGTTAGCCAGACAAAGCTGCTGAAGCAAGTGCAAAATATGGGAGTTGTAATGAAGTAAGTGGCTTTTACAAGGCCTTCTGTTCTGTGAACACTTAGGAGACGGGGGAACTTGCGACCAAGCTGGGACAGCTGTTGTGGCCGTGTTGTGGCAGTTTTGGCCGCGCTGTCGCTAGTTGTGGATGGGTTTGCGTCACCTTTGGATGTGTTGTGGCGGCGGTGGCAGTGCATTTTCAGCTGTGGCCCTGCCGCCGCCGTTGTGGCTGCAGAGACTCAGCTGTGGGCGGGCAGTGGCAGCTGTGGCAGCACATTGTCAGCTGGTTGTAGCCGCGGTGTGGCAGCTGTGGCCACAGAGGCAGGTTAATGACAGCGTTAAGTCAGCTGTGGTCGCGCAGCTGCAGCTGTAACCATGCTATGGCATCTGTGACTGCGCTGTGGCTGAAGTGTGGCAGCTGTGGCCGGAAAAACGAATTACAAAAGACATAGGAAAGTCTCTAACAGGCTGTGGCTACAGCTATGAATCCACTGTGGCAGCTGTGGCCTTTTGCGTCAGCTGTGGCCTTAAAACTTTGAAGCTTGAAATTTTGAAATGTTGAAGAATTTGATGTGGGGACAGCTGTTCTCGCGCTGTGGCATCTATCACCGCGCTTTTACAGCTGTGGCAGCACTTTGGCTGTGGCCGCAGAAGCTCAGTTGTGGTAGGCTTGTGGAAACCGTCACTGTGCTGTGACATTACTTTATCAGCTGTGATCTGTGGCCGCGCTGTGGCAGCTGTGGCCCTAAAGGAGCAGATGAAGTCGCTGTGGCAGCTGTGGCCGCAGAGGCAACAGCGGGCTTCATGACCGGAAAAATCTGTAGGTTCTGTGGCCTTGTTCTTACAAAATACGTTAGAAAATCTCGATCAGGCTGTGGCTACAACTGTGGTCGCGCGGTAGTGGCTGTGGCCCCATTGGGGCAGCTGTGGCCTCGCTGTGGCAACTGTGGCCGCGTAGGCACAGCTGTGGCCTTCAAAATCGCATAGCGATTATATTGCCGAAATCGGTCAAATAGAGGAACCAGGCTTGTTTTTGCGGTTTGCGTATTATGAAAAACGAGAAACTGACAACAACACGGGTTACAATGAGATGCACATGTCTCAAAGATTTAGTGAAAGCGATACTGAACAGGTAAACATTGTTTGCACAGGGAAGGGAGCTCATAATACATTTTTTGTTACTTTTATGCTGCAAAAAACAGTAGAGGGAGCGAGCGGAAAGAGGGCGGGATAAATAGAGAAAGAGGAGAGGGAGAGAGAGAGAGAGAGAGAGAGAGATGGAGAGATGGAGAGAGAGAGAGAGAGAGAGAGAGAGAGAGAGAGAAAGAAAGAGAGAAAGAAAGAGAGAGAGAAAGAGAAAGAGAAAGAGAAAAAGAAAGAGAAAGAGAAAGAGAGAGAGAGAGAGAGAGAGAGAGAGAGAGAGAGAGAGAGAGAGAGAGAGAGAGAGAATAGAGATAGAGACGGAGAGACGAAATTTTCTCATTACGTTCGTCCCTTCGAATTGTCCGAAAAAGAAAACGCACTTTCTAAAACACAAATGACGAAAGTTCAATCTTCTGAAACAAGATCCTCAAAGCGTTCAGCAATGAGGAATGAGGCTTGTTTTGAGACGGAGGCATTCATTTACGATTGGTTTCTTTATGACGGCCATCAAGGAAGAATAGTAGAAAAGAATGACAATATTGTCAAAAGAGCGCGAAAAGGGGTAAATGAGGACACAGCCTCTCACATTTAGGGCAGAGTTTTAGATTCACTAAGATTGAGAAAAATATAAAAGTTGGAAGTTTCAACTTTTCGAACAGACTTTGTGAAAACTAGAGATAGAGATAGAGATAGAGATAGAGATAGAGATAGAGATAGAGATAGAGATAGAGATAGAGATAGAGATAGAGATAGAGATAGAGATAGAGATAGAGATAGAGATAGAGATAGAGAGGAAGAGAGAGTGACAAGAGAGAGAGAGAGAGAGAGAGAGAGTGACAAATACGAAGGAAAAGACACGGAGGATGCAGCAAATGCAAAATATCTCTCTTTTTGTGAGCTCTCCAGCGCCGCTGCGACTATTTTGCCTCTGGGCGCAGCGCAGTTTATTATAGAGTTATGAGCGAATAACTCAATTTCTGACCTTCGTTTGTTCATCTCTCTCACGACACCTATCAACAGAACTAAATTGATCAGGGACGCCTTGGGTTCTCAAAAAAGGGAAAATGAGGTTTCAGGGCAAGTTAGACTTTTTCAAGGCCATCGTTAAGCACATGTCTGACGTCTTCCTTCAAAAAACACATTTTAGACATAATTTTCAGTTATTTTGGCTACCTCCTCCTCATATTTACATTATGAGACTAGACGATGATGCCAGAGCGGTAATCTAATTAGTATGGTTCATATACCGATTTCGTACGGGTGCGACTGATATCGCCATGACAAAACAGAAGGTGGCGCATTCAAGCAAACCCGTACCGAATCGGTCACTGTGCTAATTTTAGGCATTTTTTCTCAGATCTCATTCTAAATTAAGAACAGTGCCATTTTTTAAATAAACACGAAAAATAGTTACTAGGAAAACCCTGTGATCGCTGAAAACTTTGAAAAGCAGCGACCGAATAATTCAATTTCACCCATTTTTGGGGTATTTTTGGCTGTTTTTCCACATTAAAGGGAATTAAAAAAAAACTGTTTTTTTAAAAACCTGTTGAACTCAAAAATACGCGTAGAATTCAATGGTGTATAAATCTTTATGCACGAAACTGTGGCAAGTTTTCAAAATCGCCAAAAACCTGTTTTTTATAGGTTTTGGATAATTAACTTTTTCTGAATGAGAAATCGTAAAATGTTAAATAGGTAAAGTTTTTGGAAAACAAATTTGCTACAAAATGCTTTTTTAAAGATAAAATTTGGTTAACGTTGAAATTTTTACCGTAAACTTTGGGCAGCTACCGTAACCCGGGTCAAAAACGATATCGACCCAAGCGTTCCAATTTTAAGGTTTTTAGGTCTTACAAAGGTTTTAAACCAACTGTCAGCCCAAACGAAGCTGTTTGAAATTTCAGGGGGGGGGGGCAACCCGTACCAAATCAATTTTTGGGCCCAACCCGTACCAAATCGGTAACAGTGTTTTTTATGGTCTATCTCTCAAATCTCGCTCACAAGCTCAAAAGAATAGAAAAAATAACTGACCTGAAACGGAACCCTCCTCTCGATGAGCCGAAAGCCTTCATAATCCTCTCCATCGTCGAACATCTCCTGCAAATAGACTATTAATGATCATTTCTGCTCAACAATTGCTCAAAATAGATAGTAAAAGTTGTTTTGTTGCCGTGAAACGCCAACTGTTCATAGAGTGGAAAATTGGAACCAGGAAAATACCCAGAAGAATGTCTGGGTGGAACCTTGCGATTGGGAGTCTCTCTCTCTCTCTCTCTCTCTCTCTCTCTCTCTAATCTTTTTTTTTTTTGAAAGCTCACATTATTTTTGTGAATTTCTAAAAACTCGTTAGCTTTATAGTGAAAAAAATAGCTCAAGTGTAAAAAGAGGTTCTTGAAACAAACTAAAAACAGTTTTCACGAGTTTAAAAAATGCCCATAGGTCGTTGATGCCAATAGATTGTTTTTCTGTTCGGTTTTTAAGCATGCCAATAGGTCATCTAGTTTGATTTTAGGGGTATATTCATGTCAATAGGGCGTTTTTACTATCGGGTTTGAAACATCGTTGATTTTGGTCGTTGATTTTGATTTTACGCGTGTCAATAAGTTGTTTTTATCTTCGGGTTTTAAGCATGCCAATAGGTCATCTCATTTAATTTTAGGGGTTTCTAAGCTAAAAAGAGGTTTTGAAAAAAAACTAAAAACTTTTGGAAGTCTGAAAACTTTGACGTATCAAAAACATGTCAATAGGTCGTTATTCATAAAACCAGACACATATTTTGCTTTTTTAGCTAACTACCGTAAAACTAAAGAGTTTACAGCTCAGAAAACTGCGCTAAGATGAAAAGATGTCACGCAAAATTGTTTCATTTTCCGCTTCCGAGAACCAATCGACCTTTTCTAGAAATTCTCATAACAAGAAGGAAAATCATGAAATACTTGAACACGTGAGTAACCACAAATCAAACTTATGGGAAAAATAAAAATAAAATTTCCCAAGACACATGATATCTCGGTGTGAAAATAGAGGAAAACAAGCTGCGTGATACCGGAAATTAGATGGGAGGGAAGTGGTCTGAGGGAGAGGCTAAATACGGAGGGAGAGGGAGGGAGGGAGGCAAATACTGAGAAAGAGGAAATGCGCAGTGAGATATAGTGAGGAGAATTTAAAAGTGAGGCACACTGATAGTGATAAACAGGAAGTGAGGCATTCTGAAAAGAGATATGGGAGGGGGCACTGAGGTGAGAAAGAAGGCGTTTGGCGTGAGGCATTTGAGAAGAAAGAGGCCAGGGAATGTAATACAGAGTGAGGATGGGAGGAATGTGGTCTGCGAAAGAGACTAAAAATGAAGGGAGACGGAGGGAGTGAGGTATTGAGTTGGATACTGAGAAAGGGAGAAACGCGAAATGAGGCATAGAGACAAGAAATGTGCAATGATGAAGAAATGAGAGAGAGTCATTGAGATAGAGACTTAAGAAAGAGGAATGAGACGGAATGTAGTGGGAAAAAAGATATTTGAGAGAGAGAGAGAGAGAGAGAGAGAGAGAGAGAGAGACGTTGAGATAGATACTGAGAAATGAATGTGGAGAAATGAGACGTGAAAGAGATATGCACTGAGACGGATACTGAGAAAAGAGAACTGAGACGTGTGAAACAGAAAATAAGACATTTGAGGGAGGCATTGAAATAGAGAGAAATATGAGAGGCGAGACATAGAAAAGAGAGATCTTGGAGAGAGGCGTTGAGCAAGATACTGAGAAATGAGAAATGATACGTAAGGCACAGTGAAAAGAGAAATAAAGGCCTTCAGGTAGGGACTGAGATAATAGACTGGGATAAAAGATAAGGATCAGAAAGGGAGGCATGAGACACTGAGAAAAGAGGCATTTTGCTATTGAAAAAGAAGAATTAAGAACTGAGGCAGAATGAAAAAAGATATTGAGGAGAGGCGTTGAGATAAGTACTGGGAAACGAGAAATGAGACGTGAGGCATACAGATATAAAAGGAAGGCATTGAGGTAGTCACTGAGGAAAGAGGAATGAGACATGAGGCATAGGGGGAAGAGATATTCGATTGAGATATTGATAGAGAAAGTCTGAGAAAGAAAAAAAATAAGAATTAAGTCACAAAAATAAGAAATGAAGGAGGAATTGAGGAGAACGATGGGAGATATAGCTTTTATCAATCGGTCGGTGTCAACCAAAAAAGCGGTTTTTCTCTGCGTCTCAGTTTTTGCGCACTCTCTTGTCTGTTTGGCGCAGATATCTGTGTTTGGCGCAGATATCTGCTGGAAAGCTCGTTTGCAGAATTTCGAGTGGTCCCAGTTCCGAGAGAGAAAATAGAGAGAGAGAGAGAGAGAGAGAGAGAGAGAGAGAGAGAGAGAGAGAGAGAGAGAGAGAGAGAGAGAGGGGGATGTTTGTCTAACATGAGGGAATCGGTTTAGCCTCATTGTCAGAATGTTTAGACAGCGTGTAAACACGTTTAACGCTCCAGCAGCTTAAAAAAACGCAGTTGCAGAAATCATCTTCTTTTGTGAAGTTTGTTTTCCTCAAAACTATGTCATTCTGACCAGAATGCCTCTCTGAAGTCACCACCACTCGGCTACGAGGGCAGCAGTGATCCCAGGGTAACAGGTCGCCTAAGAAAGCGGATGACGCGGGAGTTACCCGATCCGAGTGGGTGGTGTAGACAAAAGACAAGGGCAAGTCCAGTCTACTGGTCCGAAAACAAAGCGAATTTCCCAAATTCTTCCAAATTGGCGTGGTTTTGGGCGCGCGCAGTCTTCGAGTTGGCGGGCAAAACACGTGCAGCATAAGCTATGAAAAAGGGGGCGCCGAGGCACGTTGGAATAGGTGATTTTACGAGGGTGTTATCTTTGAAAGTCAGGGCGAAGAGTGCAAATCTATTGAAATTAGTGAGATTTTCTGATTTTCTAGGTTGCGGAGACAGAAATTGAACCAGAAAAACGAAAAATACGAACCTTTGGGGATTTTCGGGCGGGTCAATTACCCAAAAAACAGAACACTTTGAGAGTTGGGAAAACACGAGAAACGACCATGGGAAACTACTAATTCATGAGAAACCCTGCAGCGCCACAAGGGATGATACAAATAAAGAGACGCGCCGCAAAAGACACCGAGGAAAAAAGGAAAAACAGGAGAGACCGGAGAGAGACATGAAAAACGTATGAAAAGAGACATTTGGGGCGAGAGAGATTATACGTGAAAAAATATAAGAGGAGGAATGAGGGAGAAGGAACAAGACAAAAAAAGAGGAGAGGAGGCATTAGAAAAACAAGAGATGAGAGAAAAAAGGAGACATAGAGAGAAGGGGCGCTAAAAAAGAGTCAAAGAGGAAACATGAGAGTGATGGCCAAAGAGAAAAGAGGAGAGACATTGGAAAGAAGGAGTGAGAGCAACGAAACGTGAGACATGATACAGAAATCAAAAATGAGTAAAGAGGAGATGTAAGAGAGAAAAGAGTGTTCACAAGAGAAGAGATCAAATTTTGGGAGAGACGAGGCATAAAAAGGAGACATATGAAAAGAGAGAGACAAAAGAGAGACACAAAAGAGTTGCCGAAGGATGGGAGGCTTATGAATGAGAGAGTGAGTACGAGAGAGGACATATGAAAACGGAAACATCATATAAGGAGGCTACAGCACAGAGGAGACCAAGAGAGGAAAATGAGGCAGTTAAAAGAGGAGAGGAGATGTGAGACAAGTTTCGAAAGAGAGATGAGACACCATGGATAAAAGAGACAGAATGAAGTGGAAGTTGATGAGAGTAGAGATCTAAAAGAAGAGACGTAGTGGAAGCAGAGACGAAAAACTCAAGAAAGAAACAAAGAGGCATAAGAGAGAAGATTAAAGGGTTGTAGAGAAAGAGAGTGAGAGAGTCATTCTCACTTTCAAAACTTCCTCGTCTCTCCCATTTCTAAAACTGACTCCGCAAAGCCAGCTTCCTCCACTAAGACCTCAATTACCGTCATCTAATTTGCGAAGTTTGCGCTGTTTGTAGCTGAGGCAGAGGCGCCGGAAAAATAATTAGGGACTAATTCGCAATGCTCCCAACCGTAGGAGTTTCCCTAGCAACGATTAGCATTAAAGGATGGGGAGATGCAACCAAACATGACATCAGAGTAAAAACAAAAAACAAAGCCATACATTTGAAAATGAGTCACTGGTCTGGGTTTGTGACGTGTATAGCGTGTGCGTGTGCGTGTGCGTGTGCGTGTGCGTGTGCGTGTGCGTGTGCGTGTGCGTGTGCGTGTGCGTGTGCGTGTGCGTGTGCGTGTGCGTGTGCGTGTGCGTGTGCGTGTGCGTGTGCGTGTGCGTGTGCGTGTGCGTGTGCGTGTGCGTGTGCGTGTGCGTGTGCGTGTGCGTGTGCGTGTGCGTGTGCGTGTGCGTGTGCGTGTGCGTGTGCGTGTGCGTGTGCGTGTGCGTGTGCGTGTGCGTGTGCGTGTGCGTGTGAAGAGACGAACAAGTTATTATGAGATCAAACACGTGCTTCATAAGCTAAACCACCAAGAACTACTACTAGCTTTGCGTAAACTGAGATTTGACGTTGCAGAATTCTGAGTAAGCGAGTTTCGAACTCTCTCCTCCATATAAACAAGACGATCACAGAGCAAGCAATTAGTAATGACCGTGTTTTTGCACTGAACACGAAGAAACGGAAAGGAAGTACGGAGAAGGCTTTATGAACAACATTGAAACTGAAGTCACGCAGGGCGGAGGTGGGCGAAACGGCGAGGAGAGAGGAATAGAGAGAGAGAGAGAGAGAGAATGAGAGAGAGAGAGAGAGAAAGATAGAGAGAGAGAGAAACTCTGAGCACCCTCTGAAAGCCCTACCCTAAGTGAAATTTTCAAATGGACCCACCATTGTACTGAGAATGATGTGAAATGAGCCGTTGAATTATGGCGTTAACGACAGCCGGCCATTAGGAGACGAAAAAGCGCAAAGAGAGAGAAAGGGAGGCGTGGGCCGACACGCGATCCGCCCGAAAGGAAGGGCACAAAGCACGTTCCCCCGGGGTCGACTAGATTATGCGGTGTGGAACACATGGACAAAGAAAATTCTAGACGAGCGGAGATCGAAAAAGGAGAGTCTAGAAATAGTTCCTGGGTGAGATCTCTGTCTCTCTGTCTCACTTTCTCTCTCTCTCTCTCTCTCTCTCTCTCTCTCTCTCTCTATCTCTCTGTCTCTCTCTCTTTGTCTCACTTTTACACTCTCACCGTTCTTTTTCCCGCACATCCTAATAGAACAATGATCACAAACCGATGAAAACAATGACCCAGAAGGGTTTTAAAGATTCCCGGCACTTGGAGCTAAATTGGAATGAGTTCAACAACAACACACTAATAGATATCCAAAAATAGTCTCTGGTGGCCGAAAATTTTAGAAACATTTGATTTTTCACAAGAAATTTAGGCCACGCCCACTTATGTCAAAGTGGGCCTAGCAAATTGGGCGGTAACCTGCTGAGAGGACTTGGCTTACATTTGGGCGATTGTACCTTTTATTGTTAGAATTCACAAATCCCACTGAAAGAAAGCAGGTGTTTGCAAAGGGGCGTGGCCTGTCGACCGCGCCGCGACCGCGCCGCGACCGCGCCGCGACCGCAGCGTGCCCGCTATATCTTTGTCGATATAAGGTTACTTTTCTGTTGCAGAGAACGCAAAAAGTGTAAATGAGATTTTCTTCTTCTTGTTTTTCCAAGAAGAAATGTGGTTCCATTGCATTCGATTTGCACCCATTTCGCCCCGGAAAACAATTTCGGAAGTCGTTGTTTACGACCGACGCGATCTCTATTTTCGGCTACAAGCCTAGATAAGATATTTTTTCTCAAATAACGTGCGATTTTCAAAAAATGGCAGAACACGACGATTTAGAGATCTTAGTTCCGTATCAAACTATAGAATTTCCATGAACAACTGAACAAAACAAGGGAAAATCTCCTAATCCAGGTAATTTGCAGAGCTTTTCAGAATTATGCCAATGAGAAAAAGGCGGAAGTCTTCCGCAAAATGAGTCATAAATAAGCGGAAACCCACTATTCGCTGGATCGTGAATAGTCTAGGATTCTGGGTGGGAAAGAATGTGAGAATCAATTTTTCGTCCCAATGGCGCTGGAAATAGACGTGTAGTTTGGTTCTGAGTCGAAAGAGATACATATCGATTGATTTTCTTTTAGAAAATAAAAAAAAGGGGCGTGGCTTGGTTGACCGCGACGCGACCGCGACGCAGCAGGTGGAAATCGCGGCGCGCGACCGCGAAACTTTCTTGTGTTTGAAAATTCTATGTTTTTGTTGTAAAAATTAGTTTGAAATAACTAATACAGCATAACTGAGTGGGGGCGTGGCCTAATCCGCCGCGCGCCGATTTCAAAATTTAACAACGTTTTTGGGCGAAATAGCAGAATTTTGCTATTTCTTGCTCAACTTTCTTTCATTTTATAGTGTTTTTCATTTTCCCTCACTACTTTTGTACCTACAAACTACAACTTTTCCTACAAATCCCAATCTAATGCAGATGTTTTCGCGACTTTCGTGCCCACGGAGCAGATAATTGTACCAATTTGTGCAAACAGGATGGTGCGTGGCGACAGAAGACGTAAATATAGGAAGGAGCCGAGGAAACAATGGGTCCAGGCTGCTGGAACGAACATATTCATGAGAAATTTTCAATGCAGACGGAATTTTTGCACATAAACAACCGTGAAAGTCTTTGATGCAGGTGTGAAAATGAGGAAATAGGCAGAAAATCGACTGCTTCTGGGATTTATCGATCTACAAAAGCATTTAGCAAATACCGGCTGCAAAATTGGGACGCGGCGCGGTTGCGTTGCGGCTGATAAGTCCACGCCCTTATAACTCGAAAGTTTTCAGAAAATCACTTTTTAGGTGGCCTAGTGAGTTAAAATTACTTTGACGGTGTTTCCGAAAAAAGGGGCGTGTCCAATCTAGCCGCACCGCGACCGCGCCGCACCCTCACTACCTTTTTTTATATTGTATTGTAGCAAATACCGATTTTTCTCAAATTTTCTGAAATTTGTTCTGCATTTGGCTAAATAAACGAAAATATGAACAAATATAAAGCGAAAGTCTCACAAACCCCATTTCAAAATTGTCAAACGCGTAACTTTTTGCTGCTTCATGGAAGGATCTTTGGAAAAATGACTAAATCAGAATGTATCCGGGCGATTTAACTTAAATAATAAAGATAGATCACAAATCAGCCTAAAGGTGCCGATTCTTTGGAAGGAAATGGCCCGCGGAGCGGAAAATCCGCCCGGAACTTAGTCTGCACGACAAGGGTTCAACGAATGTTCAAAGAAGGGGGCATTCTTAGATTTAGAATGCCGGGAGAGCAAACTTATGACACTTTTTCTAATAAAAAATATAGATTTGACTGCTTGTGCGGGTAAAACAATCGGCAGCCTATTTGAGGCGCCGCGCAGGGTTAGGCGACATGCAACATTGTGGCGCAGTAGGTACGGCTACGCACTGTAGCTCAATTGGATTTTGGTTCGACTCCTCCCCATTTTCTTTTTGTTTTGCTCCCTGAATAGCCCCAGAATTGGTTATTCAGTGGTCATAGAAGTAAAGTATACTGTTGAAACAAGATAAACACGCGAAGCGCTCACGCAAAGACCTCACGGAGCGGAGGGGAACACGCGAATAACTGTTTTTAGCCAGACGAAAGGTGTAAATTCATAGTTTATCGTGAAAGATTTATGTTGACGTTCGGAAAACTCAAAGATGACTCTGAAAGGTAACCGAATACTTAGGAAAAGTTAAGAATTTTGGCGCGGTGGTCATGGCGCAGGTGGGAAAGCGCCAGCTTGCCAAGAAAAGGGTCGTGGGTTCGAATCCCCTCGGTGACAATTGTCAAAATTGGATTAACTAACCATTTTGATAGTGATAATTACACTAATTTACAAAAAAACCAAAATTCAAACATTAAAATCAAAGATGAAGCCAAAAAGGTCCTG
Organism: Oscheius myriophilus; assembly: GCA_964057215.1. Taxonomy (NCBI): domain Eukaryota; kingdom Metazoa; phylum Nematoda; class Chromadorea; order Rhabditida; family Rhabditidae; genus Oscheius; species Oscheius myriophilus. The sequence goes on from OZ059904.1 coordinate 901,379, forward strand.
AGGGATTTCAGGAACTGCGAAAATAATCTAATTTAAATGTTTTGACCGCCCTTTTAATTAAATTTAATGTATATGAATGAAATGACATCATTAGTTGGAAACAAAAAAGTAAGGTTTGTAAAAAAAATATATTATTTAAAAATATGTCGCAGTAAGGCAGATTTTGATATCTTCGATGTATTTTTCCAAATTTCGACCTGATTTTACACTTTTGTACACTTTTACAATACACATTTGTGTAAAATTAACAATTGCATTGTTGAAAATGTGTTTTTTGTTTTCAAAAAAAGTTCTACTTGAGGAAAAAAATACAGATCGGTATCAGAATTTCACCTATATGACGCAGTTTGGGACAGCTCGTTGGCAATCTAATGTCATAATTTTTAAATATGTCATTTTCATCGACAAATAAACAGTTTTTTGCATTTTTGTATCTGAAATTGGTTTTATGCAAATTTTTGCATCAAAAGCTTCTCTCCCACTTGGTGTAGAGGTTCTGGCGCCGGTACAAGCCGTGCGACCAGAGTTCGAGCCCCACACAAACCATTTTTTGCCAATAAAACCGTTTAATGAAAATATTCTTTTTAAACATTTTTTCAGTTACAAAGTTAATTTTTCAACATGTTTTCATGGCGCAATGCAAAATTCCAGTATCAAACTATCGAACATGGGTTCGATCCCTCCCAAATACAACAACAAAAAAATTTCATGAAGCTTTAAGTTTGGCGTTTCAAACCAAATTTAGTATTATTATGTTTTTTACTTTTATCGACGGTCGCAATGGCACGGTGGATGTGGCCCGGTGGCGCGCAAACGACCATGGTTCGATCCCCGGTGGGTTCAATAATAGAATTTTACAAATTTTGAAATGCCGTTCGAAAAACGATGGCCGGCAAAGTTTGTAACCAGAAGTTTTGTCAACTGTCGCAGTGGAAATTCGGCGCAGTGGAAATTTTTCAGATGGCGCACAAACGACGAAAGTTCAATCCCCGGAGGTTTCAAAAACCCAAAAATTGCATAAAATGCTATATTCTGGTCAGAATCGAAAACTGAGTCCCATTTCGGCATCCAGATTCGCCGATCCCCTCCCCCAAATGAATAAATCACAGTCGGCGACGGATGGCGCTCTCTGGTCTCAATAAGGAACCAATGGGTGCAATAAGAAGAGACAAAGGAGTGGTCTGTTCTTCCGGAGGAGGAGAGAAAAAGAGGGTTCAGGCACTTAGTGGCCGGCGGTTTCCTTCCGGTCGCCTTGCAGGGGAAGAAAGGGAAAGCACACGCACACACCTACTCTTGGAGTAGAGAGGAAATTGGAAGCAGAAGTGAAAGGTCACGAGATAATCACGTCATTTGCAAAGTAGGAAAAAGATAATTCAAAAAGATAGGCTAGATTTTATTTTAGAAAATAGATTGGCGAATGGGGCGAGTTTGCGCTAACGCACTGAAAATATAGGTTAACTTAGCTTTCAGTGTGTTTGTACAAATTTGGATTCGAACTTTCGGCCTATTGATTCCTTACGGAGACTTTCTCCTGCGCCAATATCCTTGCACAAACTGCGAGCGGATATGCCCCCCCCTTTTTTTTTACGTAAATATACCTTTTGTAACCTACAAATCAATAGCCCCCCTTTGCAAACCTGAAGGGCGTCCAGCCGAAGTTCCCGAAAGTCGATTTTGTTATTTTATATGCAAAACCTTTTTTCAATTAAATTTAAAAAAAAATGCTTTTTTATTTTAAATTGTTTTGAAGCAAATTGCACATTTCAGTTCCCATTGCGGCTCGCGCGGCGGTCGCGGCGCGGCTTAGCTGACCACGTCTCTTCGGGCCATCATTATTAATGTAAAGAAAGTCTTTTCTTTTTTGTTTACGATTTTAACAACAAGAAAAAAACATTCGATAAAAATCAACATTACTGATAGAAAAATTGTTCCTTGTTCCTCTTGAAAAGTCCCCGCTATGAATTATAATGTTGAAAGTTTGAATCCATAACTTTCAACTATCTCTTAAAATGTTCGTATTCAGTTGTTTTCTTTGTTTGGGAGTTTTCAACCAAAAATACACTTCATTATAAATCTTTTTTGTACCATTCGCTACAAAATAGAATTGCTTGCGCGGCGGTCGCGGCGCGGTCCAGCCGACACGCCCCACGCCGAATCAAAACGTCAAATTTTTCCAGCAATTGGAAAAATTTAGCCTGTATATTTTGAGATAAATGTCATTTTCCACTGTTTGTTTGGTTGATAAATACAATCGATTGTTTTTAAGAACGTGCGGCGCTCGCGGAGCGGCTCAACAGGCCACGCCCATTCGGGTAAAATGGATAAGACAGCCACGAAACACCATAATTTTCCAACTCATGACAAAAACCAACAAAATTCTACATTTTTTGAATGAAAAAGAGCGGATTTGTACCGTAAAATTATACTATTTTTAATGTCGAGAAGAAAAGTTTGATTTGAAAATCAATAATTTAAATCTTATGTACTATAGAATTGACTAAAAGTATTAAATTGCTAAAATAATCGGCTATTTGGTTGTACAAAACTATCTATCGATTTTCATACAGATACGTGGCGGTCGCGGCGCGGCCCACAAACCACGCCCACACAAAAACACTATAATGAAAGCAAATAATGAAAGAACACAGAAATACGTTCAATAATAATAAAAATGTGACAATGAATTGTTTTTCTAATTGTTAGCACATAAAAAGCCATTTTAGCCGCAAAGAAAAAACAAACTTTCAAAACCAGGACAAGTTCAGGCCCCTAGGCACTTTTTGTCCCAACGGCGCAAATTTCTTGCAAAAAACATGAAATCTTTTGTTAAAGTCCACTTTCTTGGCTCCGAAAAAAGAGGAAGTACCACTCCAAATGACGATAAGTGTTTATAGCAGCGCTTCGAAAACATTCCATGAGCAGAAACCATTAGCCAAATATATTTAGGACATCCGTGAAAAGTTTGTGTAAATTCAGCTGGTTAATGTTCTTTTTCTTGGACGCGTCGCGGTCGCGGCGCGGTCGGCCACGCCTACTTTCGGATAACGCGCAAGAGAAAAATGTTTTTTGGTGTTTTTATATAAGAAAACATTAACTATAAAGTTAGTTTTTTAAGAAACGAAATTTTAAGGCTCGCAAAATTGAACTTGACGTGAAAACGCCTCCAATGTCCTTCAAAAACGGATTAGGCCGACTAATCTTGGCATATCAGTACTATGTAATTTACCTAAGTAGGTTACAAAAGGTATATTTACGTAATTTACTTATGACAAATCCAATTACCACTAACAATAGTTATTTATCGGTTTGAATACAAATTTTACATAAGGGGAATGATTAAACTTTCAGGGTACGTAATGGTCACACGGATTGGGGAATAATTTACGAATGACCTTAGTAAATCGGATTTGTAGTTCTTAAAAAAAACAAAGATTACAGGATTTTGAGAGTAGACGAGCGGGGATTCGTAAAAGAGATATTCTTTGGAGAGAGAGAGAGAGAGAGAGACAGAGAGACAGAGAGACAGAAAGACAGAGAGACAGAGAGACCGAGAGATAGAGAGACAGAGAGACAGAGAGATAGAAAGACAAAAAGACAGAGAGACAGAGAGACAGAAAGACAAAAAGACAGAGAGACAGAGAGACAGAGAGACAGAGAGACAAAAAGACAGAGAGACAGAGAGACAGAAAGACAAAAAGACAGAGAGACAGAGAGACAGAAAGACAAAAAGACAGAGAGACAGAAAGACAGAGAGACAAAAAGACAGAGAGACAGAGAGACAGAAAGACAAAAAGACAGAGAGACAGAGAGACAGAAGAACAAAAAGACAGAGAGACAGAAAGACAAAAAGACAGAGAGACAGAAAGACAAAAAGACAGAGAGACAGAGAGACAGAGAGACAGAGAGACAGAGAGACAGAGAGACAGAAAGACAAAAAGACAGAGAGACAGAGAGACAGAAAGACAAAAAGACAGAGAGACAGAAAGACAAAAAGACAGAGAGACAGAGAGACAGAGAGACAGAGAGACAGAGAGACAGAGAGACAGAGAGACAGAGAGACCGAGAGACAGAGAGACAGAGAGACAGAGAGACAGAGAGACAGAAAGACAGAGAGACAGAGAGACCGAGAGATAGAGAGACAGAGAGACAGAAAGACAAAAAGACAGAGAGACAGAGAGACAAAAAGACAGAGAGACAGAAAGACAGAGAGACAGAGAGACAGAGAGACAGAGAGACCGAGAGATAGAGAGACAGAGAGACAGAAAGACAGAAAGACAAAAAGACAGAGAGACAGAGAGACAGAAAGCCAAAAAGACAGAGAGACAGAGAGACAGAGAGACAGAGAGACAGAAAGACAAAAAGACAGAGAGACAGAAAGACAAAAAGACAGAGAGACAGAGAGACAGAGAGACAGAGAGACAGAGAGACAGAAAGACAAAAAGACAGAGAGACAGAGAGACAGAAAGACAAAAAGACAGAGAGACAGAGAGACCGAGAGACAGAGAGACCGAGAGACAGAGAGACAGAGAGACAGAGAGACAGAGAGACAGAAAGACAGAGAGACAGAGAGACCGAGAGACAGAAAGACAAAAAGACAGAGAGACAGAAAGACAAAAAGACAGAGAGACAGAGAGACAGAGAGACAGAGAGACAGAGAGACAGAGAGACAGAAAGACAAAAAGACAGAGAGACAGAGAGACAGAAAGACAAAAAGACAGAGAGACAGAAAGACAAAAAGACAG
>OZ059904.1:911120-938620 GCA_964057215.1 Oscheius myriophilus
CTTCACACCCTTGCGCGCAACATCGAATAACTGCCGTCTATTTCGGAATTTCCGGATCTGGCGGAGGAGATGACGTCACTGGCTGGCGCCAGTGGCAACCTGGGAAGATTAGAGCCAGCCGGAGGCATTATCCAGGCTCCAGCAGGGATCGGAATTTGACATTCATCGCTCACACGCACTACACTATCATCTTTGCAATCATAATCTCAGAGATTTGGGGAATTATGCATTCCACGCTCATTTCTGCACAGATGACGTGGTTTTTGGGCCCAATCTTTGGAAGAACATGAAAAAGCTTTGAAAAACGGTGATACATGAAAAAAGAACCAAAAATGTTGAAAATGTTTGTTGGAAAATTGTGATTTGCCCTTATAGGAGTGCATAACCTAATTCGATGTATTCGCGGGGTATTCGTGCGGTCTCGCGGCGCACGGCTTGGCCACGCCCCTTTTTGTGTGTTTAACAAAGTAAACGCTTTTTTTTTGTAATTTGGAAATCGAAAACAGAAAAAGTTATAATAAAATTGGTGAAAATTTGAAGAAGAGGGGCGAGAGAGCCTTCAAGGTCACCCACCTTCTCGTCCTCCAACTCAATTACTTGCGAAAGAATCGGTTGAAAAGGACTTTGAACAAACAATTTCGAAATCTCACAAAGGTGTTGATTTAAAATAAACGCGCGTCGCGCGCGCTGCTTTCGCGGGGCGGTTACCTCGCGTGGTTTGCAAGCCACGCCCCCTTTCTGCAGCGTAAATGGAAGAATACTACCCTCTTTTAGGTGTAGGTAAACTTGGAGAACAAACACGGTTGAAAAAAAATAATCGAAAAGCATTTTTTTAACATTTTTTTGCAGGCCGGGGGGCGTAGTCTAATTAACGGCGGAAATTTGTGCGAGCAGCAAAATTATCAGGTTTTTAATATTGCCTTTTGGACGGCGACAAGAAAATTTAGGCCACGCCCATTCTCCTCACCCTCAGATATTTTTTGGCATTTCTGTTGTGAATTCAGTAATTTATTAGACTTTTTGGACTCATTATAAACCACGGCAAGCCTGAAAAATTAGGTAACGCCCCTCTTCTGGCACTCGCAGCGTTAACAAACTGCGTTAAATTGTAGTTAACAAAACTTTTGATTTTAATAAAGTTCAGTAAAATTTAGAAATTTTTCAAATTCGGCTAACTAAGCATGCACTGAAAAATTCCAAAGCCGGAAAAATTAGGCCACGCCTATTTTCCCACTCGCGCGGTGTTCGTAAAATATAAAGCGAAACTTGGGCTTGTCTACCATGGTTTAATTGAACTTTAGCAAAAATATAATTTGACCTCATTGTTGGACAGCGGCAATAATTAAAAATTAGGCCACGCCCCATTTCCCGCGTGTGTGCGTCATTGTATCGATAAGTAGGCTGTATAAAAGCTGAGGAAATTTCCGAAGATTTTAATAACGATACGTTCTGATTGCAAAATTTGCAGAGAGGAAGTGCAGACTCAGTCATGCGAAGAGCATAGTCTATCGGTGTCAAAATCTGGATCAGAGGGCGCGTGACGGGTAGTTTCAATTAGACTGCACTCGGTACTCCTCTCCCGGAATGAAGGGCCAGAAATCGGGGGCGGGGCCTAGCCCCCCCCTTCGTTTTCCGTTCTTTATCCTCCGCGTTATTAGATCCTGTGCGAAGGACAAAAAACTCTCAGAGGAACTGAGCAGAGATTGTTGTTCGGGAAGTTCTCAGAGTGTGAAAGGCGGGTGCCCGAAATAGTACTCAATATACACGCTAAGAGGCGGCGCCGTGATCCTATTGCCCTTGATCCCCGCTGTAGCCAACGCGTTCGTGGTGTAATGGTTAGCATGGATGCCTTCCAAGCATTCGACGGGGGTTCGATTCCACCCGAACGCAGAAAGTTTTGCTTTTTCTGACATTGTATATATCTCCAAGTAAAAAAAGGAGTATGATTTTTTTCCTAACACAATTTTGCTGCACGTGTTGCATTATCGGGTCATTCAACTCACCGCTAACTCAATGAACTGAAATACCAACAAAAAATAGGAAAACATATGTACAATATGAGGCCAGCTTTAAAACCTACTGCCGGCGTAGTTTACATGTACAACTCGCGGCTGAAAACTAAGAGCTCTTTTGTATTCGCCTATTTACGGAAATCTGATATTCCCAAATTGTTGTTTAACACGCAAATTATAACGTCCGCACCAAATACATGGGTGTAGAACAGTTTTTTATCCAAAAACAGACTTTTCCATGTTGAAAACACCATTGTTCTGTTAATGGGTGCTCTGGGATATTAAAGATCGAACGTTTGAAAGCACTTCAAGAGAGAGAGAGAGAGAGTGTGAGAGAGAGAGAGAGAGAGAGAGAAAGAGAAAGAGAGAGAGATTCACATTCCCCTCTTTTCCTCAGAAGGCGTGGGGGTGGCAGCTAGTTATGACTATACAGCTACATGCTATAAAAACGGAGATCATTTGCGTGAAACGAGGCTAATTTCGGCTTCGTTCTCTCGAGTCTGAACCAAAACTGAGGCAATTTTTAGATCACTCACGTATGTTTCTCCTGGGAAGACGATTTTGCAAGCATTTCGATAAACTCCGCTTTTTTTCAGGCGGAAACCAAGCGCGCAAATGGTTCTGCACTGGGCGGGTTTCGAACCCGGGCCTCGCACGCGGTGGGCAAAAACGCTGGCATTGCACCATGGAGGTCACACCACGATGCTGGCGCGGGCACCCTAAGAACATTCTGCATACTGGAAAACAGTAGAATGCTCGTTCTCCGCAGCAGGAAGATGGCCGTCGGCTGATTTGTGAGCCAGCTTTAGCTGGAATAGATTGCGGGTGCAATTAATCGCAAAGAACGGAAGGTCCACTGTTGTTATTTCAGACTCCGCTGTCAGACTAGACACCATTCAGAGGTTTGAAAGAGACTAATCTCGAAAAACAAACTTTGTTTTCGAAAAATAAATTCCATTTAGGCATTTTCATGAGTCAAAAGTGAGTAAGCGGTATTGTTTATTCCAATAAAGCTGTTAGTTTTTGTTTAAAAATGACGCAAATTGGCTAGATTACAGCGATACAGAAGACCTATGAAAACATGCATTTTTTGAAATCCTTCTTTTCGGGAATAAATCCTGCTAAAATTAAATGATTGTACAATGAAATGTGGTGGAATGGAGGGGAAATTACTCTGAAACCAAACAAAGATGGGGCAATCTGGTTTTTCGAGCCTGAATGCAAATAGAGGCGTGAGAAGTAATTGAAAAACGGTTCGGGAACCCGGAAGATTGAATTGCGAGTTTCACACACAAATTAAGATCTTTGCCTAACTCTCTCTCTCTCTCTCTCTCGCTCGCTCGCTCGCTCGCTCGCTCGCTCTCTCTCTCTCTCTCTGTTTCCTGTTTTCTGTCTCTCTGTCTCTCTGTGTTTAGTCTGCCTCATCTATGTCTGCATCTCCTTCTGTGTGCCTCTGCCTCTCTGTCTCTCTGTCCGTCTCTCTCTCTCCCTCTCTCTCTCTCTCTCTCTCTCTCTCTATCTTTCATTTTAGCTTTACCTCCTTGAGTATTTGTCTCTTTACTTTTATGCCCTTGTCTCTCTGTTTCTCAGTATCTCTCGTATGTCTCGCTGACTTGTTCCTTCTCTACGTCTCTCTTTCTCTGCTTCTCTGGCGCAGCTTTGTCTTGTCTCTCTATCTATGTCTCTCTCTCTCACCGTCTCACCATCTCTTTGACTAACTGTCTCTTTCTCTCTCGTTTCGTCTCTGTTTCTCACCCACTCTCAGTTTCGGTCTCCATATCCCTTTCCTTGCATAGCTTCTCTCTCATAAGCACCTGTTTCTATTTTTCTCAACCTCTTTGGCTCTCTATTTCTCAGGAACTCTCTCTCTCTCTCTCTCTCTCTCTCTCTCTCTCTCTCTCTCTCTCTCTCTCTCTCTCTCTAACCATCTTAGTCACACTCACTCAGTTCTTCTATCGGTTTCTCTGTTTCTTTCTGACTCTCTATTTCTCTCTCTCTCTCCCACGCTCAGAATTGTTTCTTTACGTCTCTATTCCAGCTTTTGTGTTTTGTTTTTTGTACTCACTATTTTGTTTTTCTGCCTCTTACTATTGTTATTGTTAGGGTCTTAGAGTCGCTTATCTCACCATCTCATCTTCTCTATGTCTCCTTGTCTGAATGTCTCTCTGTCTCTCTGTCTTTCTCCCTCTATCTCACCGTCTCATCGTCCCTGTGTCTCATTGTCTGTATCTCTCTCTCTCTCTCTCTCTCTCTCTCTCTCTCTCTCTCTCTCTCTCTCTCTCTCTCTCTTCCCGGTCGCATGTGTACTCCGCCATCTCTACGTGAGTACATCAATAATTAAGAGCAAATCCTGCGTCAGAGAATCTCTGCAAGGTTAAATTGGACTGCAAACCAGACTAATTTAAGAGTCAGTGAGAAACGTCACTTTGAATCAAAAGATCCATTGCATTGATTCTGCGCCAAAAATGCGCAGAATCGGAAGACAAGATATATCCCATATGTGCATGTCTCATAAATCCGGAAATCGCTCGCCTGACACGTCAATTATGTCCAGGTTTCCCCAGGGGCCAGAAAAAAACGGAGATGCAGAGAGATTAATTGCTACAGAGGCTCTGGAATTGAAGGTGTCTCCAGAGAGAAATTGGAGAAATTTGTAAGAGCAGGGGTCATTGGGTCTAGCTATGACATTAGAGAGATTGCGATTTTACAGCTGAAGGGACTTGGTCGTGAATGATTCAGAGTTTCTGCAAAAACTCTATTTGTCGCATTGAGTTCACTGAGAGTCATTGGAAAAGAGAGAAACGGGATATGGAGATACAAAGAGAAGGAGAACAGAGAGATGTATAGAGAAAAAAGAGACATAGAGATACACAGAGATAGAGAGATAGACAGAAATAGAGAAGGACAGAAACATAGAGTGAGACATTGGGAGAGACAGAGACACAAAGAAAGAGAAAAAGAGATTAAGCGAGATAGAGACATAAAGATAGGCAAAGATATATCGAGACATAGAGATAAATACATTAAGAGAGAGAGAGAGAGAGAGACAGAGAGAAAACATATGCTTATAGAGAGACAGAAACATATATAGAGGCAAAGACATAGACAGATATCAGAACAGAGAGAGAGACATAGAGAGGGTAAGAGACATATAGAGGTAGGCATAAAGATAGACAGAGACATAGAAAAATACAGACTTAGAGAGAGAGAGAAAGAGAGAGGGAGTGACCGAGACCCTGAGAGAAGGAAGCATAGAAAGCGAGAGACAGGAGCAACAACAGAAGAGAGAGCGAGAAACAGAGAGACAGAGAGACAGAGAGACAGAGAGACAGAGAGACAGAGAGACAGAGAGACAGAGAGACAGAGAGACAGAGAGACAGAGAGACCCAGAGGCAGAGAGACAGAGAGGCAGAGAGACAAAGAGGCAGAGAGACAGAGAGACAGAGAGACAGAGAGACAGAGAGACCCAGAGGCAGAGAGACAGAGAGGCAGAGACACAGAGAGACAGAGAGACAGAGAGACACAGAGACACAGAGACACAGAGACACAGAGACAGAGGCGTGACAAATCCGAACACCGTTTCTACAAAATCTGATCGAATTTCAAGAAAAAAGGTTCTTCGACTGAAGTGAGAGTGCTTCTCAAGGTTTCAAGAGAAAGAACTACTTTTGGCCGGAATCCAATTTGTGCCACCACCGGGCGGCCAAAGGCGAATTTCCGCCTTTGTGCTTGAGGGCGGGTTGAAACAGAAGCCAGGCGCAAATAGAACCTTCAAAACTGAACGGAAATGACGTTTATCGCAATTTGTTGCAACTTTCGTTGCAGGGGGAGTCACGTGGATGCCGAGTTATATTGCTTCCTCGGGCGATTGAAAGTTGACCTTTCGGAGACATAAGGTTGCATTTTCAAAGGGAAGGGCGTAGGATTTGATTGTGGCTTTTATATTCCGTAACATACCATTTTAGATGCTTTTGTTTGAAAAAAAACAAAGATGGTGTCCCTAAAAGCGCAACTTGCGCAGATGTGGAGGGTTAGAGAAAAGCTAGCGCACGAAATCACGAGACCCTAGAGTGGCGCGCTTTTCAAACTGTAATTTTGCCAAACGCTTCTGTGCCAGTTCATTTTGCACCAAAAATAGTGATATACATCTGTGTATACAAGTTGCGCTTGAGCTTGGCGTTCGCAGGAACTGGGTGGTCGGAAGCCACGTCAGGAAGGTAGCTTACGCTCAGTTGCACGCGAGAAGGGCGGCGCAGAGATCAAGAACCCCCAGGGGTTTATGAAGTAAGCGAGGCTTTGGTTTTCGCTTAAAATGGCAATTTCAGCCCAAAGAAAACAATAACTTCGTATTGTTCATTGAGATTTGAGGGTTGTTACATACAGTTACGTAAATCAGGTTGTTTAGCGCCTCATGCCCGGAAACTATGTCTTTAAATGTTACTAAAAGTGTTTTTTGGATCATCCATCGTTAGCTTTTTTGAAATATAAATTTGGTTAGCGACAAAGAGAAATACAATTGGAAGGCGTATCATATAATATCCCAACCTACCGAAACCTCCGTTGAACAAAATCACTTCAGTCATTTTTACGCACCTACCTCATCTTGAAAATTTCAGCCAATACTATACTCCTCGCCCACGGACCTTTCCTAAAGTTTCGATGGCCTGCACATCCAACGCGCGAAATAGTGTGCAAGCCTTGGAGACGCAGACAAAAATCCGCTTGTTTCCCGCTGCCGGCTAGGAAAGCCCGCTGGGCGACGAGTATATAGCCGTCGCCACACGGGAATCGGCGAGAAAAGCCGTTTTTTCTCTGCATCTTTTCTTTTTGCACGCTCTTTTAGGGTATCGCACAAATGCTGCATTAAGCTGTTTTTGGCAAGGTTCCAACTTGGCGATAGCTTTATGCTCCTAACTTCTGTTCCATTAATGAATTTGAAGCTACCTTGAGAGACAAATGAACGACAACAACACGTACGTGACGTAAGGGTGGGTGTTATCCCAGCACCCCCTCCCTTTGCAATGAAATTTTCTCCCAATCCACAGCAGAGAGATGTTCTGCTTTCTCACATGGGTAGTCGTTTGGGTCTGGGTGGCCAAATCAAACGAGACCCACAAATTTGTATAGCCTATCCCATGAGTATTAAGGGATAGAAGTCCAATTTTGCTGTGCGTTCACCATATTCGGGAAAATCGCATTTCAAAATTGAGATTTTAGCGTACTGGGCGCCGCGGCCGTATATAGCGGCTGCGACGGCAAGCTGTAAGCAGTGGTCCGGTGGCCAAGTGGTGAGGGTGCCGGTCTGTCGCCCTGGAGCTAACTAGATCGAATCCTGGTATGCCTAATTTTCTTTTGCTTGTTAAGTTCTACATGTTTTCGAGTTTTGAGATTTTTTCCAAGTTTTCAAAAAAAAAATTTTTTCGGTTTTTTTTTTTTTTTTTTTTTTTTTGAAAAACTTCGTAGCTATTCTGCCGCAAGGGTATCTGAATGTGGTGTAATAACAAGTCAATAACCGTAATTATTCAAAATCTCTTTTCTGGACACTAAACCTCTTATGAAAACGCCCAGTACGCTAAAACCTCAATTTTGAAATGCGATTTTCCCTAATATGGTGAACGCACAGCAAAATTGGACTTCTATCCCTTAATACCCATGGGATAGGCTATACAAATTTGTGGGTCTCGTTTGATTTGGCCACCCAGACCCAAACGACTACCCATGTCAAGAATTGGGTTGAAAATGACATTGGAAGGAAAGGGAGCACTGGAAGCACCCGATTTTCGGTTGGAGGACTATTGTTTAATTGGAAAACTGCAAAATTTTCAAAACAGAACGGCAGGATTAAAATCTGGCGACAGCTTTAAGAACCATTATAACAACTGGAGTTTAGGATAAATACAATGTTTTGTAGACGGGGCGTTTGAAGCGTTTGTTGGGGTGCCTTGACAACGACCATGAAACACGTTTAGAAGGCATATTGAATCTTTCAAATTACAGATTGTTTGCACATTTTCATTGATCCCAATATTCTCCTTGGTAGTTACTGTTTGCTGGTTAGTAGCTATACTCGTCGCCCAACGTGCTTTACCGTAAATCTTTGACATTAGCATAAATTTAAGTAATTACCAATTGACAATTATGCAAAATGTGAATTTGTAGCTATGTCATTACTCATGCTCAGATTCGCAGGTCTTCGAATTTTCTAAAAAGGTCGGTGGGCGAGGAGTATAAGCGTTTTAGGCAAAGTGAACCATTTTAAAGCAAAAGTACCCGACCACTCACAAATCAACATAAGGGACAAAAATGTCCTGATGCGGCCGAAGGCCGCTTTGCTCCGTAGTTGCAAAGCAGCCCTGCGGCGGCCGAAGGCCGTCAAATTCAGAAGACTGAAACCTGCAAATTGAGGCTTTGACTTCTGGTGTTTTACAACAAAAAGAGTAGAAACACATTTTCTCAGCTTCTATTTGTCCCCCAATAACTTTAACACAAGATTCAAACATTAACGAGTAAACTCTTAATTTTAAAACAATTACAAAACAGCAACAAGCTATGACTTTGCGATGAGCAAATATATATCAGACACGCATGATCAACTCTTTTCTTCTAGGTATCATAATACTGTAATCACCGCCCTCTGAAATAAAAAAAGTGACTAGACAGAAAAAATCCTCACTACCTTGAAAATAGGGGCTTTCACAAAACTCGCATTCCGTCGGTTCTTCTCCTTCGAGAAATTGAAAGTAGTGGGAACAGTTGCATTGTACCCAACTGCAATATATTTTTTCAATTAAAAATACCGCTCACCAATAACCCGGCTTCGTTTTTGCCAAAATGGTCCGACTGTCGCATTCGCCACCGCAATAAACTGTGACACCATCGTACTGCAAGTTTTCCTTTACAGACATGATTGTATTACAACACCAGCATTCAACTTCTTAACATCACAAATCAATTGAAACTCGTTTCACAATACCGTATTCCTCATCCGTAAACAATCGCCAAGGATAGTTTTCCAGCTCTTGGATGAAATCATCCGCATCCCACTGTTTATCCGAACAGTCCGTTTGGATTTTTCCATTGACAAGCTTGATTCGCTTCGCCAGCCACACGTTCTTATCTGAAATTATATTTACAACTTGATAAACAATCGTAAAAATACCATTTGTGTAGATGATAGATTCCAAAACAGATTCGCTCTCCTTCAGCCGACACAAGTGTTCCCATTGTTGTTTTGCGGTGTGGATTAACATGGCTCTTTCGCTGCGGGTAGCATCGTCTTCTGTCAGCTTTGACGGCTTTTTTGGTGTTTCTTCTAAAGTTATAAAAATTAGCACAATCAAGTAAAATTACCGGTGTTCTGAAATGTGACTGTTTTGGGTTGTAGCTTTTGCAGAATCTTCTGTGTAGAGAGGTGCCAGCTGCCTAAAAATTAAGCAGCTACCTTGAGTGCCAGGATGGCCAAAACATTTGAGAACGGGCCCGCCCTGGTTGTTTTTCCCCAAAGTAAGTAGCTTGCATTCTTTTTGTAGGATATTATTGTTTCAGCGTGCAACCGATATGGTTAAACGAGGATTCAAACTATACCCTATACTAGTTTTGAACATACTGGCAAAGTAGCTTCTTATCTTCTGAAGTTGCTTTGTACATTGCATCTGCTAGAATTACAATTCTTGCGCAAACTGATGAGAAACGTTTCAAAAATTTTGACCTGGAGCGATCCGGCAATGAAAGCATTGCGGTCGCCGGCCGTGCACTGAGGTTTGCACTAAATAAAACTTCGTTGAAATACGATAGGCGGCGCGCAGCGATTACCCTTCCGAGAGGCGTTGCATTGGTTTGGGAGTAGTGCGCAAATCTCTTACTGAGAGACTTAGACGACGAGAGCACAATGCGATCGCGGCTTCTAACGCTACCAAAAACATTTAACTTACTTGTGAAGCTTTTTTAAACTTTTTAAAGTAATTCTAAATTGAGTTGTTTCATTTTTTGTAAAAAAAAATAATAAAAATAAATATTATAAAATTAAAAAATGACAGCGAGTTTCGGCTGAGTTTGAAATTTTGTGTTAAATAACGGGCAACTGTATTTTGGCCTTAAAAAAGAGAATGACCTGGGCCGACCCCACATTTTGCCATAGTTCTCACGGGCCGGGCCGGGCCGACTTAAAAAAAACAAAATCCTCGGCCCGGCCCGGCCCGTCTTGGACCGGCCCGGCCCGCCCGCTTCGGCCCGTCCACTCGGACCACCCAGTCAAACTGTCACCCACACAACCAAGGTTCGATCCCGGTCGGGACACTTTATTTTTGCTAACTTAAAATTGGTTTAAGTATGTAATAGAAGTATAATGAAAGTGTTTTCGGGTTTAAAAAAAATTGATGTAAAACTAAATAACGATTTAAAGAATTTTTAATTTGACAATTTTACATACCGGGCCGAAACGGGTCGGGCCGGGCCGACTTTTTTTCTCGGCCCGGCCCGTTTTGGCCCGGCCCGGCCCGCTTCGGCCCGTGGACCGGCCCGTCATTTGAGAACTATGCATTGTGCACTATGCATATAGTTGCCTGAGAATACACAAAGTGTTACCTTTTATGTCACTAATACTTGCAAACAAGCTATGAATAATGTCTTCCTCTAACTTCAGATTTGGCTGATGAAGTGTCTTAGAAGCTGTGGTGTGATTGTTGCCTTAACCTTCCTTTTTTGTAACGTTGTTATCAAGCGTACCGTTTGAACAGCAGTGTTGTGAAACGAGCTCATCAACAGTTTCGTCAAGTTTCTGAACAGCCTCCAGGGTCGATCCAATTTTTCCCGAACGGTTCTCACCTAAATATAAACACATTAACCTTGTTTAAATAACTTACTTTGCAAGTCGTCGATTTGCTCCATGATGGCTTGGAAAAGATCCATCCGTACCTCCAGTGGAAGCGCTTTTTCATTCAGAACTTGTTCCACTGAAACAATTCAGAATTTATGGATTCAAGGGTCCCGTTACCTTCTAGACTCATTTTAGATTGTTCGGTTCTTATCAAGTTTAGCATTTCATTAACGTCCATGCCTTAAATCCCTAAATATTATCCCAAAAACATAGCTTTGCCATTGGTGTTAGACTGAGAAACGTTTTCCATCGAAAATCTTCGAGTTTCCTCTTCTTCAGCTAATCTCATTTGCACCTCCATTTCTTCGATTTGTTTCTTCATTTCTTGAATGTTCAGGAAGCTCACTTAATTAAAGTAGTACGTTTAAAATTATGAAAACATACTTTTAAGATGTCGATCTTCTGCTTAGCAAAAATTTTCTAAATTGGCATAACATGACAAAAGTAAAAATAGTACAGATAACATTAGCTTTCTGAGCTTTTCACAGTAAAAAAAATTGTGCAAAAAAAATTGTACATTAACCAAAATACAACAAAGTGCTACAAAGCCTTCAACATGCAAAACTAGAACTGAGTCACACTACACTTTCTCAAATGGGTTTGCAAGCCGCAGAAACAGCGTCTTCTGAATGACAATAACAATACACTTAAAAATCGCTTCACCTGTGCCGTAGGTTTTACTTCCGCATAAAAGACATTTTTCAGGGTTTTCGCTGTCCTCTGGGACAAGACAGTGATGACCACACGACCCGAACTTCAACCACCTAAGGTATAAAAATTAAGAAAATTATATTAAACCATTACCGATGTCCTTTTTCAGGGGCTGCAAATACAGTTTGATTAGAGCACGAATTGCATTTAACGCTAACACGGTCTTTGCAAATTTGCTTCAGGGGCACAATTTCTTGGCAGCCAGAACAGTCAACACCTTAATTTTGCATTAATGCTTTTTTTTTAAATAAAATTTACCAAATTCTAATTCAGGAAACACTGTTTGAGGTGCGTTCCACACCGCTTTTCTAAAGTCGTCTGGCTTCATACTTTTTCCTGAAACGAAATTGTTTAAAACCAGAAGTTTCGGCCCGCCTTCGGCGGTCCTCCACTTCTGGATTCGGCGGCCTTCGGCCGCCTCAATGGATTCTCACGGCCTTCGGCCGATCGATTTCGCGGCCTGCGGCCGCTCATTTGTGCGGCCTTCGGCCGCCTCGGGCCGCTTCGGGGCCTACTGTCGACACACTCGTGTTCGCTCGGGCCGGGTACCAAGGGCGGCCGACCACTCTGGCGCCTCGCGCCAGAGCGGTTCCCGGCCGCCCTTGGTACCCTCCCCTCGCTCCCGACCGCACCAACCCCTCTCTCCCTGGGAAATGAAGAGCGGGGGTGCAAACCAAGGGAGAGAGAGTTGATTTGTATATAAGGAATTGTATATAAGGATTGTCAAATTACTAATAACTACCTGACTCCGTTACAATGCGCCCATTCACGTAAGAAATTTTGCTTGAAAACCATGCGGGTGCCTCTGAAAACCATTGTTGTAGATAATCATGAATTGTTCTTACGTCCATAAATAATTGGTGCAAGAATTTTTGCATGTCCTTCTTTTTGATCAATTTCATACTGCAATTGCTTTAAAACCACATGCAATTTTTCTTCTGGTAACGATTCCAGCTTTTTGTAGTCCACGGGTGGAAGAGTTTTGGTTACTTCTGAAAAATGCGATCATTGAATCAAGAAAATAAAAAACTAACTATCTGAGCTCTTCGCTTGCGTATTATCGCTGCATTTGGCCTTGAGCGAACTTTTGAACTTTTTTATTTCATCGTATATTTTCTTGTGGGAATTGTCCAAATTATCTGAAGTGATACGTAAGTTGTGCACAAGAAATTTTACCTTTCATGTCGGTTAGTTCAGCAGCAACACAGTTAAGCAAATCTTTGCGAACATCAAAGTCAACTACTTGTGAATTAGAAACATCACCAATTTCTTGGGTTTCTAAAAATAACATGAACATTAGACGTAACCGATCAATGGAAGATAACACAGAACCACTAATTTCTTTAGAAACATTCCACCACAGGGCCCATAGCTTTTCAATCTCTTAGGATACCAGACAAAACGGGTAATAATTGTTACCGCTTTGTTACAAACTTAACAAATGCACACCTTATCTACATTGATTTTTTTCTTGTTGGAAACTGTAGACATTTGAAGTGTCCAACCATTTGCGACTCCGCCGAAAAACTCCAGGGACGCCGCCCCAGGTTACGACCCCGACGATCGATTGATCGGACACTGACCTCACTCTGTCCAAAGCTTACTTCACGCTCTTGTTCAGATAAGCGCCGAACACCGAGATTGTTTTCCTTCCACTAACAGTTTTTTGCTTATTAATCGTACTGCCAACAGTCCCAAAGACCCCATGGCAAAACTTATTGACCATCTTTTATAAATCAGCGATGTAAACCTCGGGCAATTCATAGTATAAATTAATTTTTGAGCCTTACCGGAGTTTAGTACGCACTTTTGCAAGAACCAATAATTATATGAGTTTTCAAAAGTCTATATTTACCAACCGTAATGAACAACCGTTTTTCTGTTTTAGAGTAAAACCACGCTGTCACCAACGATGTTTCATGGCGCCTAAAAAACCGCCAGTGCTATAATTATTTTAAAAATTATTAAATGTGTTAGTAATTATCAAAAAAGTAGGGGAAATATTTGACTAGCCTGATTGCATCAGATAATCTCCAGACAATCCAGATAGTTTTCTACGCATTTCTTCCAGTTTCATTGCAACAGGATTCACGTCATTTCCACTATCTGTCATCTTTCCTAAAAATATTTTTTTTCTCAAAACTTTTAAACTTAAACCTTTCAAAGCGTAAATCTTGTCACCGATTTCGTCAAACATATCTAGTCGAATTTCCATTGGGATTAATTTTTCAGCGACGAGGCTGTTAACTGCAAGTAATTCGGTTATTAATTGACGGTAAAAAATTTACTTGTTTGGTGCAGACGAATCTGTTCATTTCGGATCGTATGTAGTGTGCCGATCAAGTCTCTACCTCCGGAGGCAACTGAAATTAAAAAAGTTCATATGAAAAATCATTTTTTCGTTGAACAATGTGTTGAAAACACATAATTATGTTGAAAACAAGCTTATGTAACGTTTTGAGCCGTTAGGTTAAGATTAATGCAAAAAGCTGCAACTGTGAGCCAACAGAAAGGCGCCGTAATGGGCGACGCGCCTGTTTCTTTGCGCCTTTTCACTATTGTTGGGTTACGGGAAAATTACCAAAAACACATACGAAAAACAGTACTCTACAACATATAAAAAATCTGGAATAGACTTTTCAGACACAAAGAAAAAAAGTTTGATTTTGTAACTTTTCAAACACATTTTGGCTTGTAACGTTTTTCGAACCTATGAAATCATCTTTTACACTAATTACAATGTTTTTCAACGTAACATTTGAAATCGATTCCGTACTTAACATGTGAGGTTTTTTCAAGTTTAAGAGTAGTTACAGTATCCCGGGGTCGAATTACAGTACCCCGACTGAAAAATCGATAATCGATTTTCATTATCATTTTTCATTTTAGTCGGTCCTAGATAGTTCCTACGCAAGATATGAGCCCGATTGGACTACTTTGAATTTGTATGACCAAATGCAAATTGGCCATTGTCGATCCTCTCAGACTTCGCGTCTTAAAGGGGCAGTAAGGAGGGTTTTTCATTTCATTTTCTATCTGATATGGTCGAAAATTATGAAAATTAAACTATGCTAAATTGTCTCGCACCCTCTTCATTCTCACAGCTATCTCAATCAATTAGAATGAAATTCGGCTCATTAGCATGTCCTGTAAATCACGGACACGCAGGGCGTACTGCCCGTCTACAAATCTGTAGACGGAGACCCGTTTTTGACGACTTTGAAGCGTATTTTCTCGAAAACGGTAAATTTTCGACCCAAAGTCATATATATTTTCAGGATCAGCGAATTTTTCTCTCCTAATTGAGCCAATGTTGTAAAACCCGCCTGACTGTCCCTTTAAGTCACTTTGGCACTATCAGTCAAACGGTGAAATGCTCATACCACTGCTAGACGACGTTGAGTGTCGCAGACTTTGAGATGAAGCAGCCAACTCCGCTGTTTTTATTCGCAACTGTAGTTCTTGTAGCTGCTGTTTCATCAGCTGAACATTGCCTGGGTTCACTGGAAAAAATGTAATATCAAAAATAGGTGTCTCATGCTTACTTTTGCAATGCGAGAAGACGACCGCAGGACAAACCACTGCCGATAACAGAGTTATCGGGAAATCGTATGATAAAGGAATAACGAGACAGTTTGGTTATCTTACGACATTCACGAGGTCTTTGTCTTTGAAAAGAATGCAGAAAATTGGTGCCAAACGACGAGATTGACATAAAGGTTCCGGTAAATTGAAATCCTGTCAAAAACTTATTGCAGAAGGCGTGCCATAGGCAGACGAGAGAGCGCACAGATAGCGGAAACTCAGAGAAAAAGCCGCTTTTGCGTAAATCGATAACCTAAATTCAAGTTGCCCTAACGCAAAAGCTTAGTAAAAAACAGGTATCTGTCAGATTTTGCAAGCTCCGCCTATTTTTATATGGTACGGCGGGCCCGTTTAGAGCCACGTTACGCCCCTTTTGCCGTTTATGCGTATAGCCCTGGGGCTTTCTATTCTATTTATTTAATTGTTTTACTTATTTTACACTGTATTGTTAAAAACTAAACCAAGTATCTTGAATTACATTAAATTTTCTTTTAGAACTAATTTCAAGTTAGCACAAATTAAGTGCCCCGACCCGACAGATGCATCCGGCGGGCTGTGCTTTATTTAATTTTTATAAAATGTAAATAAGTAATTCTGAAAATTATTCGTTTTCTAAAGCCTTTAAATTCAACAGTTTCGTATTTCATTCCGGAATTTCTCGCCATTTTGAAGGGAAATAACATAATGACCTTTTGGCAGGCCATATTTTCTATCGTTTAGGTATTTCCTACCTTAAAAATTTAATTACAACATTTAATTATCAATCAACTGTTCAGAAGTCGGCTTTCCACGCCAATTTCCCCAAGGATGGGCCATGAATCTCGAATCAGCTGGCAATTCCCAGCCGCCCGCTGTTTACAGCCGTCAATTGGCGTCATCGGTGGAATTAATTGCCCTCCTTATTTGGACCTCTATTATTCTCTTTTCGGTTTCTTTCCTTGTTTTCCCATTTTTCGTTTTTATAGATTACTAATTTATTGATGTTTCAGTAGTTTTTCACTTTTCCATGTACGTAGTTGGATAGAGACAGCAGAATGCAGAGATTCACCAATTTGGAGAAAATCGGCGAAGGTAGGAAATTTTTGTTTTTGTTGAAATTCTTGTTTTTTTTAGGTACCTACGGCACAGTTTTCAAGGCTAGAAACAAGGAGAATGGAGAGGTTGTGGCGCTGAAACGGGTCCGACTGGATGACGACGATGAGGTGGGTTTTGAGGCATTTTCGAGCTTTTTAAGCCTTATTGTTTCAGTTTAAAGGTCTGTTTAGGGCGTTCCCAGTTCCGCCCTGCGTGAGATCTCAATTCTCCGGGAACTGAAGCACAAGAACGTGGTTCGGCTGCACGACGTCGTGCACTCGGAGAGCAAACTGACGCTGGTTTTCGAGTACTGCGATCAGGATCTTAAAAAGTTCTTCGATTCCTGCAATGGACATATTGACCAACAGGTAGGAATTCTTTTTTTAACGAATTTTGTCTTGTAAAATGGTTATTTATGAAAATACGGTTTGTGGCTTCCAAACAATGATTCTCGAGTGTACTCGGCCTTTCACAAGAAACAGGAGCATACCTGGACACGGTACGGATGGGGCTCGAAAAGTAAGGTCCCCCAATTGGCGGGGGTCCTCCTAAACCAAGAAACTTCATTTTTACAAAACCCCCACAATAAGCAACCCCACAAAACGTAGGTTCCGCAAACACTACGTGTCCAGGTATGAAGAAGAACCGCCGACGCGACACGCAGGCATTCGTAATAGGTTCTTTCGCGAAATAACTGATGAACAATACCAGAGACTCATTGAGAGACTCTTTTTTAAAATACATGCAATTTCGCTTCTTTTTTTAATTTTTAAATCCGTCGAGTGTCAGGACTTTGACTGCGGGAACCAAAACGTATGCGCGCGTGTCGCCTTCGCGGCCTGTCGGATTTGTGTACCTCGTTACGATAGAGATAACGAAAATGGGTAGGCTTCCGATGATCCCGGATGAAGGGTGCTGTTTTCGAAATTGGTCTTGTAACGAACATACCCAATTTTCAGAAACGTCTTTCTCCAAGTTTGGGATAAAGACTCGTTTTTTTAAATATAGAATTTTGTGCACTTTATTTGACTTTGGCTGCTTCACAATTTAGAAACAGTCCTTTAACCGATATCCACTTATGGCAGCCTTTCCCGCCGTTTCGTTCATTTCCGAAAAATCAGCAGTCTCCGTGAGCCGGTGAGCGCCACTTTAAAATCGGTGAATTAGGTGTTCCTTTGTTGTTTGTTCTTGCTACAATTGTTTCAAAAAATATAATATTTTGTAATAAAAGTCATTTTTGCTGACATTCTATTGGATAAAGCTGCCATTTGGGTGGGGATGGTTTGAAATGAGACTATACAGCGTTGGTTTTGGTGAACGCTGCGATCGGCCCGCGTCCCATTTTTCTCGGCCCGATTCGGTTAAAAATACAATTTTAATGTAAAAATCGGTGAAGCTCCACAATCCCAAACATTTTCAATTGCGACCCCTCGACGCTCTGTATCCCGGAATTCTGTTTTCTTTCTTAAAAACTACTAATTCCCTCTTTTTCAGCAAGCAAAATCGCTGATGATGCAGTTGCTCTGTGGCCTGGCCTACTGCCACCAGCACCACATCCTCCACCGCGACCTGAAGCCACAGAATCTTCTGATCAACAGCAATAATCAGCTGAAGCTGGCCGATTTCGGGCTAGCCCGTGCCTTCGGCATCCCCGTCAGGTGCTTCAGTGCAGAGGTTGGTTTTTATCCCATTTGCCTTGATTTTCTTTCAAATATCAGGTAGTTACCCTGTGGTACCGGCCGCCAGACGTCCTCTTCGGCGCGAAACTCTACAACACCTCTATTGACATGTGGTCAGCCGGCTGTATTTTTGCAGGTAAGAAAACAATATTATTATGGGGTGGTAAATTCGTAATTTTCTAGAAATTTCCAACGCCGGTCGGCCGTTGTTCCCCGGAGCCGACGTGGACGACCAGCTGAAGCGGATTTTCAAGCAACTCGGCACGCCGACGGATGACACGTGGCCAGGAGTGTCCCAGCTACCCGATTTCAAGGTACGGGCTGGCCCGAAAAACTGCCGATTTCCAAAATTTACCTTTTATTGGCTTTGCTTTCAGCCGATGCCGCTCTACCACCCTTCGATGACGTGGGGACAAGTCGTGCCGAACCTCTCTTCCAAAGGGAGGGATTTGTTACAGGTGAGGCTCTCTCTCTCTCTCTCTCTCTCTCTCTCTCTCTCTCTCTCTCTCTCTCCTTCTCAAATCCCTCTCTTTTCAGAAACTGCTCGTTTGCAACCCCTCGCTTCGGATAGACGCCGACACAGCCCTTCGCCACCATTACTTCACGGAAATCTCCGACTGATCTCGCCATGAACCTTTTTTTCGCTTTGACATTGTTTTTTTTTAATTCTGGGTATTTACAATTTACAATTTATTCAACGGTATCGAGACTGTTTGAGGATCTTATTGTTGTTGTCTCGCCGTCTTCATGAGTCGGAACCACTCGTGTCTGTCAGCCCTTGCCGTCGTCGCCCACATCTGTCCCGCCAAGCCGTTGTCCACCATTACTTTCTCCAAGTCATCAGTGCGCGTAGGGCCGTCCTCTGTTCCTCTTCTTGTCCCTCGGGTACCATTCAGTTACAATCTTCGACCACCGGTTGTTCTCCATGTTTGCCACGTTCCACGCCCATTTGCTCTTTCTTTTCCATGCCATCTGAAGAACATCCGGCAGCCCCGTCCTTCGTCTTATCTCCACGCTTGGTATCCGGTCTAGTATGTTTAGTCCAAGCATCGCCCTCTCCATTCGTCTCTGAACTGATCTGATTTTCCTCTTGTCCTCTGTGCTCAGGCTCCATGTCTCGCAGGCGTAGGTCATTGATGGAACAACACATCTCACGAAGACTCGTCTCCTCAGTCTCATCGGAA
The DNA here is from genome assembly GCA_964057215.1 of Oscheius myriophilus. Taxonomy (NCBI): domain Eukaryota; kingdom Metazoa; phylum Nematoda; class Chromadorea; order Rhabditida; family Rhabditidae; genus Oscheius; species Oscheius myriophilus. The sequence continues at coordinate 930,241 of OZ059904.1, forward strand.
CGCTTCTCTTCGTCAGGAACAGTCTGTGGCGGTTGAAGGCACCCCATCCTGCTCCGATTCGTCTTGTCAGCTCTCCGCTCTTCTCCTTACACGACACCGACTGACCAAGGTAGACGAACTTCGGGACGAACTGGACCGGCTGCCCGTGGAGAATCAGATTTCCCTCTCCCGTGTTGGACATCGTCGGGGCACTTGATCATGGCACTTGATCATTTCTGTCGGGGCACTTGATCATGGCTGGACAGGGAGAACTTTGGGGGGCGCGATGCGTAACCCCCAAATGGGGCCTCGGAGGCGGTAACGTAAGCCCCCCTTTAATTTGTGGTTACCATTTGCAACCAAACGCCGAAATACGTAGGGACCTCAAGCACCTCACGTCCACCTATGCACTTGATCATTTCTAACTGATTTCTAATTGGAAATATAACAATCGACAACTCTAACAACGTAGAGAAAGAGCTCCGCAAACTATTCCGCTGTGCGTTTCTCTAATCGAAATAGGCCCGCGTGCCACCCACACCCAACGCCTTGATAGCTCAGTTGGGAGAGCGTTAGACTGAAGATCTAAAGGTCACCAGTTCGATCCTGGTTCAGGGCAATTCTTTTTTGCTCGCTCTTACGAATGAGATTTCTTTTTTTAATGCTGGTGTTTGTCGTATACATTTCGCTACCGACTCTGGTCTTTTCTAACAGTTTAGACATGTTGTGTTCGTTTTTTGTTGAGCTCACCGAATCAGCCTTGTTTGTCTACCTTTTAATGAATTCTGAATAAATGACTAGAAAATGGATCCTTGTTTACAGCAATCAACAGACATTGTACCTCTGATTGCATAAACTAGGCAGCTAGACGTTAGTTCTTTGTCATTCTTTGAAAACACGGATGATAGACTGTCCTCCTCTCGATTTCCATCTGCTTCAAGATTACAAGACCGTCGAAATCGTTATTTCTTTTATAACAGCTTCAATAAATGTCTATACAGTAATGTGCATATGCCTGCGGTCTCCATCAACAATGCGCAGATATAGGTGGTACCTTCTGTATCACCAGCTTGTGGCAATGGTTTTGGATTCGTATGTGAGTGAGTGAGTGTGTGCGCGTGCGTGTGTGTATGTGTGTGTGTGTGTGTGCGTGCGTCGTGCGTGTGTGTGTGTGTGCGTGTGCGTGTGTGTATGTGTATGTGTGTGTGTGTGCGTATATGTGTGTGTGTGCGTGTGTGTATGTGTGTGTGTGTCTGTGTGTCTGTGCGTGTGCGTGTGTGTATATGTGTGTGTATGTGTGTGTGCGTGTGTGCGCGTGTGTGTGCGCGTGTTTGTGTGCGTGTGTGTGTGTTTGTGTGTGTGTGTGTGTCTGTGCGTGTGCGTGTGTGTATGTGTGTGTGCGTGTGTGTGTGCGCGTGTTTGTGTGCGTGCGTGTGTGTATGTGTGTGTATGTGTGTGTGCGCGTGTGTGTGTGTGCGTGTGTATGTGTGTATGTATGTATGTGTGTGTGTGTGTGTGTGCGTGTGTGTGTGTGTGTGTTTGTGTGTGATGCACAATTTTCAGATGAGTATCCTTGCCAAGGTCTACTGTACAATGCCAATTATGATCATTTACTGTCTCGGACCTCTTACCTGGATTCTCTCTGTTCGTCAGATTATAACTATTATGCTTATTATTATTTTCTTGTCTATGTCTACAAATGTTCATTTATTCCACTACCGTTATTTAGTGGCTCAGGGAACTAATGTTTTCCCTTTGAAACACAAATTTGGCCTGGGGATTGTATACCTTTGTTCGGCTGCTTCTGGTTCGGCTTTTGGATTTTTGGAGGATCACACGGAAACGATTTTGTTTCAGATGGAGAAGGTAACAAGTCTGTTCGGTCTCACCTCATCACTTCCTTGCCTCTTCAACTACTCTCACCTCCTCTCACTTCCTCTTACCTCCTCACCTCCTCACCTCCTCACCTCCTCACCTCCTCACCTCTTCACCTCCTCACCTCCTCACCTCCTCACCTCCTCACCTCCTCACCTCCTCACCTCCTCACCTCCTCACCTCTTCACCTCCTCACCTCCTCACCTCCTCACCTCCTCACCTCCTCACCTCCTCACCTCCTCACCTCCTCACCTCCTCACCTCCTCACCTCCTCACCTCCTCACCTCCTCACCTCCTCACCTCCTCACCTCCTCACCTCCTCACCTCCTCACCTCCTCACCTCCTCACCTCCTCACCTCCTCACCTCCTCACCTCCTCACCTCCTCACCTCCTCACCTCCTCACCTCCTCACCTCCTCACCTCCTCACCTCCTCACCTCCTCACCTCCTCACCTCCTCACCTCCTCACCTCCTCACCTCCTCACCTCCTCACCTCCTCACCTCCTCACCTTCTCACCTCCTCACCTTCTCACCTTCTCACCTCTTCACCTCCTCATCTCCTCATCTCCTCACCTCCTCACCTCCTCACCTCCTCACCTCCTCACCTCCTCACCTCCTCACCTCCTCACCTCCTCACCTCCTCAGCTTCTACCTATTCCAACCCGATTTTAGGAGTACAGCTGCGTTTCCGCCAAAGAAGCATTAACAGCAGCCCCAGTTCTTGCCTATGACACCCAGGTCTACATATCTGTCATGGTTCCAGTTTTCGCTTTTTCAACGTTTATTCAAACATCGCTGATGAGTTTTTTCGTAGTTCGTACTTTGACTCTTCTGAGAAACCCCGCCATGTCACCTCAGACTCGAAAACTTCAACGTCGCTTCTTCTTCGCTCTATGTCTTCAGGTCTTTGCACCTTTGTTAATGATGACGGTGCCAGCTATCGTGGTTCTGAGCGTCATCAAATTTCAAATCTTCGGTTTTGCTGGTTTGAATTGAAATCTAAAGTGTTAAAGTTTGTTGCAGCTTATGCAGGCATTCCCATTATAATGGTGGCGACACAGGGGGCTCTGGGAGGACTTATCCTAATAGCTGTTCAGCCAACTTATAGACCTTTGCGAAGGAAGCAGAATTCATCGATAGCTGTTAAAACGATTTTAAACTCACAAAAGCATTAATTTTCTTTTGTTTGTTCAATAAAGTTCGAAAGTACTTCATAAAATTAACTTTTCAAATCTTTTTCATATCGGCTTCATTGAATAGACGATTTCGAAGCATACCCCCCATTTGTATGTTTTGGACTGCAGCCGGCGCACGTTTTCCCTGCCGAACCATGCAAACGGTGCACGGTTACACGGCAGAGCAAGGCGAGAGAGCGCGGGAAATCGAGAGATTCCCGAGTAGCGGGGTGTTTAATCGATATTTCAGCCAAAACTTCAGGCGCTTGTATTTTCCGCCTTTAAAAAGTCTACTTTCTGAATCAGGAAGATGAGATATGCATTTTCAAAAATCGAACCCATCGGGCCATGTAAAAGGCCAAGAGGTTCGATTGGTATCGTTAGCCCTCAAAATTAGGTGCCATAAATGGCTTTTATGACAAAATGGGTTTACAGTGTTTTTGTGATTGCAACAGTTGCGTATATTCCATTCTCCTGAATCTAAAAAGCATTCTATTTTGCTTTTTGGGGCAAAATGAACTGCAATACGAGAGTAGACGCTTTTGTAGTTTGAATCCTGTGAAAAAGTGGTAATCCGTTCTCCTCTGACTCTGACTGTGTGAATCTAACTCTCTCCCTATGACTCTGTCTCTTTCTCTCACTTTCTTACTCTGACCATAGTTCTCAGATGACGGGCCGGCCCGCGGGCCGAAGCGGGCCAGGCCGGGCGGAGAAAAGTGTCGGCCCGGCCCGGCCCGTTTCGGCCCGGTTTGTAAACTGTAAACTGGTCAAATTAAAAATTCTTCAAAATGTTATTTTCGCTTACGTCAATTTTTTAAAAACACTTTTATTATACTTCTATTACACATTTACCGACGGGGATAGAACCTTGGTCGTGTGGGTGACAGTTTGACTGGGTGGTCCGAGTGGACGGGCCGAAGCGGGCCGGGCCGGGCCGATGATTTTTTTCAAGTCGGCCTGGCCCGGCCCGTGGAAACGATGACTCTGACTCGCTCACTCTGAGTCTCTCACTTCGACTCTCTCACTCTAACTGTCCGACTTTCCCTCCTTCCGGCATTTTTGTACTTCAGACACCCTGCTGGGTGTATCATTTCGCGTTTTCAGTCCTTCAGTTGTCTTCTTTGTCGGAATCGATCCTCAGCTCTGTCCGCCTGGGGTCTCGTAATCCTTCTGAAGGTCATTCATATGTCCTAGAACTCTCCCAACCCCTTCCAGGAGTCTAGAAGCCTCGCGGCAACGCTTTACTTTCTACAACCCTTCATCTCCATTTTGGATCTGTCGCTGCCCTTCAGGCAGTGCCACTTCTTGGTCAGTTTGACCTCCCTGGTTTTCTGTTCTTCAGAAGCCGTCATGATCCTTCAAGCGATTAACCTTGGTAGTGAGGAAAACAGATGCAACTTCTTAACGCTCGAAAAAGCGACCCCCGCCGGTGATTTGGCCAAATTTGCATACTCGGCTAGGCAATGTGGAGTTAGGCTGCGGCTGGTAACGTGGAAGGTGAGGTCAGGAGAAAATCGATGAGAGAGACATCATTCTCATCCATTCGCCTCACTCGGACGGTCGTCTTCATTCGTCTCCATGGAGGAAGCAGTCGGAGCGATCAGGGAACGCATCCACAACAAGAAGTACTTCATTTCGAGAGGAATCGCATGCCTCAGCCAGCAGACAGGACTGCATCCGGATCTGGTGAGGATCTCTCTCTCTCTCTCTCTCTCTCTCTCTCTCTCTCTCTCGCTCTCTCTTTCTAACCCTCTCTCCAGGTCGCCGAGAGCATCGCAGCCGTCGTCTACCTCGTCCTCATCGGCTGGCGCCATGCCCAGTACCTCGGCAACGGCCTCCTCATCGCCTAGCCCCTCTTCACAACCTACGTCTTCAAGGATGAGAAGGCCTCTTCCGATAATCTACTCATCTTCTGGTTCGAAAGTCATTCGGAACTATCCTAACTTTCCAAATTCAGGAGCTGCTATGCCCTGCTCACCTATTTGGACCAGATTCTGGAGAACATTGCCGGCTACTACCTGGTCAAGGTCGTCCTCTTCACTCTGTTCTTCTTGGAGCCGTACCGCATTGTGGAGCAAGTGAAGAAGCACCTGGCTCAACTGCAACAAACCGTGGGACAGCAGCAAAAGGAACAGGGCGTCAGTGGCAGATCGAAGGTTATGACATCGCCAAGGTGGGAAGTGGCAAAAAATGGCTCGAAATAGTGCTGGAGAGAATTCTTGGGCACATTTTCGGTTAATGGAGGCAAAAAACAAAATGTTGTTTCTGGATGGGAATCGAACCTTTGACCTTCCGATTACAAAACGGACGCGCTACCAGCTGCGCTATACATTCTATGCTGCACTGCAGTCACGACCTGTAAACCTGCGAACGGGAACGCGCAATAGACAGGGCGCCGAAAAGCGATGCCAGTGCTCGCGGGCAAATTCAAAACACAGAAAGTCTTCAAATTGCTTTCTAATGCCACAATTAAATTTCGGCATTTTAGACCCGGGCAGTCGCGCCTCATTTCTTCTGTCGTCACAACTCCCTCCCCCACCGGACACTCTCTCGCCTCCACTACTACCACAAATGTGTGGGAACCGGCTACCAAAATGAGGGCCTCCCCGGTGCAGCTCAACACTGCCAAGAGCCACGGAGAGCAGGTGTGGACTGCCAAGTCAGAAGCGGTGAAAACAGCGCCCACCCAGGATTCTGCCAACTCGGAGAGGAGCAGGGTGGGATTCTTTTAGAAATTCAATCAATATTATCGATTTCAAGAAAGGATGGACTTCTTCTGTGCATACCGCCGCCTCGCCCATGTCTGGATCTGAGGCAAAGAGACTTGAGGCCGTCTCCCCCACTCCCTCCCTCCCAACGGAAAGGTCGGACAGCGATCCCACTACAGCGAAAGTGCCCGAACCGTCTCCAGTCGCCACTACTCCAGATGAGATGCACACGGGGGTTGAGAAGTCGCCTCTGACCGCCTCAACACCGACGAAAGTGGCCACCCCGGTCTACAGTGCCAGGAGTAATGGACCAAGGGTACGGTATCTTGCAATTGCTCTGTTGTGCCACAAAGGCCGCCTTATTCCCGTTGTCACTGCGATTGAATGATTGGCAGCCGAAGGCCGCCTTGACGATGTTATGACACCCTCGTGTACTTACGCACCGCAGCTCCCGCCTAAGTAAGCGCCGAGCGTAAATCAACCGCAACGCGCTAGTTAGTGTAGTGCTTAGCATTGATGGTCCCACGCCGGCACGCTCATTGGTTCGACCTCGAACGCGGCCGGCATTTTGCGTTTCAGCAAATCTCGGCTATATTGTCTCAAAAAGACGGCCGCGTCCGATAACCTTTTATCGGAAAAGAAAAACCTTTTTCAATGACAAAAAGGCGAAATGCAGTATTAAGGCACGCATGAGACACTGCAAAAGTAAACAAGAGAAAAACAGAAAAAGAAACTGTGTAAACTGCGAAATCTGTGTCTAAAATATAAGCAAAAAAGAATTGCCCTGAACCAGGATCGAACTGGTGACCTTTAGATCTTCAGTCTAACGCTCTCCCAACTGAGCTATCAAGGCGATGTGTGCAGTCACCGGGCGGGCCGTTTTCAATTGCAATATGATTTGTTGAAGTAGATTGTGTTGAAGTAGATTTGAGATAAACTAAATGTTTTGCTTATAATCCGCCTCAGGTACTTGCGTTTGAATGATCACTGACTCCAAGTAGAGCTTGTTGTTCCTATTACCGACTAACGAGACGTACGACGACTAACGAGACGTACGTGACCTAAGGGTGGGTGTTATCCCAGAATCCCTTACCTTTACAATAAATTTTTATCCCAATCCACAGCAGAGAGATGTTCTGCTTTCTCAGGGATTGGGTTGAAAATGGCATTGGAAGGAAAGGGAATGCTGGAAGCACCCGTTTTTCGCATACAATTTATGGATCACACATATTTCGGGACTGAGATCGTTTCTATGTGATCACCTCAGACCACACCCTGGGCATCTGCCGATTTTGTACGGGTGCGCGGCGCAAGGGACAAGAATGACTTCCGGTGGCCGCTGCAGGCTCACCAAAGACTTATGCTGGCCGCCAAAAAGGGACACCCTTTTTGGAGAACTATTTTTTAATTGGAAAACTGCAAACAATTTCAAAACAGGACGGCATCCTATCTAAATCGAACCACAGTACCTCACATTTGGGAGCTCATTACGAGACTTTTCGCAAATCACGCCCCACTCATTCAGCCAGGAATCGTCCAGCCATAAATTTTTTCAAACCATTGAACTTTGCGGGCATACCAGGGAATGGCAAAGACCTTGAAAAATATTTTTGTCGTAAATTAGTGAAATACAAAAAAGCACAACAAATATCAGCATCCAAAAATCAAGCAAAAGAGAATTGCCCTGAACCAGGATCGAACTGGTGACCTTTAGATCTTCAGTCTAACGCTCTCCCAACTGAGCTATCAAGGCGCTGGGTGTGCGAGGCGGGCGGGCCGCTTTCAATTGCAATATGTGTCCCCCATAGTCAACACCGCACCTCCTTGACTTACGCTTATCTAGCCTATTCTCTCAAGATATCTGAAATTCGAGGAATCTTGGAAGACTCTCTAGGCTCTAAACCTTACTTGAACTATGGGGGATGTTCCAAAACAGGGTACTTTTGTAGGACCTGTGTTCCATTGGCAATGAGACCTGTGGTGTGTGAATGTTGTTTTGAAGCATTTATTCGACTATTAATGAAAAGTTGACAACGACAATATCAAATTCACTAAAATCATGTTCGGAAGAGGCTTTTCGAATTCCGCTCTCCGTTGTACTTCCTCTTGAAGATGAGAGTTTCATCCACTTCTACTATCTTAGCGGCTTGTCGATCGATGAGTATCTACCCTAAAAGCAGTTCTCTTAGAAACTTTGTCTCCTTTTAGTATAGCTGTCACCAATTTTTAAATTTTGAAATCAATTTTGAAATACCATTAAAATTAGAATGTTCCAGCAATGCTCTGTTGATACGGGATTTTCGTGGTCTTATCAGTCATCAACAATATGATCTGCATGTTTCCGCAATTGGCATATGATTTCTTTTGGCGACAGCTATATTTAAAGGACCGTCAGGAACCTTTTCATTTCCGTTTCATCAGGTGTTAATGTGCATCACAATGCTTCACTTCTCCAGTCATTCGTTCTTTTTTTCTCTCATTCTCTCTCTCTCTCTCTCTCTCTGGTATGGATACAATCAACCCACCATTCTTGCATCGAATCCTGTATAAATAGAAGAACAGCACCGACAGATTCTTTTTTCATCTTGAACTCGGGGTGTGCATCTAGTCTTCGCTTGATCTGTTTCGTTGATTCAAAAGAGTG
>OZ059904.1:943620-1026120 GCA_964057215.1 Oscheius myriophilus
ACAAAAGGTGATTTGGTTTCCCTTGTTTCTGTGTTAAAAGTCAGCAAAAGTAGAAAAATCATAGAAAAGTTATATTGAAGAACTATGCAAAAAAAGAAAAATCCTAATTGTGTAGAAAGCAGCAAAAGTAGAAAAATTCCTTAATTTTGAAACTGACACTAAAAAATTGAAAAACTTTCCTTGTTCGTTGCTTTGTGCAAAAGTTGCCTGCAAAAGGGGAAACCAAATAGGCCCGCTTACGTATTTTTTATGAAATGCTTGTTAAATTGTCTCTATTATTTCATCCATGGGTTGTTAATTATCATAAAAGCACGTTTCGTGCTTTTTTTTAAAAAAAAAAAAACTAAGCACCAATTATGAAGCAATTTTAACAATTAAAAAAATTAACATTTTTTTACTAGTGAAAACTTGTTATGAGTTACGAATGAAAATGTGGGAAAATTGTTTAAGTATTCTAAAGAAAAAATTCTCAGTTCTTTATTAATGTTAAAATTCTGTTACATTGTGGTTCAATCTTTGAATATAATAGGTGGAAATTCAGTTTGTTTCTTGACTTTTTTTAAACGGTGCTCAATTGGAATGGCGCGATTAACCGAAAGTTTTCGCCAGTAAAAAAACACCTGACGGTCCCTTTTACATTCTTCAAACATATTAATATAAAAAAAGAAAATTAACTTTTTGAGAAATGATACAATAGTTTGTGAGTGCTTAGAAATGTGTCTACGCGAAATTTCACTAGTATTCGAAAAGCGGGCCTATTTGGTTTCCCCTTTTGCAGGCAACTTTTGCACAAAGCAACGAACAAGGAAAGTTTTTCAATTTTTTAGTGTCAGTTTCAAAATTAATCAAGGTGGCTTTCATACTTTCATTTTCAGTTCATGTATTTTCGAAAAATAAAATGAAAACTTTAAATATCTCGCTAAAAGCAAAACAAATGCACGATAGATGACTCGAACCACCGACCATGCCAGCGAGAGACAGACCCCTTAGCCTCTAAGCCACGGCCGCACATCAGTTTCGATTGCCGCGGCGCCTGATAATCATCGGCGGGGTCATGGCAGCGACCGATATGGTACGCGGGTTGGTCGCAGACATTTTGGGACGCCGATTTTCAAAACTTCAAACGCGAATTGCGCAAAAAGTAGTCCGGTTATGCACAAAACGAAGTAGATTTTCGTGATCAGCGTGTTCGAATCTCCCCGTATGCAAATTTGCAGAAAAAGTTATTCACTCTAGGCCTGAATCGTCGTCACAGACGGGAAACCAAATAGCGCAGGTTGTCTAAGGGCAAAGCCCGACAACCTGCGCGTAACCAGTTCGATCCTGGTTCAGGGCAATTCTATTTTGCTCGCTCTTGTGATTCAGATTTGTTGTTTCTTCTGTTGTCTCCGTTATTTCGATAACAGTTTTGCATACTTTTGTTGAACACATAATGTTTTATTAAAAACCAGTCGGTTTCGCGCGCCTACGGCGCGCACCATCCTGGTCGATGGCCGCTCAGTTAAGCGGCCTGCGGCCGCAACATTCGCAGCCTACGGCCACTCATTACTCGGCCTTCGGCAGTGAAAGTGACGTGAAGTACGCCTAACTCGGCCTACGGCCGACCTCCTCCTCCCCCTCGGGGGAAATGAAGGCGTGTACCTACGCTGATAGACAACGCACGCACACCATTTTTCGTTTTGTTATATAAGAGAATTTTAACTACGGATAATCAGAGTTTAAAATTGTTTCGTGTGTGTGTGAGTGTGTGTGTGAGTGTGTGTCTGTGTCTGTGTCTGGGTCTGTGTGCGTGAAGAGTGCCCCAGCCAATACAATTAAATAGAGCGACTGTTTTATTGAAATATGGCCACACACTGACTTTTTGGAACATATCTTTGTTTGAGAACACAAGCTTTGCACCGCTAAAGATAAGAGGGACTGCGTCCATTAGGTTGACCCTAATTCTCTTCTCGGAAGGAATCGGTCTGTGGAGTCATGAAGTTCTTCTTTTTGATCTTCCCCATAAGAAGAAGCATATTGCGTTTTCTTCGTCATTCCTATTCATACACCTTCAGGGTTGTCTGAGAGAGCAGACCAAGCTTGAAATGGATAAAAGAAGAGTCTGCAAGCTTGATGGCTTCATATCCGCACCGATGTTGATTGTAGAATGGTTCTGGAATTTCATCATTGATCTAAATGTAAGCTGATCTAAGTGTAAGTCTCACGCCGCTAAGCGGTGCGCCTCGGTGTAATCTACGCGGCCGACGGGCGAGTAACAGAGCGACCGAAGACTGGGAAGACCAAAGGCCGCTCAGGTGCTCAGGTACCTACGGCCGCAGAAGTTACTTTCGGCAGCCTCCCGCCCCAAAACCCCTAATGCTCACCTCTGTCCTGATCGCCTCTTCCTAGCACAGTTCCTTGTGAAGAGGCTTACCTTCTTCTTGACGAAGGCCATTTACAGCAGGAAGACATTTCTGGAAACTGTACTCTGAGAGTCTGGTGATAAAACTAACAACGTGCCAATCTTATGAAACAAGTTTCGGCAGTTGATTGTAGACGTTTGAGCAGGCAGATATGTATGAAGTGCCTGAAATAATATCGATTGTGATATAGACGGCATTAGAAAGAGACAGAGATACAGAGAGACAGAGAGACAGAGAGACAGAGAGACAGAGAGACAGAGAGACAGAGAGACAGAGAGACAGAGAGACAGAGAGACAGAGAGACAGAGAGACAGAGAGACAGAGAGACAGAGAGACAGAGAGACAGAGAGACAGAGAGACAGAGAGACAGAGATAGAAAAGAGAGAAGAAAGAGAGAGATAGAGATAAATTCAAGACTATGTTTCAGTCTCTCAGAACAATAAATGCTAATATTTGAACAAAAACGGTTGTGAAAGTTACGAAGAATGGGTTTCTTATATAGGAACAATGTTGACCTTATGATAGCAATTTAGATAACATAGGGTTAGCTGCGCTGTTGACCTTGGATCGATTATAGGAAGACTAAATGCACCGGAGCGATAACGAGATGAGTGAGAGAGAGAGAGTGAGAGAGAGAGTGAGAGAGAGAGTGAGAGTGAGAGAGAGAGAGAGCGAGAGAGAGAGAGAGAGAGAGAGAGAGAGAGAGAGAGAGAGAGAGGATCAAACTGTAAGACACAAATGTAGGAAAAGTCGAAAAAGCGAAAAACAACCATATCGCTTTCAGTGGTGTTAGCTTTTGTCCGCAGATCAGCGGTTCCCTTGAAGTTCTTCAGCTTTTTCAGGAAAGCGATAAAAACCGATCTTCGTAAATATGTTAAAACGGCAATCTTTTAGCAACCTCCCACTTGAGAATCGGATGTCACATTTATTTTTGCAAAAGTCTCCGCTAGACACTCAACCAGTCTACCCTTTCTACAGCTGGCGTCGTTTCTATCAAAAACTCAATTTTCCTTTTTTTGTTGGAAAACCATTCCCGATTACGTTTTCAATTTCTCGAAGGAAACCACAAAAATGGCCGGGGAACAACATGAACGCTTCGCCTTCCCGCGCGTGGCGGCAGAAACATCGCACTTTTGTTTACTACTCCATGCCAGCCAACACCTGTTTCTCGCGGGATTTTCGCCTTTTCCCCTGTTATGAGTTGTTTCTAGTTATTTATTTGTTTTATTTCGGTTTTCACAATTGCAATCGTCCCCTAAAATTATGTTCACGTGTTTTTCCACGAGGCTGCCGTTTATAGCTGTGCACAGCTGGCAGTTATTCTAATGGGCATAACTATCACTCTCTCTCTCTCTCTCTCTCTCTCTCTCTCTTTCTCTCTCTCTCTCTCTCTCTACTTGCGCTGTGTCACGTAGGTGACCCCAAAAATGGCCAAAAATCTTATTGTAACTTGCGCGAAGCATGCCCAAAAATCAAAGTTGATGTATGATTTCAATAGCATTTTTCATGTATAAAAAGGTTGTAATTGACAAAAATGTGACATCTGTTGAAAAAAGTATCAAAAAAGCAAAAAAAAAAAACGCTTTGCCTTCCATTCTTTTCCAACTTTTCAAACCCGCTTTTTTGGATCTGCTGAAAAATTTTCGAAACTTTTTTCAACAGAAGTCAAATTTTCGCCAATTACAATCTTTGTCAGCAAAAAATAGTATTGAAATAATGCATAATCTTCAACTTTCTGTCATGTTTGGCACAAGTTACAGTAACCCGGGGTCACCTACCGTAACCCGGGAAGAAAACCCACGACCCCAAAGTCTCAGAATATTATGCTTAGTCCAAATTTTATATGAAAAAGAGATATACAAAAAGAGAAGATGATTTGGGTTGAGTTTGTGCGTTTCCACAACAAAAAAGCAAAACATATTGAAAATAAACTGACAGATTTTTTTTTTTAGAAAAATTAGGCGTTTCAACAAAAATAGAACAATACCCTACACGAAACCAAATTATATCAAGATCGTTCACATTTTCTTAATCGTCATTGTTTGAAAAATCCAAATCATGCCCGCTTTTTTCGAACATAAAAACAGAGTATACATGCTGTTACGCGTCGTCTGCAGTATGTAAAGCATCGCAAGCGCGAGCACCCGTACGGGATCGGCTGCTCCACTGAGTGTGACCCAACAGGCAATGGTATTGAGGAGCTCTTGACAGCAAAACATGAAAAAGCCTATTCCCCCCTTAATTAGCAAACGCAATGAATTGTAGTTTTCGTAGTGACTACATTCTGCATCGCCGATCTTTGTCATCCCTGTCAACAACTTGTGTCCGACCTTTGGCGCCCCAACCTTCAATTGCCGAGTCCCGTTCACAATGTGCAGTTGTTACTAGAAATGATGACAGTCTGGTCACAATCTTCTTTTGCAGTTGTGTTCTAAAGCTGTATTTATAGCGGATCATTTCCAAGAATGATACGCAGATGTTTTCACTCCCCGGCAGCTGTCTGTCTCCTCTAAGTCTCTAAGTCTCTCTGTCTCCCTGTCTCTAAGTCTCTAAGTCTCTCTGTCTCTCTGTCTCTCTGTCTATCTGTCTCTCTGTCCCTCTGTCTCTCTGTCTCTCTGTCTCTCTGTCTATCTGTCTCTCTGTCTCTCTGTCTCTCTGTCTCTCTGTCTCTCTGTCTATCTGTCTCTTTGTCTCTCTGTCTCTCTGTCTCTCTGTCTCTCTGTCTCTCTGTCTCTCTGTCTCTCTGTCTCTCTGTCTCTGTCTCTCTACTTAACAGTTCTTTCAGATGTCCTCCGTTCTCACCGGTTTCAACACAAAAAGTCTCAAGAAAGGCGACCCGGAGCCTTCCCCACCCGCTCCCGGAGTTGCCCGCCTCTACACCATGCGCTTCTGTCCCTGGGCTGAGCGAGTTGTCCTCACCCTCGCTGTTAAAGGAATCAAGTGAAGCTCCCGAAATTCAGAAAACGTCAATTTTCGTTAAGGTCGGAGGTTATCAACATCAACCTCCAAGAAAAGCCCGAGTGGTACTTTAAGAAGCACCCTGAGGGAAAAGTTCCCGTTTTGGAGTATAACGGAGAGATGACAACTGAGTCGGGACTGGTTCCGGAGTACGTGGAGGACCGATTCCCAGAGGCTTCAAAGCGCCTCTTTCCCAAAGATGCTTTTGGAAAGTTTCATCAGAAGCACCTCGTTGAGCAGATTATGGGGGTTGGTTTAGAGAGAGAGAGAGAGAGAGAGAGAGAGAGAGAGAGAGAATGATAGAGATAGAGAGAAAGAGATTTAGAGCGTGAGTGAGTGAGTGAGGTCACAGAATTCCTGGATTTCAGGTAGCTCCCGCCTACTTTGGTCTATCAGCTGCTATCAAGGATCCTTCCCTGACCGAAGAAAAATTCAAAGCTGTGAAGCCGGCCTTCGATAAGGCTGAAAATCTTCTTCAGCATGATTTCTTCGGAGGTAAGCATAAAAAACCCTTGGTGTACAGGGCACACGACGGTCGTATTCCAATGTCGGCGCCGACAACTCTCTCGGCGCCTTGATAGCTCAGTTGGGAGAGCGTTAGACTGAAGATCTAAAGGTCACCAGTTCGATCCTGGTTCAGGGCAATTCTCTTTTGCTTGCTTTTCTGATGCTGATATTTGTTGTGTTTCTTTTGGAAGTCACTTTGGGACAACAAATATTTTTTTTTCTACATCTAATTAACATTCACTTGTATGCCCGTAAAGTTTCTCTGAATTACAAAATTTACGATAACGTAATAAAAGAGGGAAAACAAATCTCTGGTTAAATGGAGTGTTTCTGCGAAATTGATCTCGTAACGAATTCCCAAATGTGAGGTACTGTGGTTAGAGTTAGATAGGATACCGTCCTGTTTGGAATTGTTTGCAGTTTTCCGATTTAAAAATAGTTCTCTAACCGAGGGTGTCCCTTTTTGGCGGCCTGCATAAGTCGTTGCGGAGCCTGCAGCGGCCACCGGAAGTCATTCTTGTCCCTTGCGCCGCGCACCCGTACAAAATCGGCAGATGCCCAGGGAGTGGTCTGAGGTGAATCACACAGCAACGATCTCAGTCCCGAAAAATGTGTGATCCATAAATTGTATGCAAAAAGCGGGTGCTTCCAGCATTTCATTTCCTCCCAATGTCATTTTCAACCCAATCCCTGAGAAAGCAGAAAATCTCTCTGCTGTGGATTGGGGGAAAATTTCATTGCAAAGGGAGGGGGTGCTGGGATAACACGTCTTGTTACGTGTACGTCTTGTTGTCGTTCATTTGTCTCTCAAGGTAAGTTAGGAGCATAAAACTGTCGCCAAGTCGGAATCCTGCCAAAAACAGCTTAATGCAGCATCCTCGCGATACACAGGCGAAAATAGTGTGCAAATGGCGGAGACGCAGAGAAAAAGCTGCTATAGTTCGGTAGTTCTTTTGCTTTTCTACCCAACATTTCGTTATTCTCTCCTTTTTGCGTTTTCTCTATTTAAATGCAGTTTTTATTTTAAGGATCCTCCATTGGCTTTGCGGACATCCTTCTCTTCTCGTTCTTCGAACGCCACTACTGGGTAGCCCTTGCTGGCTTCAGTCCTCTCCCAGCTGAAGGTTTCCCCGGAAAGGAGGAGTTCCCCAAACTCACAAAATGGTTTTCTTTGATGATGGCTGACCCAGCGGTAAGAAATCTGCTCTAATTATACAGTAACCTTTTTAGATCAAAAGCGCCATTCAGGATCCGGCAGTTGGCGCCAACTTTGCTGTGAGCTATGCTAAAGGAGTGGTTGATTATGATGCTGGACTATAATAAATGTTCTATTTTAATGAAAAACTATGCAAAATCATATATTTCTTCAATAAAATACACAAAATTGCGATCTTCAACGTGGTCTTGGGAGAAAGATCACGGCAGGATTTGCCTAGGTTTCGGCGGAAATTTTCGTCGACTTGGCCAGGTGCCAATATTTGAATTAAGACACGCATAAGATCTGGCGGCAAGTTCAAATTATCAAATTAGTTGCAAAATACTCTTAAAAACACCAAACGGGATTCGAACTTGCGACATTCACAACTGCTGTCCGCCGCACTCACGGCTGAGCTATTGGGGCGCTGTCTCTGCTGCTCTAGCTTCCTCTTAAGTAACAGCGCTCTCAGCCGTCAGTCTTAGATACCGTACCCCGCCCAAACCTGCGCATCTTTTGGCACCCTGCCATGTCCACCGATTTTTCCGAGGAATCCTACCGTGAGATCGCTTTTTGATTGGCGGCGGCGGCCGACTCTGCGGCAGCAACATGCCGCCGCGACTCACACCCGTACAAAAGCGGCGAGTCCCCGATGGCTAGTAGTGGCGAGCCAGTCAGCATTAAACTTACCTGGCTGGGAGTTCCACCGCGATCATGAAGGTGGCGGCTCCATGGTGAGGCTGGTCCATTGCACTTTCGGATCGGTTGACCCGTGAGGCAACTTCGAGTTGAAGTTAGCCTACAGCTAAATTTTTGCGTGAGGGGCTGCGTTCGCGCGGCCCCTCACGCAAAAATTTTTGCTGATAAGCTGTTAAGCCATTTATCAGCAAATCATACTTGAATAAGACTTTGTGCAATTGTGCGCATACACAGTGACAATTTGTGGCGAGGCTAAACTCTAGCTGTTTCTGATGTTTGTTGACTAGACATGTACTGACCCTGCTGATGCAATAAACATCTATAGCTGATGCCAAACGGGCATCATGCCAATTTCGTTTAAATATTCTCTGTTGATGATAGATTAGCATGAAATCGTAATATCAACAGAGAATGAAGGCACAAATTGGAATGATGCCCGTTTGGACGCAACTATAGAACATGCCAGAAAGAGAAAGACAATCGATAGAGAGAAAGAGAAACAAAGGCGTAGGCGAAGACAGGTCAGAGATTCAGACGGATAGAGACAGAATCAGAGAGA
Organism: Oscheius myriophilus; assembly: GCA_964057215.1. Classification (NCBI taxonomy): domain Eukaryota; kingdom Metazoa; phylum Nematoda; class Chromadorea; order Rhabditida; family Rhabditidae; genus Oscheius; species Oscheius myriophilus. Next base: position 951,941 of record OZ059904.1, read on the forward strand.
GAGAGAGAGAGAGAGAGAGAAAGAGAGAGAGAGAGAGAGAGAGAGAGAGAGAGAAAGAGGCAGTGCCAAAATAGAGACATAGCGTCAGAGAGAAAAAGAGACGACTTACTAATTAGGCAGAGACAAACACATAAAGACAAATTGGGAGAGAAACATTAACAGAGAGAGAGACATAGAAAGAGAGAAACAAAAATAGAGACAGAAATAGAGGCAGAGTCGGAGACAGAGATTGAGACAGTCTCTCTTTCTTTCTTCTCTCTCTCTCTCTCTCTCTCTCTCTCTCTCTCTCTCTCTCTCTCTCCAAAACCGCTTTTTTCACCCGTCTTCGCTTTCATAGTCGCTTTTGTTCTTCGCTTTCACCCCCCCCCCCCCCACACTCATACCCTTTCCCATGCCACCATCACATAGTTTTGTTTACTACCCCCGTCTAAATCAGTCATCACCCGTTGCTGATGTCTAATAGTGCTGAAAAAGTGCTGAAATGCTGACAATTCGCGTTCAAATCATCGTTGCGCGCCTCGTGTTGTGTTTATCCCGCGCCGCCTCGAAAGACCACAGGTCGATTGCTATCTTTCGGCATCCCCAGTCATTCTCTTGCGTCAGCCAAGGCATCTGACCCAGGTGTGGCTATAAATGTCTGGAAAACTCGTTTTAACTCAGTTTTGTTGTTTCTTTGCAATTCTACTAAACTATAACCACTGTTTGTGTCAACTATGTCTTATGTGAGGCTTGATTTGGACCCTTTTATCGATTTTGAAGCATTTTTATTGAATCGGTTTCAAGTTATCCCGTCAGAATTCATATTATTTTGTTGCCTAGTAGGCTAAAAGGACACCCGTACCCCCAGCTGTTTGCCGCAATCGATGCGTCCGATCTATGTTTGTCCTTCAACAAAGCATTCAAGCGGAATTGGAACGCTTTCTAACGATTTACCTTCGGTTTTATGCTATTTTTGGACCATTGTTGCTCAAACAACTAGTTCAATTATAAAAATTTATTTAACCTCCCTCGACGAATGTATTTAAGTCCCCCCAAAACTACGTTGGAGTTCCTCTATTAGGGTATTTCTGTTTGACACGCCTCTCCCGATGCTCAATTAATCGATTTCGATTGCCCCCGCCCTTATTAAGAAAGCCCCCCCCAACCGCCAATTTCTTACTTGGCTGAGTATCCTACGCTTGCCTAAATTGTTTGCCAGCAGCCAATTTTGGATTATGGGAGCTTAACTGAATGAAATGGGGGTTTAACTGGGTAAGATGGGGGCTTAACTGGCCACGTTGGGTGCTTAAAGGCATGAAATGGGGGCTTAACCGAATAAGATAGGGGCTTACGTGAATGAAATGGGGGGGGGGCTTAACTGAATGCGGATCGGGACTTTTTCTGTCTACTAACACGATTTGTGCAAGCTTTCAAGTTTCAAGAACCATTTGTTGTTGTTTCCTGATATCTAATTTCCTTATCTCGATTGCTTGCAATTGATATTCTAATCGCAACCCATTCAATTATCCAGAACCCTCCATGCTGCCCCGGTTTATTCTGTCACCTATTTCTCTCCACCGCGGTTCTAAGGCTTTTGTAAGGCTAGAATGCCCTCTTCAATATCAGAATTTTCAGATGGCTACCAACGTTGGTCTTAACACGAAGTGCTTGAAGAACGGAGACCCGGAGCCAGCCCCTCCTGCCCCTGGAGTGGCTCGTGTCTACAACATGCGTTTCTGTCCTTGGGCTGAGAGAGTTGTTCTGGCGCTGGCTGCGAAGGGAATCAAGTGAGTTTACTCTCTGCCTCTGCCTCTGCTTCTGCTTCTGCCTCACATAATGCCCTCCTTCCAGGTCTGAGGTTATCAACATTAACCTCAAGGAAAAGCCCGAGTGGTACTTCAAGAAGCACCCCGAGGGAAAAGTTCCCTCTTTGGAGTTCGAAGGAGAAGTCACCATCGAGTCCGGCCTCATTCCTGAGTACCTGGAGGACCGATTCCCAGAGGCCACCTCTCTTCTTCCCAAAGACGCCTTCGGCAAGTTCCAGCAGAAGCTTCTTGTGGAGCAGCTTATGGGGGTAGGTTCAACTGGTTAATGAAGCTAACTTGCGTTTTAGGTAGCCCCTGCTTTCTATGGGTTGGTCGCTGCCGCCAAGGACCCCTCCCTTCTTGAGGAAAAGAGTGTTGCTGTGAAGGCTGCCTTCGAAAAGGCTGAGAGCCTTCTTAAGGATGAGTACTACGGAGGTGAGTTAATCTCTCTCTCACGCTCTCTTCCTCTCTCTCTCTCTCTCTCTCTCTCTCTCTCTCTCTCGCGCTCTTTCTCGCGCTCTCTTCCCCTCTCTCTCTCTCTCTCTCTCTCTCTCTCTCTCTCTCTCTCTTTAACCTCTCATCCTTATAGGCTCCTCCCTCGGCTACGCCGACATCCTCGTCCTTCCCTTCCTCGAACGCCACCAATGGATCGCCGTTCTCGGCCACAGTCCTCTCGACGGAGCCGCCTTCCCGGGAAAGGACTACCCCAAGCTGACCAAGTACTACGCCCAGGTTTTGGACCACCATGCTGTGAGTTTCACTTTTGATCTATCATACTGTACCACTGTATTGTAGATCAAAAACGCGGTCCAGCCGGTGTCCATTGCTGCTCCTTTCATCGCCACCTACGCCAAGGGAGAGGTTGACTACGATTTCGGGTTGTAAATTTCGTTGTAAATAAAGATTTGGGATATAACGTTTTGTTCTCTTTATCTCTCTTTCTATCTTTCTCTCTCTTTCTCTCTCTCTCTCTCTCTCTCTCTCTCTCTCTCTCTAAAGTCACAGCACCTTTGCAATTGTGCCGATCGGTATGACCGGCTTATCATATTTGTTTCTTTAGTCATTGATGCGCACTTGTTTCCAGTAAGACGTACGGTTGCCCACAGTCTTTTTCTCAATCTCTCTCTCTCTCTCTCTCTCTCTCTCTCTCTCTCTCTCTCTTTCTGTATCTCTCTCTGTCTATCTACCAATCGCTTCAGATGTCCTCCGTACTTAAAGGTCTCAACACGAAATGCCTCAAAAAAGGAGATCCAGAGCCTCTACCGCCTCCTCCTGGTGTCGCCCGTCTCTACAGCATGCGTTTGTGTCCCTGGGCGGAGAGAGTCGCCCTCACCTTGGCTCTCAAAGGAATTACGTGAGTGACTCACTTACTCACTCATTAAGCATGATTGACTTAGGTCCGAAGTTATCAACATAAACCTATCCGAAAAGCCTTCCCGAACCCACCCGCCTCTTTCCACCTGGTGCCTTTGAAAAGTACAAGCAGAAGCTTCTGGTGAATCAGCTTATGGGGGTTTGTTAAAAAGTAAGGCATAAAGACCCATGGTTCAGATTGCTCCGGCGTTTTATAGACTGGCGGCGACTGCGAAAGATCCATCTTTGACCGACTGTGATGAGAGGACCGCTGCTGTGAAGAATGTTTTTGACAAGGCTGAGGAACTTCTGAAGGATGAGTACTTTGGAGGTGAGTCTCATCAAACGCACACGCACACTCACACACGCACACACTCATACACACGCACACGCACACACGCACACACGCACACTCACACACACGCACACACGCACACACGCACACTCCTTGCTCAGGTGCCTCCCTTGGTTACGCCGATATCCTCCTCTTTCCCTTCTTCGAACGCCACCACTGGATCGCATCGTGTGGCTATGGTCCCCTTGATGCCGCCTCCTTCCCTGGACAGAACTACCCCAAGCTCACCAACTACTACGCCAATATGAGAGCACACCCAGCAGTCAGTAAATTTTAGCTCTGTTTTAAATAACACTCTTTAGATGAAGAGCGTGATCCACCCCCTTTCAATTGGCTCTGCCTGCAGTTATGCCATGGGAAACTTTGACTTCGACTACGGATTGTGATTACAACTTTTTCAAATCATGAAATCTTTACTAGAAAGTTCACTTTTCAACGGCTCCTGGTAAAGTTGGAGCTGTCTTCCCAATCGTAGGGGTAGCGCTGGGTTCCCGTCGTCGCCAAGGTGTTTTGCATGGCCTTCTGCAGGGCGTCGTAGTTGGGCGTGTCGTAGTAGCGCAGCTGGTCCACGTAGAGCAGAATCTTGAGGTACTCATCGGGACAGTCCTTTAGGAACTCCTCTTGGCCTGAAATTTACCGTTGGAGCACGTTTACTTGACGAAAGGCAACCGAGTTTAGCAACTGAGCAAGTTAAAATGACTAGGGGATTCAGAGTTTGGCAATAGAGCACGTTTACTTACAAGCGTTACTGACTTCAGCAATTGAGCACATTGATTTGAAAAGTTGTTATCGACTATAACAATAGAGCGCATTTCACTTCACAGTGGATTGACGGCTTTGTCAATCGAGCACGTTTACTCGACAGGAGGTTAGGCTTTAACAGTGAAGCATGTTAATTTGACGAAAATTTGCCGAGTTTAGTTACTGAGCACGTTTGCTCAAAAAGGGGTTACCGACTATAGCAATAGAGCGCGTTTACTTAACAGAGAGATATCGGTTTATGCAATATAGAACGTTTACTTTCAGAGGGTGCCTAAATTTAGCGATGGACCGCGTTTATTTGTTAAAGGGTCACCCATGTTAGCAATTGAATACGTTTACTTGAAAAGGCGTTACTTACAATAGCAATGGAGCACGTTTACTTTAGAAAGGGTTACCGATTTTAGCAATTGAGCACGTTTACTTGACACAGGGTTGCCGAATTTAGTTTTTGAGCGCGTTTATTTGACAAAGGGCTACCAAGTTGTCAATGGAGCACATTTGCTTGAAAATTACCGACTTTAGCAATAGGGCATATTTGACACAACGTTACCGCCGTGTTACTGAGTTTAGCTATTGAACATGTTCACATAAGAAATGAGTAGACTTTAGCAATTGAGCACGTTTACTTTGCCCCGAATACTTACCTTCCTCTCTCGCACGTTCCTTCATAGAAACCGTCTTGTCCATGTCATCTTCCTGACTCCAGGGCAGGTTTCCGGTTGTTAGTTCGACCAATTGGTAGAACCAGGACTCCAAGTCGTCCTTCGGGCACATTTCCCGAGAGATGTGGACGCTGATCGAGGCGTATCTGAAGTTTAGATTCTAAAAGAAGTGAATTCGTAAGGCGCATCGCTTTGGAATGATGTTGGCTTTCAGCCGCGTCGCAACCGCTTCGTGGGAGCTACGCCGCCGCGTCGCGACCGCATCTCGCAATGTCTCATTTTGATAATCCATGTAATCCGCCGCGTCGCTGAGACAGACCTCAGAGTCCCTCTGAATCCCGTAGCCCATCTCGGCGTTCGAATGTTCTTGTTCTGATCCACATAGCGCCTACACAGGCCAAAGTCAAACAGAATGACCCTCCGAGGCTGGTCCTGCCCAATGGCAAAGTTGGCCGGTTTGATGTCACGGTGCAGAAATCTGAAAGCACCGTAATCTAAAAAGGTAAATAGTTTGACCTACCCCGTGTCGTGGAGTTCTTTTATCGCCTCGAGGCAATCCATTCCGACTGAGATGGCGCAACCCTGGGTGAGGCGGCCGGGTTCATTTTTGATGCCACGGGCTTTTCGGAGATCCTAGAAAGAGGGTTTTACAGATGATTTCACACACTCACACTCACACTCACACTCACACTCACACTCACACTCACACTCACACTCACGCTCACACTCACACTCACACTCACACTTACACTCACACTCACACTCACACTCACACTCACACTCACACTTACACTTACACTCACACTCACACTCACACTCACACTCACACTCACACTCACACTCACACTCACACTCACACTCACACTCACACTCACACTCACACTCACACTCACACTCACACTCACACTCACACTCACACTCACACTCACACTCACACTCACACTCACACTCACACTCACACTCACACTCACACTCACACTCACACTCACACTCACACTCACACTCACACTCACACTCACACTCACACTCACACTCACACTCACACTCACACTCACACTCACACTCACACTCACACTCACACTCACACTCACACTCACACTCACACTCACACTCACACTCACACTCACACTCACACTCACACTCACACTCACACTCACACTCATACTCACACTCACACTCACACTCACACTCACACTCACACTCACGCTCACACTCACACTCACACTCACACTCACACTCACACTTACACTCACACTCACACTCACACTCACACTCACACTCACACTCACACTCACACTCACACTCACACTCACACTCACACTCACACTCACACTCACACTCACACTCACACTCACACTCACACTCACACTCACACTCACACTCACACTCACACTCACACTCACACTCACACTCACACTCACACTCACACTCACACTCACACTCATACTCACACTCACACTCACACTCACACTCACAATCTCTCTCTCTCTCTCTCTCTCTCTCTCTCTCTCTCCACAAACTCACATTGAGTGTCTTTCCAATCAGAGTCATAACCACGTAGTTGTAGCTCAGATCCCTCCCCGAATCCACAATCTCACAGAAGTGCTTCAGTCGATCCAGGTGCTTCAGCGCCTTCAGCACGACAACCTCCATTTTAAGGGTCCTGTTCGTGGCTTCGACACACTCCGTCTTCAGCGCGTAGGTCCTCCCAACCTCGTCTTGAACCTAAAAATCTAGCAGTTTCTACTTCTGAAGCTTAACTCACTTCATAAACGGCTCCGAAGCCTCCTTCTCCAATCTTTCGGATGATTTTCCACGTGTGGAGGAAGTCTCCTCGAGAGAGGGGTTTCACAAAGGAGAGACATGGACTCAATCCCTCATCGACGCATTCGGAAGACCGCATTGTGGGTGGGGAAGAGGAGAAATGAGGGAGGAGTGAGGGAAAACCTTTCGAACGGCGTTACGCTAATTTGGGTAATTTGTAAAAACAAACGCAGCGGGTGGGAGTCGATCCCCCGACCTCCAAAACGAGAGACTGCCGCGCTAACCACTGAGCCACAGGGCCAACTTGTCGTTACAGGCGCTCATGCCCCTTTCTCCAGCAACAGCTGCCAAAAGGGCAATCCGCGGCCATTGCTCACTGTTTGCTGAAAGTTTGAATTCTAAATTTGTTTGCTGAATAATATTTTGTCAGAGGGGGCATCCGGGGGTTAATTGTATGCCAGATGCACAAATACAAAACGGTTTAAAACCTGGGAGTTGAACCTAGATTTCACTTCACAACCTGTACCATTTACCTTAACAACGCTAAGGGAAACATTGAATTATTAGGATGAAACTCGCTGTGGTGCTGTGTTTCTTTGCTGTGGCCTGCACTGTGGCCTGGGCTAATGTTGAGGAACAGAAAAAGGAGAATTCTGGAAGAACCGGAGAGAAAGTTCGGGCGGCACCTCCAAGAGTGAAGAGGCAGTGTGAGTTCTCCTCTTTGCCTCTCTGCCTCTCTGCCTCTGTATATGTCTCATTCTCCATATCTCTCTCTCTTTCTCTTTCTCTTTCTCTTTCTCTTTCTCTTTCTCTTTCTCTTTCTCTTTCTTTCTCTCTCTCTCTCTCTCTCTCTCTCTCTCTCTCTCTCTCAGCAAACCTGTTTTCAGACTACGGTTACGGAGGATACGGTGGTTACGGCGGCTATGGTGGATACGGTGGCTACTACGGGGGATATTACGGAACTGGAGCTCCATACTATTACTACTACGGAGTCAGCTTCAAAGAGAGACCTAATTTAATCTGTCTTTTTTTTAGACTGGAGCTCCCTACTACGGCGGTTATTATGGAGGTTACGGAGGATACGGTGGTTACTACAAAAAGTAGACAATAATAAATCAATATAAAACTTGTAATCGCGTAGTTTTCCTCCTTTGGCCTGACCTCCGGGAGCCACTGCCGCCGCTGGCGAGAGAGTGAGAGCGCGCAGACAGTGCCCGTAATTGACCCGCGTGGCGTATCGGCGCTCCCACTAGGGGTAGTGGCGGCCGTCGCAGCTAACGGTACCTCTGGTTCTCTTGCAATCAATCGAGAAAATCTTTCGCCTTTTACTAAAGATTTCCGTGCAAGTGGACGCATATGAGTATTCTCTTTTTTTGGAATCCCCTCGAAAGAGTGGGACACAAATTGAACACCAACAAATTTGAAAGTGGTTCATTATGTCGGATCTGGGTGTATTCAACTACTGCACACAATCTGGCCCCGGAATTAGTTGTGAACAAGATTTCAACATAGAACATGGGTAATTTGCCGAGTTGTTTATTTACTCTCTGCATAGATTGGTCTATAAACAGGAAGTAGACTTTGTCTTCTCATATCATCCCTCACACAGACGACAATGAACTGTTGTTTTGATTGTGGAACTGGTCATCTGACACCTGTTCAGAGCATGTCAGACAGGGACTTGTTGCAGATTTCAACTAACGAGACGGAAGAGAGGCAAAGGGCGATGACCTGACATTGTGAGATCAGTTAGAGAAGCGTTTTCATTAATTCGTTTTTTTTTCTAATGTCATCATTGTATTCGAGGAGTTTCATGTTAGCGCAAAGATCGAAAGGTTTGATGGTAGCGAAAAAAGCAAAGAATATGTAAACGTAGACTTGGCTGACATTCCGTGAACAAGTGTTTTCTGGAGCGGTGTTGGGAAAAAATTGTGTCAACTGGATGAGCGAAATTTGAGAACTGGTCATTTCTGTTCAAAATTCTGACGGTCCCTACGCTTTCATAAGGTAGAGGAGATAGAGAGTCAGAACCATAAACCAATGATCAACGAGGAACATCTTTCCCGATAGTGTTTATTTTCCTGACAGAAAACTTTTGATTATAGATTTGACTCACTTCCTTTCAACAAGACATGAATCAGCACACTTTTCTCTCCGAAAAACAACATGAATTAAAACAAATTTTCATACTGCTTGAAATTTACTTGTTTTCATATTTTCCTAACATTTGAGAAAAGTTTTTTTTTTCAAACAACATGAAGCCTATTACACCAAGTGTCGCACATGAGCCACTTCTCGTAGGCACGGCGTTTAGTGTTTTCTTTTACTTATGAAGCCCGAAGAGAAGACGCAGAAAGTTATATAATCAGGAAACTGCTTCTGAGAATACAGAAACGTGAGAAAGATAGAGAGATGGCAGAGAGAGAGAGAGAGAGAGAGAGAGAGAGAATAGAGAAATATGCATCAAAAGTCTCTCAACAAGGAACCTCTCTCCCCCAGTCATGTTAGTGTTTATGTTGCTGACAACAATCTTCAGATTATGGGTTTGACTCACTTCCTGTCAACAAGATGTGAATCATCACGTACCCCCTTATGTAATCGTGATTTTACAAATCGAATGACGCATTCGCGCCACACCCACTTGCCTCGAAATTCGAAAATAACATAAAAATTCTGTATATTTTTCATACAGCGTGATTTTTTAAGAGAAGGGGAAAGTATTTTTAAGGGAGAAGTATGAAACGCGGGTAAATCTCACTGTTTCTCTCTCTCTCTCTCTCTCTCTCTCTCTCTCTCTCTCTCTGTCTCTTCGTTTTGTCTCTCTGTTTCTCTGTCTCGTTTCGTCTCTCTCTCATTGTCACGCCAAAGATCCCCGAGTTCAATTGCCTTCTTATCAATCTTTGTAATAGTCTTCTCTTTTCCTTATCTCCCAAAACTTGTAGCATTCCCAGATGTCCCTGAAAAAGTCTCGTACTTTCTTCTCCGAACAAAGGATTCTCTCGCCGGCTGCACGTTATCGACACGTCACACGCTCTTTTTGTTGGCTGGGTGACGTCTTTGCGCGCCCGTTGTAAACTAAAGTATGCCTTCAGGAAATGCTCTCAGCAGGCTCCGGCTACCCCGCAGTTGAAGAGGAAGTGACTCCAAATCGTAAACCTGAAATGTTCGAAACAAACCGCTTTGTCATACAAATTTTTGGAAAAACCCCCCTTTTGAAAGGGTTTTCTGTTGACTTCCGTCTTCATAATCGAATTACGGCCAGGAGGAACCTTTGCCGCGAAGGTGTTCCAAATCCAAAAGATCGATAAATTTCTCTCAAATTCTACTTCAACCTTTCCTGGGAAAAAAACCATCTTGTGAAAGGCTTGTGAATAGCGGTGTTCAGTCATTTGAAAACGATGAAAACGCCGATCAATCGATTGAAAACAAATTTCTAAAGTTTCTACAGGGAGGTAAAATAAAGCTAAACTCATACTTTTTTCATGTTTGCCAATCTGCCACCTGATTGCGCACTTTCGTGTTTGCAGAGATCATCGGGACAAAGATCGCAAACCGACAGAACGTGAATTTTTCAATATTTTCATGCATTTTGCCTTGAAAATGAAATTTTCAAATACAAAATTGGTCCCAGGTCAAAAAAGGAACCCCATATCTGGAGATCACATTCCAGTCGCGCACTTTCAGGCTACGTCAATAAGACGCACTGGGGTTGCCCTTTTTGACCGCCCGCTTTTGAACGAAAGGCCGTTTCCCTTGATTTTACCCGTTAACTCAGATTTATGAAGATTTGGAGAGAGAGAGAGAGAAAGAGAGAGAGAGAGAGAGAGAGAGAGAGAGAGGGAGGGAGAGACGAACAAGGACAGAGACCGAACCAGAGACCGAGCCAGAGACCGAGACAGAGACAGAATCAGAGAGCTGGAGAGTAGAGGGTAGAGAGAGAATAGTGAAAGAGAGAGAGAGAGAGAGAGAGAGAGAGAGAGAGAGAGAGAGAGGGATAACCAAAAAGAAAAAGGAAACGAAAAGATGCAAAGAGAATTTATCCACAAGTCAGTCCCCCTCCCTTCAAAACCCAAGGACACCAGTGGCGCCTGCGACGTCTCATGCAACCCACGTGCGGCGCGTGAGTCTAAAGTGCAGCAGTCGGGCATTTCCCGGGCGCCGAACATCGATCGACCCACCTGGCTGATTGCGCCCTTTGTGTGGGTTTTTAGCTCAACACATGTCCTTGGGCGATGTGGGCGATGAGGATTTGAAATTCACCGAATTCACACTGCCACGGCCTTATAGAAAATAGAAAATGCCCGTTGAAAACGGTGGTAGAAAACGGTTTGGGTTCACAGACCGAAATGTTTCCATTGAGAAAATGGGTGGAGATTGGCAGATGAGAAAAGATAATCATGAAACCACATGTATTTCATGTACCTGGAACATTCCGCATCCATGGAGAAGAAGTCCCCACAGTCATCAAATCTCACCAACGCGCACGCATCGTTGACATCCTCTCCCAAAACGTGCGCAGAGCCGTTTTCCAGAAATGGGCCCCCACCCCCATAATCGACACAATCACAAACGAAGAGATAATACACCAAGGGGGAGAGATCCTCGCGGCAAACATGAGCCCCCACAGCTCCATCGTGTGGAAACTGGATGGTATCTGCCTCTCCTTGGCCGACCAACGATTCGTCCACAAGGCGAGGGCTGGCTCAGCTGAACTGAGCGGTGACCTCCTCTACAAGAAAGCTCATCCCCACCACACCGAGAACCTCTGCAAACGATGCACCGACGGCAAACCAAACCACATGCTCCACGTCATCAACGGGTGCATGGCGAACTACGGGTTGATCACGGAGAGACACAACGCCGTACTAGACATCATAGTGGAAGGCTGGAAACTAGGATCTAAGGCGCACTACCACCTGACGGAGGACAGCATTGTCCCAGAGATGACAGACCCCGAACTCAGACAATTGCGCCCCGACCTCGTGCTCAACCCAGAAGAGGTGATAACCCCACCGAAATCCTTATTGTTGACATATGCTGCCCCTATGAACGCTCGCCGAAGACTCTGCAGGACCGCTGGGACTACAAAATCGCCAAGTACAAAAGAATCGCCAACGCCCTGAACAAGTTCCCTAACATCAAAGCAGACATCTTCGCAATCGCAGTAGGATCCTTAGGATCTTGGCTCCCAGGAAACGACAAGACACTCCCAGCGATGGGAATCCCAACACAACTGTGGAACAAAATCGGCCCCCTATGCTGCAAAACCACGATCTCCTGGTAAAAAACCATGGACTGTGCTCCAATAGATGTACCTGGACCAGGAGATCGTGGTTTTGCAGCAAAGGGGGCCGATTTTGTTCCACAGTTGTGTTGGGATTCCCATCGCTATGAGTGTCTTGTCGTTTCCTGGGAGCCAAGATCCTAAGGATCCTACTGCGATTGCGAACATGTCTGCTTTGATGTTAGGGTACTTGTTCCGGGCGTTGGCGATTCTTTTGTACTTGGCGATTTTGTAGTCCCAGCGGTCCTGCAGAGTCTTCGGCGAGCGTTCATAGGGGCAGCATATGTCAACAATAAGGATTTCGGTGGGGTTATCACCTCTTCTGGGTTGCCTCAGCACGAGGTCGGGGCGCAATTGTCTGAGTTCGGGGTCTGTCATCTCTGGGACAATGCTGTCCTCCGTCAGGTGGTAGTGCGCCTTAGATCCTAGTTTCCAGCCTTCCACTATGATGTCTAGTACGGCGTTGTGTCTCTCCGTGATCAACCCGTAGTTCGCCATGCACCCGTTGATGACGTGGAGCATGTGGTTTGGTTTGCCGTCGGTGCATCGTTTGCAGAGGTTCTCGGTGTGGTGGGGATGAGCTTTCTTGTAGAGGAGGTCACCGCTCAGTTCAGCTGAGCCGGCCCTCGCCATGTGGACAAATCGTTGGTCGGCCAAGGAGAGGCAGATACCATCCAGTTTCCACACGATGGAGCTGTGGGGGCTCATGTTTGCCGCGAGGATCTCTCCCCCTTGGTGTATTATCTCTTCGTTTGTGATTCTCTCCCCCTTGGTGTATTATCTCTTCGTGATGTGTCGATTATGGGGGTGGGGGCCCATTTCTGGAAAACGGCTCTGCGCACGTTTTGGGAGAGGATGTCAACGATGTGTGCGCGTTGGTGAGATTTGATGACTGTGGGGATTTCTTCTCCATGGATGCGGAGGGTCAGGATAGGTGTGTTGTTTTCCCAGGTGATCTCTATTAGTTTAAAGGCCCCTGCGGCCATGATGGTCAAGTGGTCGTCGAAGAGGAAGTACCGTAGGATGGTGGAAAGACGGGCAGCTGGGAGGTTTTGTCTCAAGGTTCTGGAGGGGTGACTCAGAGCCACCAATTCGGCTGTTGCTTCTTCTGGGGAAAGCCATTTGCCTGTCAGGTCTTTGGCCATGAGCCGCAGCCGTAGTCTTGCTGCTGAGGCTACGTCTGTTTCAGTGGACCACAGTTCTTGCATGAGGTTGCTGATGTACAGAACTCTTCCCAGGTCTGCTACTGAAAGGAAGCCTCCTCCGTTCTTGTTTCTGGGACTGTATAAGTACTCGATGGCAGCGTTGGGGTGGATGTTGAGGGAGATTTTGAGCATTTTTGTGAGGTGGTCGGAGATCGACATCACGTCAGCCCATTCTGGGTGGCCGTGTTGAAACAGGTGGTTCAGCTGGGGGTATGCAAAGGTAGCGATGGCGTCAATCTTTTGAAGGGGGAGGAGGTCGCTGTTCACTATGGCTAGGGACATGGAGCGCACTTTGGAGAGAGTTTCCTGAATCGAGAAGAGGGGGGACGGGCCTGTTTTGATGCCGATGTACTTGTAATGCTCGCCTCTGCCAATTGAAGGAAGGGGATTGCCATTTATCGTCACCTCCTGGATGTTCCATGTGGTGCCTTTGCGTATGTGTATAGCTGCACATTTCTTCACGTTAGAAGAGGTTCAAGCTCTCCGCCTCTTTGACCAGCTGGTTGAGATTCAGTTGAAGGTCACAGTTATCGCGGGAGAGGAGCGCGATATTGTCTGCATATGCGAGAAGGGAAACATTCAAGTCCTCTGAGGGGTAACCTTCGGCGTCTCTCATGTACCGACGGATCAGGGGCTCTAGGGCCAGGTTGAAGAAGGTCGGACTGGCAAGGTCTCCTTGACGGGTTCCCGACTCCTGGGGGATGGGGTCTGTTTCGCCCAGGGCTGTTGGCGCCCTCGAAGAGGTCCTTCACTATTTCTACCACCTCCTCAGGGAACCCTAGTCTTTCCAAGACTGTTATTACAAGTGCTGGTGGGATAGAGCCAAAGGCGTTTTTTAGGTCCAAGAAGGCCACTGTGAGGTTGTCTCTGCGTGAGGTTGCGTTGTGGATGGCTGTGTGGAGGAGAGTGATGTTGGCACTGGAGGGCATTCCTTTGCGGAAGCCTCTCTGTGCGTTGCTGAGGCAGCCTTTGACCTCTCCGATTCTCGCGTTCCAGATGGAAGTGTAGATCTTGGCTATCGTCGGAAGGAGCGCGATAGGTCGCCAATTCTGTGGAAGGGAGGGGTCTCCCCCTTGAAGAGTAGGATTGTTCTTGAGATTTTCCAGGAGTTGGGGATGCGCCTCAATTTCATGCATTCGTTCATAATCCATGCCAGGTATTCGAAGCCGGGGTCCAGTTCCTCCCAGTGGTGGTATTATAGACCGTCGGTGCCGGGGGAGCTCGTTTTGGATGCTTTACGGAAGACGGCCTCGATCTCGTCAGCTCTTATCTTCCGAGTGATGTTTCTGCGCACTTTTACTGGTTTGATGACCTGGCAGAGTTTCTGAATTTGCTCTGTGGGAACCTGAGGGTCTTTTGCAGTTTTACTCCAGTGCTCCTGAAGCCGTTTGAGGGGGATGGTGCAGGGGATTTTTGAGTCGCTGTCATCTGTCAAACGGTTCATAGCCTGCCTCTTGTTTCTGTAGTAGGTGCTCACAATCTCTTCTGTTCCAGGGTCAGTGGCCTGTCTGGGCCATCCTCCACGGCGTTTCCCTCTCTCCGTTTGTACCGCTGTTTCATTCTCGCCTACGGGAGGGCACATTTCGTATTTTATGATCGTTTCCAGTTCTGTGGGACGGTTTCTGATAATATGTCCTTATTTGTGCGAAGAGGCAGATTGTGGGGCCGTCGTCCCATGTGTTCCATGTTGGGAGTACCGGTACATTGTCATAGTAGGGCCGAGAAGTTACCAAGTTCACGGAGAGAGGCTCGAAGAGGCGCTTGATATTTTCCGGGGTGCTGTTTGGTTGATTAGGGTCGAGGTAGGTGGCGATGAGTCCGGTCTGAGAACTCTGGATGATCACCAGCTTCCAGTGACCTCGAGACTATAGTGGGATGAGGGTTGTTTCGTTCTGTTCGAGGCGGTTGCGTATTCCGGAGATTTCGGGTTTAGGCTGGGCGAGCCATTTAAGAGTAACAGCCTCGAGAACCGTGAAGGGTGATGAGCCCTCAAGAGCCCATCGCAACGCTCTTTCTGAGTACCAGCCGTTGCGCGAGGATTTATAGAAGAGGAATCTGAAGTCGCTTTCTATGTGTGTGTGTGTTCTTGTGGGGGTACTTGTTCTGGTGGTGGGTCAGAATCGGTCTCCTGTTCGGGGTCCACAATGTCTCTTTGCGATTTCCACACGCGCCTGGGCCACTGAATGCATTTCCGTGCAAGGCATATGTCAAAGTGTCGTTCAAGCTGTCTGGGTTTGTGGAAACGAGCCCTACAAGGCATGCATAGGAGATCTCCTTCCACTGGCATCACGGACGAGTGTGAAGCCGTGGGATTTCACGTGATTCCACACATGTGTTACGTCTGTGTATGTGTGGCTTCGTTTTCCCAGGTCTAGGTCGCAGAAGCGGCAAGCGTATCTCATCTCCGGAAGTTGAGGTTCTTTGCATGCGGCCGTCTGATGTTTATGGAACTGTGTCCTGCCGTTCATGTTGTCCCTCTGGTCGAAGCTTCCCTCTTTGTTCATCGTGTGTACACCTCCACAGTCACCGCAGTGTAGGACTCTCGCCGTGGGAACCAGATGGTGTAAAAAGTGGCTTTTGTCTTTGGATCTTTCTCTTTACGTATGATTTCCAGTTCGGCGATGGTAATTTGGTTCTGCGGATTGTCGCCGTGGCTATGCGTGTTGGGGAGGGGAGACCATAGGGGCCAATCCTGTTCCACCGGGCTCGCAGTACCGTAGACTGTCGATGGTTCGAGGGCGCTGGGGAGGCTTTTCTCGCGGGGCCTCGTGCTTCTTTTCATTTTTCCTTTGTCCGTTTCCGTTGTGGGGTGGATGCTGTCTGGGGAGAGACTCCTCGCTCTCGTGAATTGGATTGGGCTATTCGACGCTAGGACTGCTCTTCGTTGTCTCGGAGGGGACGTGTCTTTCCTGGATTTCTCTGTTCCACTCTTGGTCTTGGGTTTATGGGGGGCATCTTTCTCTTTGATGTTCTTTTTCGGTTTCTCGTTTGTTTCGTTCTAAGTGGGACTCTCTTCGGTCTCTTTTCTCTTTATCTGTGTGGTGGTTGTGGAGGTGTCGGTTGTCGGGGTGGTCGTGGTATTCTGGGGTTTTGCAATTTTTGTTTCAGGTTCCTGCGTGCCAATTCCCCCCTTCCGTTTCTTGGTCTCCTTCTTCTCTTTCATGCTCGGTTGGTCTGGAGTGGGGGAGACTTTTGCATCTCTTCCCGTGGGAGGGCGTTCCGATGTTTTGTCTTTTCTGTTTTCCGTGGTTGGTGTCGCCCTGGGGGTGGCAGTCTTGTCTGGGAGTCCTGAGGAGGACTGACTGTCAGCCCCTTCCCTCTGAGTCGCTGTGTCTGTGGGGGCGTTTTCTCCGGCCCTGGCCTTTCCCTCGGTTTCAAGTTTCGTTGCGAGCGAATCTTCCCCGGGGTGCTTCCGTTCCGATGACTTTGGAATTTTGAAGTTTCCCAGGGACGGGGGGTAGAGACATTTCGGTGTTTCGGGTCTCTTTTTGGTGGGCGAAGGGGGCTTGTGCCCTTTGGAGGCGGAGGAGGGGCGGCGACCGGCGGCGGCAGCAGCAGAAGGCGGGGTGTCGGGCGGACGAGGGCGGCGGTCTGAAGAGCCGGAGCTTCGGTGCATCGGTGACGGTTGGGCCAAGTTCTGGAAGCCGGAGGGATAACTGAGTCAACGAGCAAGGAGTTATTGAAGAGGATGGAACACATCAATGGAGAAGGGAATAGAGAGTAAAAGAAGAGCGGCGCTGAGTCAAGAAGATTTCGTCCGTAATGGGTGTGTAGCGTTTGGGTTTAGATTGTGATGAATAGAAACACAGGGTTTTGTTTTTACGAAACTTTATTTGTGATCAACAGATGGGGCGCCAGGCCCTGGAGTGTGTAACGGGCACCAGGCCCAGGAAGATAACAATGCGTGGGCACTAGGCCCTTCAGAACAGTAACAATGATGGAGGTTGAAGGACTTGAGTACGAGGCTTCAGTGGTCGAACATGTGGTCGATGTTCGCGGCGGTCTTTCTCTTTTCCTCAGCACGCTTTCTGGCAGCCTCTTCCATCTTCTTCCTCTGTCCCGGAGTCGGGGACACGGGCTGGAGAGGGGTCTTCTTCTTCTCCTCTGAATTAAGCAGGAGTTAGAAGGGAAGAGAGGGGGATTACTACCTTTCTGCTGTTTGACCAGCGCCTTCTTTTCCGAGTCCTCTGCCTTCTCCTCCTCCGTGTGAGGCATGTTCGTAGCCGTGCTCTTTCCTTTCCAGTTGGTAGTGTTGTCTAAAACTAGGATGTTATTGGAATTAAACAAGCACCCTACTTTTGGTAGAGTCCGGTTTGGGCGGCGATCCAGGCGGCGTCTTGGGGCCTTGTCCACCTCCGTTGTTGTTGGGCGGGTTTCCCTCCTCGATCTTGTTGATGATGACCGCGGCCTGGACGGGGTACACGGCCGCCGGGACTCCCTCTTCGATTTGCGGGGCGATGTTGTTGTTCTGGGCAGGCACGGGAGGGGCTTGTTCCTCGGCACCTCCTCCTCCTCCGAGGTTGTTCTCCTTGTCGGGGGATCCTTAAGTTGATCTCATTATTGTCTAGACTGAAGTGGCTAACCTTCGGAACCGGATTCCTTACGGAGGCGCTTGTCGGGGGACGGGGTGCGGGTGAAGCTCCTCCTCCTCCTTCTCGGGGTTTCGTTGGTGTTGTTGCGCGAGGCGGAACGAAGCGCCCTTTCGACCATGGCAGCTAAACCGGGGGAATTTTAGTGTGAGACAGGGGGTCTAACCTTGGTCTCGTGCGGCACGTTCCTCTTCTTGAGCTCGGCGGGCCTCTTCGAGTTCCCTTCTGCGTCTCAGTTCCTCCTCCCTGGCAACTGTCGTGAGTCGGTCCACCTTCTTCGAGGGACACCATCTGTAGAGGTAGCTAGCGATCCCACTCTCGTAGTCTTCGTTCTTGATCAGGGGGACTCTGGTTCCCATGGTGAGCTGCTCGAGGGATCCCCTGTAACGACAGATTTGTTAAAGAGGGGGTGAGTTTTCCCGCTTACTTGAATACGTCCGAGTAGGTGGCATTGGCGATCACTACGGCTTCCAGATGGCGAAGCTGGGGGCAGTTGTTGGCGGCCGTCTCCAGCATTTGCCTGACGATGGAGCAGGAGGGACCCACGATTAGGATGGAACCGCTCAGGCGGAGGAGCTGAAGGTATGGTTTTGCATGGGGAAAAGCGTTACAATCTCACATCGGGGAGGCGCGGCTCACGGAAGAACGTGAAGTCGTAGCAGGTGGTGAACTGGGGATCCACAGCGTCTTTGAGCTTTGACTCTGACACGTGGGCAGCGTAGCGACCGGTCGTGGTGTCCAACTCCTCCGTCGGGGTGCGGTAGATCCATATGTCGAGCGCGATCGGGACGACTGAATGGGCGGAAATTAGGTGAGATACACATCAGGAGAATCACCTGGTGAGTTTTTCAGAAGGCGTTCGAAGAGCCCTTGGGTTCCTTTTTTGGCTTCGGTGATGACGAAGGATCGAGTGAGGAATCGGCCCGAGAGGCACGGCTCTCCACGGTAGCGGATGGGGCCCAGAGGGCGGGCCATGGCGGCGTTCCTTCTGGGCGAGCGAAGAACTCCTGACATGTTTACCCTGCGATAAGTCATTAGTAAGTGAGGGTGCTGATGGGTGAGGTATTAGGTAAGCTTGGCTCCGATGATACGGAAAGAGGGAGGTGAACTCAGTTCAGCCGTGGGGTGGGGAACAAACAGCTGTATGTTTATTCAAGGGGCGAAGGTGTTGAATTCTAGTGGAGTAGGCCATCTTCTATCCGACGTAGCAGCTCGTCGTAGATCGCAAGTACCATAGCTCCAACCGTTCCACGGAAAACGTTGGAGAGGGCTCCATTGAACATAGCGGTACGATTCAAGAGCGAGTGACAAATAAATGAATACCAATGTACATCAGAGAAAGAAAAGTTGGAAAACACCAGAAATAAAAACTAACAAATTCATAAGGAAAAAGGGTTGAGACGGAAAGGGTCGTTCGAGCGCTTTGCAAACTAATTAATTTAAAACTTATTTAAATTGTTAATTAAGTTTAGTTTAAAATTCAAATCCCCGCAAACTCTTTTATACTTTTTTTTTAAAATTTTCTTTTTGAACTATTCCTAAGTTAGCAAAAATTAATAGCCCTGAACGGGACTGAATCTTGGTCGAGTGGGTAACAGTTTAACTAGGTGGCATACATGAACAACCTACTTGCGAGGTCCATTTTACATGCCCCATCGCCACATTGCATACGCTACGTGTGATCCCCAAGGTGGTCCTAGTAGGCGGGCCGAAGCAGGCCCGACCAATATTTTTTTATCGAGTCAGCTCGGCGTGGCCCGTGAGAACTATGCTCCAGATTACAGGCTATGGAGCTAGCGAAAGCTAACTGGCTGCGGCCAGCGTTCAAGGTTTGCAGTTATTATTATGCGGGCAAAACAGTTCCCAACTTTCGCCTACAAAAGCCACGCTCTTGCGGAGTACCTTAGAGCGTATGTCTAATAAGTGGTATTATTGAAACCCCTGCTCAATCTAAGGCAAAATATGTTTTAAATGAAAACCTTCATTTTTCCATTTGAGGTTTTCTTCACTGAAGGATGTGCGGAAGTCTCACACGGCGGCACTTTATTTGCAATTAAACATGTCAAAGGCGCGGTTCTTATATTTTAATCTGCCAGCCCAACATTTATACGGCGGACGCCAGATCGGCATCCTCACAAAAAAACCTGCAAGTCGCAGCAAATGCAACAGCTGTGCGATACTCACTATCAGATGAAGAGCTTGCAAAACGCACGAACTTTAGACAGAACTCACGCGCGCCGAAACCAGGCTACACAAAACATACTTACCGTGGAACAGCACCGACAAACTACAGAAATCATTCTCTCTCTTGATTCATCTCGGACTCAGTCTCACTTGTCAATTCCCTGGCCTCATTATTAAATTGCAGACCACGGAGCAATCGAAAATTGGCGACACTCAAACGTTTGAACAAAAGATAGTAATCAACATTTATCAATCGAGACTGCCTATCACGGATGAATCCTAATCGTGCCTGCACAATGCAAATTACTAACACTTTATGTTTGCCTGTCATCAACATACAGATGGTACACACACACTACCCACAACGCTAGAATACCTAAGAATACTCAACAAGAGACCTGAAGCATCATGAGAAGTGGGACAAACAAGTTGCAAACTATAAAAATGAGAATCTGACAAGTTTAAAGGAATTTCTGGATCTCGTCGTAGATCGCAAGTACCAAAGCTCCACCAGTTCCACGGAAAACGTTGGAGAGGGCTCCCTGAAAGTAAACAATTAGTATTGAAGCAGCTTAAAAAATTCATCCGTTTAGTATGCCAACACAAGGCACCTTGGGCAGAAGCCAAAAGGACTAGCAAAAAATTTCAAATTCCTTGTGAAAGTTAAGCCGTAATCGTAAGCCAATACAAGAGAGAGTTTACCAAATTTTTGAAAAGAAAAACAAGAAACCTGGGAAACATCTTTTAAAAAAATCACTGACGTAGTATGCCAGAACAAGGGCACCAAGGGGGGCTGACAAAAAGTAAAGTCCAATTTTGGTGAATTGAAATTGTGAAATTATAAAGGTGTAACACGCAGTGAGTCAGGACAACGGTGGTGCCTTGTATTGATTTATTAAAATCATCATAGTTGGCCAATACCAGTGCTCCTCAGGCATGGCTACAAACGCATAGCGTCGATCGTGTGCGCGCGCAGAGAACTATACCCTTATCCAGGATAAAGAAATCCACAAACGCACAAAATAGACACCGTCGTAATTAGCCAGGACGAGGGCACCTCGTGAGACACTGTGACTCACCTAGAGGGGCGGCATGTCTAATACCATGGCAACCGGTGCATGTTAAACGGGCATAGTTAAAACTCGACACGTACCTTGAACATAGCGGACATTCCTTCGTTCTTGATGATCTTGAGGGCGCAGTCGAGGGTGTTCTTGTAGAGGACGTCCTTGCGGCCAGACTGCATCATCATACGACGACGGACAGTATCCCAAGGATAAGACAGGATTCCGGATCCGATGGTGACAACCTAAACAAATTAAATTAGATCAATTACACAAATAAACGAGGAAGAAATGAATAACTACACACCTGAGCAATTCCCCAAGCGGCGAAGAAGTTAAGCTTCTTGCCATCAGCAGAGAAGACAGACTTGGCGGTGTCGAACATTCCGAAGTAAGCAGCACGGTAGATGATGATACCTAAACACGATGATTACTGCTGCATTCAAAACAAATAAAATAATACAGCCTTATTATATAATTAAATCACTCACCCTGGACGGAGACGAAGAATCCACGGTAGAGTCCGATGGGTCCGTCGGACTTGGCGATCTTGATGAGGCAGTCAGCGAGTCCCTTGAACTCGCGGTTAGCTCCCTTTCCGACATCAGCTCCGAGACGGGTACGGGCAAAGTCAAGAGGGTAGACGAAGCAGAGGGAGGTGGCTCCGGCAGCTCCTCCGGAAGCGAGGTTTCCAGCGAAGAACTTCCAGAATTCCTTCTTCTTGTCAACGCCATCCAAGAACAGCTTCTTGTAGGTATCCTTGAAGGCAAAGTTCAAGGCCTGGGTAGGGAAGTAACGGATGACGTTGGCCAAGTTTCCACGCCACAGAGCGGAGAATCCCTGCTCCTTGGGGACACGGACGAGGACGTCCATGATTCCCTTGTAGCGCTGGTCAGCAGCGATGTGGATGGAGGCATCCTGGACCTGGAGGAGAAGCTTCACACGCTCGATGGGAGCGACAGCGGTCTTGGAAACGGCGGCGGCGGTACCTAAAAAATAATGATCATGGGTAAATCCCAAGGGTGCAAAGGGCATTTTAATTTGGCCCAATCATTAACTCTAGCTGGCTTAGAACCAGCTGAAACCCAAAACTGAAATATTTAAACTGAATGAAATCCAAATCCTAAAACCCAACAGTGGCACAATCGGACAAAAATTACTAACCTCCGGAAGCGAGGTCAATGAGGAACTTCTTGGTGTCGAATCCTTTCTCCTGGGGGGCCATGATGCTCGGCTGCTCGGTTACCCTAAAATTTAGGAATTCATGAGATGCTTCTGAAGAGACGAATACAAAGTATAAGCCACTTTAAAAGCTAGATTATTAAAATTATTACAAAATACAAAATTTTTGAGCCAAGAAACCCGAAGACACCGTGTGCCAGAGGAGGGAATTCAGTGGAATAAGTGAAATTCTGTTCAAGGGGGAACTTTAGCTCCGCCCGATTTAAGAGACCGCCGAGAAGCCATTCCAACGGCCGCCCGAAAAGGGTTCCGCAGCGACCAGCCGCCCCGCCCCTTTCCGCCGGTAGTGCGGGAAATATGAATTCTGGCCGAGTGCCCTCGAATTTTAGGACACCTTCTCCAAGTTTTCAGCTGTTTTCATCACTTTAAACTAGTTTAATTTAAGTGAATTCTGTTTAAAATGGTAAATAAAGTAATTTTTCATATTTTAGATACAGTTAAATGAATAAATTCGCTAAAGTCATCGCTAAATATGTCATTTTAGTGCAAAATACGCTATTTTTCGGGTTTTCGACAGTCCATGACGTCATACCTTGTCTGGCTCATCGTTTCAGTAATTTTTATTGTTTTTATTGTGAATTACTATCGTTCTAGGGACTTTTCAATGTGATAGAATCGTTTTTCAATGTTTTATCGCCTCGAGCGCCTTACCGGCAATTTTCTGTTCTATAAATGGCTATTTTGTTAAAATAAAGCTGTTAACACCTAGTATTCATGCGAAAATGTCGTAAATTTCTTAATTCGGCGTATATTATTGATGGTCTGGTCATTTTTCTCGTTTTTCAGTGGATTCACTGTCTTTGGTGACTTAAGATCGGGCAGTTCTACCGAACTTTTCATCTTCCGGGAGCTTTTGCCACGCAGTATCGATATTTCTGGCAGATCATCTGTCCGGACGCTCTCTGTGTGTAATAATCCTGTTTTTGTTATTTAAGGCCGTGGGAGGGCGCCGGCCTGGAATCACTCCCACAGTCTGTAGTATTTGTAGCAATTTCTGCGTTTTAGATCTGTTTTCGGTTGCAAGCGTTACAAAAGCGATTGCAAAAGCGGGAAAGCCGCTTGTTGTTATTTTGAAATTTTAAGTTGAAAGGCGTCACTCACTTTCAGTGGAATCCTAACTTTCTAGTCGTTTCTCTAAAATTGGCGGAGGTTTCGTCATTTCCTTCGGTTAGGCTGTTCCTGTCCAAACTGGTTGCTGAGAGGCCGTTGAAACTGTAACGCGACACATTTTCTTTGTGTTATAACCTTGTCGTTCATTGAATTTTCCGTGAAATTACTTGTTTCTTGAAATTTCTTCTGGTGATACTCTTTTCTGCTTAGAAATCTCTAACTCCTTTATTTTCAGGGTAAAAACAAGCTCTTTAGCTTACTTTTTTATTTTAAAATATGCCGTCGGACGCCAAGAAAGCCAGGGATGCCGCCAAGAAGGCAGCGGCCAAAAGCAAGAGGGGAGGAGGAAAGACTCAGGAGGTAGTGGAGGAGGTGCCCGCCACCAATGGAACCAACGGTGCCACAAATGGTGCCGCCAACGGACAGAAAGACGACGTCGAGGGTGAGTCGATTTTCTGTTAAGCTGTTTTTTTGTGTTTTGATACTCATAGTATTTTTTTTTTAGCTGTGATCGACCACGCCGCCGAGCTTCTGCGGAAGATCGAACTCGAAAACGCGCAGGCGCGTTCCGTCGCCGGAGCGTTGACTTCGGATCCCAAGGGAATGGACCACAAAGTGGAGGGACTCACGGTAAATCGTCTATCCTCTTTGTTGCCATTTTCGGATGTTTTACACATTTCTGCTTCCTTGGCGAAAACCAGCTGATCCTTGATTTAATGAGTCTCAACACGAAAGTTCCACAATTCGTCTGTCGACTTTGACAAGCGCAACTGTCTACAATGAATTCTGAAACTTTCTTGTCGGGACCCATTAATGGATTCTCTTGTTTCGTCCAAAGTGTGTGCCGCCGCAGGGTACTTTGCGGCATTCAGTGTGTACCTGCTGCGTTTTCCGGATTTTTATGTCCCTTTCGCCTTGTTGCACCCTGAACACTCCTAAAATTCTCGTTTAGGTCACTTTCTACGGACGAGAAATCGTCCAAGACACCAAGTTGGAGCTCAACAGAGGCCGTCGTTACGGTCTCATCGGACTCAACGGCAGTGGTGAGTACCTCTTCTTGGATAACTGCAATTTTTTGTGAGAATTTGGCTTTTAAAACTCCGAATTTTCAGGTAAATCCACGCTCATGCACGCCATCTACAACAGGGAACTGCCGATCCCCTCCAACGTCGACATGTACCTGGTGTCTCGTGAGATGCCCGCCAGTGAAATGACCGCGCTGCAAGCCGTCGTCGATGTCGATAGTGAAAGGAAGGAGCTGGAGCACCTGGCCGAGACTCTGGCCTCCATGCACGATGATGGTGAGCGATTTCTGTCCAGACTCCGGCTTTTTTACTTTTAAACTTAGGCCGTTAGTGATTACGGTAGTTTATCGTCATTTTGTGAGAGGTGCCGTCAGTTTTTAACAGTTGCACGCAAAGCAAATGCAGCAAAGGACAGGCATTTCGTAATAAACCTTTTTTTATTTGAATAACTTTCAATCCGAAAGACGCCTAATGCAATTTTCTCAGTTTTCGGCAGTTTGCTTTCGTATCGGTTTGCGATCCTTTTCACTGTGTATTCAAATCGTTGCTTTTAACGTATCCCTTAGGCGAACCTAGGTTCTAAAGAGAAGGAAAACAAAACTCGAAACAGGAATTGCTCACATAGCTGGACGTCAGGGGCTTGTGGTACCTACGTATCTTGGCGTTTGGTTAAAAATGGTACCAAAAATGGCTTAGGGGACTGATGTCTCGTCAAAGACGCCATTTGGGGGACTTACAAATTAAACCCCTAAACATTCCGTGTCCAGCTATGATTGCTCATTCAATTTTTAATTTTTCCTTTCCAGAGAGTCAGGACAAACTGATGGACGTCTACGAGCGTCTCGACGACATGGACTCCGCGCTGGCCGAGAAACGCGCCGCCGAGCTGCTCCACGGTCTGGGATTCACCAAGACTATGCAGATGAAGAAGTGCAAGGACTTCTCCGGTGCGTTTTTCTCTTTTACCTTTTGATTTTGACATTTTCAAAATTGTATTTCACTTGAAAATGAGCAATTTTAGGAGGTTGGCGTATGCGCATCGCCTTGGCCCGTGCCCTGTTCCTGAAGCCTTCCGTCCTTCTTCTCGACGAGCCCACCAACCATCTCGATCTGGAGGCTTGTGTGTGGCTTGAGAACGAACTCGCGCAGTACAAGAGAACGCTCCTCGTCGTGTCCCACTCCCAGGA
Organism: Oscheius myriophilus; assembly: GCA_964057215.1. Classification (NCBI taxonomy): domain Eukaryota; kingdom Metazoa; phylum Nematoda; class Chromadorea; order Rhabditida; family Rhabditidae; genus Oscheius; species Oscheius myriophilus. The sequence continues at coordinate 977,511 of OZ059904.1, forward strand.
TTTCATGAACGGAGTCTGCACCAACATTATCCATCTGTTCCAGAAACAGTTGGTCTACTACGGAGTGAGTTTTATCGCCTTTGTCGTTTTTTTCTTCATATAAGGGGGACTATCATGGCCATTTTTTCAAGAGAGTTTTCGCAATATATCTGCTATTCATTGGCATTTTGAGAACAACCGAAAGCCTTAAGCACTGTTGCTAAAATTTTCCTATTTGAAAAGTCCCTGAAGGTCCTACAGAATCACTTTTTTTGTATTTTCCACTTAATTATACCATTTTCAGGGTAACTACGACCAGTTCATCAAGACCCGCATGGAGTTGGTGGAAAACCAAATGAAGCGCTACAACTGGGAACAGGCCCAGCTCCAGCACATGAAGGTTGGTTTTTTTTCAAAGGCGTGATTTTGTGTTTGATCGATTTTTTAACAAAAAATGGCTCAAAATCGCATTTTCAGGACTACGTTGCCCGTTTCGGTCACGGTTCCGCCAAGCTCGCCAGACAGGCCCAGTCCAAGGAAAAGACCATGGCCAAGATGGTCGCCGGAGGTCTTACGGAGAAGGTCGCCGACGATAGGGTGAGTTTATGACTATTTTTATCGCGAAGTTCCGTTAAAACTGAACTAAATATGTTCATTCCAGGTGAAACAGTTCTATTTCTTCGACGCCGGAGAGATCCCTCCCCCGGTCATCATGGTCCAGCACGTCTCCTTCAGATATAACGAGACCACTGTGAGTTTTTCCAATGGAGATGGTCAAATTTTGCCTTTTTAGCCCTGGATCTACAAAGACATCGACTTCGGAATCGATTTGGACACTAGGATTGCCTTGGTCGGACCCAACGGAGCTGGAAAGTCCACCCTGCTCAAGCTCCTCTGCAGTGACGTCATGCCCACCGATGGATTGATTCGTCGCCATTCTCACTGCAAAATCGGACGTTACCATCAGGTTTGTAGATGAATGTTCGCACCTTCTAACTTAGGACTGCAAAGAGGCCCCCAGTGCGGCCAAACGCCTTATTTGGTCACCAATATCTGGAGAACGGCTAAAAAATAACAACTAATTACACCGAAATGTTCACGAAAAGCCGAAAACAGTCAAAACAAAACCAAACAACCCCACGCTTGACACGTTTATCTCAAACTCTGTCCTGTTTTGACATTGATCACAGTATTAGTAGTCGTTTCACTGTCTTCTTTCGTCTGCCTTCTAGCGTCTCTGCCTGTCTCCGCAGCAGATGAGCACAAAGACGACAATCACCACGATGAGAACGCAAAGGCCGCGATCCGTCAGATTATTGACAAAGTCGGCGAGAGCCCTTCCCGCGTTCGGAGGTGCGGCCGGCTGCTGGCTGGACAGTCACTTATTTTTTGACGAAAACCTTCGGAAACTCACACTGGCGGAGGCGCCTGCGGCCCAAGAGCGTCGAGAAGGAGCTGTTCCACGGGCGGATCGGCGAGGCTGCACTTTTTGGACAATCCCAGTCGTCCCAACAACCGCGTGTGAGTCACGGCGTATTTGTCCGAATCCACTCCGTCGAGGAACTGCGTGGCGAGGAGGAGCTTCTGCTGCGGCACGTCTTGCCAGTTGGAGTGCTTGGAGGAGCGGGTCCACGTGAGGATGATGCGGAGTTGGGCGTGAGGACCGATGTAGCCACTGCCGGTGCTAGCCTGAATTGAATTGGATTCCGAAGCAAGAGGTTTATGTGTCTCAGCCGTCAAAATTACTCTCATAAACAGGTTAGCCAACAGTGTAGCTATAGTCCGCAGTCGGCAAACCCTGTTGCCGTCGACCAAGGAATATTGTGAATTCCCGGGTTCTGGCACTCTCAGGAGGCATGATAGTCAACCACTTTTGTAGAAAAGAATTAAGACGCTCTCACGCCGTAACCTTGTTGTTTTCATGTGCACACTGACCACAATGCTGCTGCCGTCGCTACTCTTCAACACGTAGTGGAGACGAATCTCGGAGATATTGCACAGCACGAGGACACAGCGAGCGATGTTGGGGCGTTCTTCCAGTGCCCGGAACGTCAAAACAGTCGGCTGTAATAGCATTTTAACCAAAATATATCGACATTCTCACCTTTCCGCTGATCTCCTTATTCCCTCGCATGATGCGCGAAGTTCCCGCCGTTTTGGAGCGCCTCGTCTTATTCTGAGACGTGGGAGGCTTCGAGTCCAACTTGGCGGTTTTCGTGGTGGGAACCGGCGTGGCCACCTCCTTCGCAGCAGCTGCAGCCAGCTCCTTGCTCGTCTTCTTCGTCTTCAAACCGGCGATGATCTTCTCGTCATCGGACGTGGTGTAGAGTTCGTCAAGGAACGGATCCACTTCATCCTTAGCCGGCGCCACCGCCTCCACACTGTTCGCCTTCTGCGGCTCTCCGCCTTCTTTTGGCTTCGGCGATTCGGTAGTCTCTGCGTTCTTCGGCGGATTTTCGTCCTTTGTAGACGGCAGAGGAGGGTCTTCCTTCGCAGAAGGGACAGGAGATTCCTTCGGGAGAGCGGTCCTCACGGAATCTGGGCTTCGCTTTGAGGAGTTTTTCGAGTTACGCCCAGACATGGCTGAAGAAGGTTGAACTTCGGGGGAGGCGAGAGAGGGAACTGACCAGCCGCACGAGGGAGAGAGAAGAGGCAGAATGAGGAAGCTCACCATGAACCATTTGTGTTAGATTACACGTAACGGACGGGCATGTCGAAGCGTTTCTTCTCACTTGATGTGAATTACGTAGTTTTACGCATGACATGAGTAACTCACGATCATGGCTGGACAGGGAGCGTTTGGGGGGGGGGTTCGATGAGTAAGCCCCCCAAATGGTGCCTTACCTTACTTGGTAGCTGCAGATTGAGGAGTAAATGGATTTTAAAATTAATCATTTCTATTTCTTGAAAAATCAAGTCATTTTCAGCATCTGCACGAAGAGCTCCCTCTGGAGAAGTCCGCTCTGGAGTTCATGATGTCCGAGTTCCCCGAGGTCAAGGAGAAGGAAGAGATGAGGAAGATCGTCGGCCGCTACGGAATCACCGGCAGGGAACAGGTAGGATTTTTTCTGCCGAAAACGTGGCTCCAGTCACCAAAATTAATAAATAAATCGATTTTTACAGGTTTGCCCGATGAAACAGCTCTCCGACGGTCAGCGTTGCCGAGTTTCGTTCGCCTGGTTGGCCTGGCAGCAGCCCCATCTCCTCCTCCTTGACGAGCCTACCAATCACTTGGATCTGGAGTCCATCGACGCCCTCGCCGAGGCCATCAACTGCTTCCCCGGAGGAATGATCCTCGTTTCCCACGATTTCCGACTTGTCAGCCAGGTGAGGAAGTCTCTCTCTCTCTCACTCTTTAATTCAAAATTTGTGACGGTCAGTTGGTTGGAACGAACTACTGAAATGTGCCACTCAAAGTCATATCCTGAAATTTGTAGACCTTGGAGACAGACAGTTTTACTATTTCTTTTCGCAGTTTTGCGGTTTCTCACATTCGCCCGGTGTTTAACGCGCCTTTTTAGAGGCCTTTCGCAGATTTTATTGGACAATGAGCCGTATTTCGGCGATTTGAGCAATCAAATCACTCCATACCTGGACAAGCTCCGCGAAATGCAGCGGTGGGGGTGTCGCAAAACGAATTTTAAGCGATTTTTTTTTTTAAGAAAGGGGTTGGTCGCAAATTTTTTGAAAGTTTCGCTATAGGAACAGGCTGTCGCAAAAAGGACGCTGCGTTCCCTTGTCCAAGCATGAATCTCTCTTTCTCTCTAACCCCCTCTTTTCCAGGTCGCCGAGCAGATCTGGGTCTGCGACAACCAGAAAATCACCAAGTGGGAGGGCGACATCTTCTCCTTCAAGCAGCACCTGCGTGACGAGATCGACCGCGACATCAGGCTGCGCGAGAAGGGCCTCGTCAAGGAGCGTTAAATCTCCTCTCTCCATCTTTCCCTCCCTCCCTCTCTCCCAAAGGCCTCTCCCTCCCAGGGCCCTCGCTTTCTCCCCGCTTCTGCGTCCTTCGGCATATCTTGTTGTTGATTTGTTGTTACTTATCTTTTTTCCACTGAAAATCGTTGATCCATCGCGTTTTATGCGGTGACCTCACCCCGTTTTGGTGTGTCGAAGAACCGGTTCCCACCACTTTTCTTTCTCTGCAATCGGTAATTTCCTACTGGTGATGATGACAATAGGTGTGCTAGGTTATTCAATTGGTAGTCGACACGCCTTAGATTGTTCTTACGATTGTGAGCTACAATATATTTTACAAATAGAAATCTTGTGTTTTTCTGTGGTTTACACTGGTTGTTCTCTCCAGTTGTCGTTCTTCTCTTCTTGAATTCGAAGTAATGCGTCAACGGTCGACCCGCTCTGGCAACCTCAGGCCCCGTTCTGACCCTAAATCACCCGCATCGAATTCCATTTTGTAGTTTTTGCCGCTTCATTTCTCGTATTCGGCAAACTATCGTCGCTTTGCCACATATTCTAGTACTCTGATTTTAACACAATTTGGCCTGATTTTTCAATCTAAGGCCGCCGTAAATTTGGGAATTCTCAGAATTTTGCCGCTGTTTTGGTAAATTAGGGCATCTGACGCCTCATATCTGCACCCTCCGGTCGCTTTTTACTTAAATTGACCGCTTTCATCGGGTTTGTGCAACCTTGGGCCGCTCATTTCATTTTGCACCCCGCCGCGTTATTTTTTTCTGGCAGCATTAGGCCACCCATCCTTTTTCCTTCTCTTTTGTTAGGCCTTCCCACATTAAAACATTGGCATCCTTAGGCCGTTCCTCGATTAGTTTTAGTATTTTTTGTCAGCGTTTCTTTGTTTATCGAATGCCGAAACTACTCTTCGATAGAATTCTTTGTTATTTTCATAGTGCCCCTGTTTCCTTCAAAAATTTCGCCAAGCCCAACTTTTGCCTAAATTTTAAAACGATCTAACATGGGTAGTCGTTTGGGTCTGGGTGGCCAAATCAAACGAGACCCACAAATTTGTATAGCCTATCCCATGAGTATTAAGGGATAGAAGTCCAATTTTGCTGTGCGTTCACCATATTGGGGAAAATCGCATTTCAAAATTGAGGTTTTAGCGTACTGGGCGCCGCGGCCGTATATAGCGGCTGCTACGACAAACTGTAAGCAGTGGTCCGGTGGCCAAGTGGTGAGGGCGCCGGTCTGTCGCCCTCCCTGGAGCTAGCTAGATCGAATCCTGGTATGCCTAATTTTCTTTTGCTTGTTAAGTTCTACATGTTTTCGAGTTTTGAGATTTTTTCCAAGTTTTCAAAAAAAAATTTTTTTTCTGAATACTTTTTTCATAAGAGGTTAAGTGTCCAGAAAAGATATTTTGAATAATTACGGTTATTGACTTGTTATTACACCACATTCAGATACCCTTGCGGCAGAATAGCTACGAAGTTTTTCAAAAAAAAAAAAAAAAAAAGCCGAAAAAAAAAACATGTAGAACTTAACAAGCAAAAGAAAATTAGGCATACCAGGATTCGATCTAGATAGCTCCAGGGCGACAGACCGGCGCCCTCACCACTTGGCCACCGGACCACCGCTTACAGTTTGTCGTCGCAGCCGCTATATACGGCCGCGGCGCCCAGTACGCTAAAACCTCAATTTTGAAATGCGATTTTCCCCAATATGGTGAACGCACAGCAAAATTGGACTTCTATCCCTTAATACTCATGGGATAGGCTATACAAATTTGTGGGTCTCGTTTGATTTGGTCACCCAGACCCAAACGACTACCCATGTAAGCTGAAAATATGCAAATCAAAACTTCCATGACGGAGCCAATTTTCTTCTGGGAAAATTTAGTGTTTTTTTTCTCGGCTACGATTTCCTCGAATCGAATTGTCGGAAAACGCCACGAATTCTGTGCACTCCGTTCGCTCCACAGAATATTCTGGAGACCTTTGCCTAAATTTCGGTAGGCTTTGGCTCTGGGAATCCGCCATTTTTCTATCACATCACAGCCCGCGCCGTACGCTTTGTTGAATCGGCAAGCGGCTTTTTAGAGGCCTTTCGCGGCGGGACCCTCGGTCTAGTTTAATTTCGGTCTAGTTTAAGAAATGAGTGGAAACTGGCCGCCACGAACTTGAGAGTTGTGGCGATTTTTGCGATGAAACGGTTTGATAAATCGCAGGAATACATGCGTGGGCTTTGGCCTGAGTTTTTTCCCGCAGTGAAAATAATTCCTGCTTAAGATATACGGTTTTTGGTCTTTCGCATGAATATCAGCCAAGAACATATAGGTGCCAAAACTCAGGCCAAAGGATGCAATATTCCTCTACAAAATGACATAGAGATCTCCTAAAATACTGTTGTACTCGTTCAGATCTCGTGTCGGCCAGTTTGTGCACGATGTATAGCTACAGTAATCAAATTCCGAAAACCTCTATTTTTGCATATTTTTTATTGAAACGATGTATTAATAAGAAGCTGATTTTTCACTTTCCAATTTTAAAAATTCACAATAAAAATTGTATGCTTAATTAACAAAATAATGAATTTTTAAAAAAGCAGCTCCATTGAACCAGCCTTTTTTCAGAATTACGGCTGCCGCAAACGTGAGAATTCTGGGGTGTTTTTCTTATATTTCTTTTTAAAAGTTGGTGAAAAACACTTCTATCCTTTGGCCTGAGTTTTTTGCCGACTCAAAAATGTCTACAGCCAAAGAAACACGGTTTTTTGTGTTTTTCGTTATTTTCCGGTCGATGAATTTTCGAGAAAAAACTCAGGCCAAAGAAGACCTTAATGAGCTGAAAGTTGACAAAAAGAATGATTGTTGAAAACGGCTGGAACGTTCAGGTTCGTGGCGGCCAGTTTCTGTTTCATGAGCCACCTGTTTGTCGCGAATACGACATTTCCAAACCGGTTTCTTTCCATAACTAGGTGAAATTTACGTTTTTCTTATTATTTCAACATTAAAAGAGCAAATCACGTGTTAAAATTAATAAAAATATAGTCTTCGCCAATTTTACTTCTTGGCCGATTCGTAAATGTAACCCTGACGCAGTATTGCGTACGTATCCTCAAACACAGGATTTTCGTACGCAAATACGCGTCTGGTGTCATTTGCACAGAGCTAAGAGCGAAATTGGGCGAAGTAGCATTGGCGACGACTATAAGCATTAATTATTACTACTACAGTTTAGGCGGTTTAGGTGGAGCGCGATTTTGAAAAGGCCGCCCTTTAACCTGCCGGCCTCGGCGAGCTGTGACATATCATTTTATAACCCAAGGCCGCTCAATTGGTTCTGTTGCCTCGAAGACAACCACTTCCCTTTGGTTTTCAACGTTGTACACCCCTTCTCCATGTGACTTAGGGCGCTTTCACCGGTCTCTAATAACCTGTGGCCGCTCAATCTGTATGCCCAGCCCATTCTGCATGGATCTCATCCTCAGGCCGCTCCTCGAATTATTATGGAACACTCAGGGTGCCGATCACTAAATTTTCACTCGCAGTGGCCGGTTCCGTAAAAATTTCCTTCTATAGAATCTGTTTTACTATTTGAGGCTTGCATCCTCGGGCTGCTTCTCCGTTGATCCTCGTTTCCGCACGACGTTGAAAAAAAGAAATCTCCGACGCTTAGGTCTTCGTACTGGATTCCCCCGGTTGAACTTCAAATTGTCATGGTAACCTCAGGCCGCTTTCTAATTATTTCTGCCACAGGATACCTCTTCTTGCCAGGTTTCGATGGAACATGACGCCGGCATATCAATCAAAGACCGCTCAAGTTATTATAACCCGCATAGGTTCTCGCTTCCCTCATGTGTTGACACCCTCAGGCCACCACATCAGTCTGCCTTGTCCCGGTTTTTCATTGTTCGAGTCAACCCAATGTCGTTCCAAATTCCAGTACCAATATAACACTTGTTATCTCTCTCTCTTTTGACCAAAGAAGAATCAGTCGCCGATTGATTTTCCCTATTGATAACGGAGCCGGAGGGCTAGACGTGGTACTGCTACAATTCACCCCCGCGGTCTACTTCCTTATCTCCGAAATTGTAGTAGGAAAATCAATTGAAACGACGGTTTAAGTCGTAAAACCGTAAGAAAGCTTATGAAACTTGCACGTACCCGGAAGGGAACGGTTTTTGGTCCCACAACGAAAGAAAAATTGACTCTTCGCACTGAGAAAGTAGCATTTTTAAGGGAAAAACAACATTAATTGCCATCTGCTGTCGACGAAATTCAGTTTTTTTTTCCATTAGGTTCTGTCAATTTAGCCTTGTTTATATATTTTAAACAGATTTTTGGATGTAACGAGTTTCAAAAAACAAACGTAATAACAAAAATAACAAAAAAAAAATTTAAGTAAAAAGTTATTAAAATTTGTTACAGTAATCTCATACAACCTTCGGAATATTGAACATGAAGCTTATAGGGTTACTGTAATAACTATTTACCACAAAAAATGGAGAACTCGTTTTATCATCAATAGCTGTGTTATTTCCTACTTTTCTTCCCGATTCGGGTGTAAATATCGCTCCACTTCGATCAAAAAGGTTTTTTTTTCATATTAGCAGCTAATAATTTTGAATTGCTATAAAATCTGTGAAAAATATGTGACTGGCAGCAATTTGCGGAAGGCGGGCTCGGCATAATGACCGCCATGACGTCATTGTTTGTGTGTTCGTCACTCCCCCGCAGGAGCTGAAAGTGCAACCAGAATTAGCTCGCGTTTAGAATGTTTTTGTTTCGTTTTTTTCGGATTGCCCCAATTATATCTCATGAGTCACCCATGGCAACCGACGAATATCATATATAGCTGACGCCAAACGGGCATCATTTTTCGTTCCAGTATTCTCTGTTGATAATAGATTAACATAAAATCGTAATATCAACAGAGAATGAAGGCACAAATTGGAATGATGCCCGTTTGGCGGCAGCTATAGCTAACTATTCCCAATGAATTTGAATTCCTTTCCGTTTCCTCTTCATCTGAAGATTTGGTGGTAATTTGTTTTTCCACCTCTTTGTATTCGTATGTCTTACCCCCTTCTTGTCCTAAAATTTTCGAAGCCCCCCCCCCCGATTGGGGGCTTGCTTTTTAAGCCCCCTCCGTACCGTATCCAGGTAGTGTATCTACGCTCATGGTATGTTCTCGAATGAGTTCAGGAGATGAATTCTCGTCATCTATTCAGTGCGTGCAGTCGTCATGTACTGCACACACGCTCGTGACCTAGTCTATCTTATCGTATTCACTGCCCTACGAGATATCTCGTAGTGAAGTTTTGGCCATAAAAGGGCTGCACGCGATAATCGGAGCACCCTGCCCCCCTGTGCAGGATCGATCGGCCTCCTACTCCTATTTGAAATTCAAAACTTCCTGCCCCCCCCCCTTTATTGGAAATTCAATACGCAACTTCAGTATCATTAACTTGAGAAAGGAAAAATACGGAGAGAGAGAGAGAGAGAGAGAGAGAGAGATGAAACGTCTTCCGCAGAAGTGCACAGTTTCCGTTCACTTTTGTGACTAAGCCGATAGATAAGTAACTGTTCTATCTCTTACAGGCCAATTCCATAGTCTCCCATCTCTCTCTCTCTCTCTCTCTCTCTCTCTCTCTCTCTCTCTCTCTCTCTCTCTCTCTCTCTCTCTCTCTCTGTAAATCTATGTGAATCTCTCTCCCGATGTCTGTTCTAGATTTCTACCCACTTATAGATGGGATACTCAGGCCGTGTACGCAGCCAAATTGGCCGAAGTAGATATGGCGAGGAATACATCAATCTTTGTGTGCAGTCACGAGACCTTTGTTCTCCCTTTTCTTTGTGTGCAGTAGTGCTGCACCCCTTGTGACCGCTTTATCGCTATCCGTCTTCCATATGTTGGCGCAGTCGATTTACGGCCATAAAAGGGCTGCACAAGATAAGCCTGCGCCGACCGTTGTGCAGCATCGATCGCCCGTCCTGCTCTTATTTGCTATTCAGTCACCCTCTCATAGGAAATTCAATACACACTCGTGACGAGTGGTGTTGAAACACAAGCGAACAAATATGAATACAGTTTCAGAATAACCATACTTTTTAATAAGGAAACGGTTTCAGAATAACCATACTTTTTAATTAGAAAAATATAAATGTTTTAAACAAAAAATAACTGAAAGCAGTGTGGGCTGATTTGGCTGCGTACTTTGCGTGTGTATCCTCATCGCGCTGAACTCTAAAAGCAACATCGAAACATTGGCACGATGTAACTATGTAGTTTTGGCTGCAACTATAGCTTTAAAGGAAAAAGCGGCATCTTGAAAGAGACTGAACTCATACAATATGTATTGCTCACAAAAGCTGCGATTTGGCTTCAAAATTTACCACAATACACACTAAAACTATACACAACAAAAACCTTTCCAGTGCGACTATACACCACACTACCAGCCCCTTCTTCTTGCTCCAATTGGGGTCTTTTCCCCTTATCTTTTCGCGGCTGAACCCCTCGATAAGACAACCATGACCACACAAAAATGTTATCTATTCAAAGAAAGAGAAAAACAAAGGAAAGTTTGCAGTACTTGCCATCGATTTGAGTCCGAAATCGCGTCATATACATACTTTAAATATAGAACTCATTCTTAAAGGAACTAGCTCAATCATTTTCCTATTTTTCGTCGTTCAAGGAAAATACGTGTATGAATAACAAAACTTTTCGTTTCAATGACCAGAAAAACATCGAAACATTGTAATTTGAGAGCTGGGGTCAGCCTTGACCCAAAAATTTATGCTGTGCACATCCCGCTTTTGTGTGGTACCCGTGGGAGCTATGCATCTACACTTGCTGACTCTAAGGTATGCCCCAAACCGAGACAGGACCTGTGCTGCTCACAATAATCTGAATCCGAATCGCAGTTGATAGAAGCATTTATAAAATAGGCCACATTGGTCAAAATGTGCCCGAGTCAGAGGCGAAGCATTTTGTGGCTTTGGTCTCAAGTCGATCCATCGCCATCTCCACTGGCTTTTGATCTCTGGCCAAACATTGAGTCACGTGAAGCCTACGTGCAGCCACAAAGTCAATATTGCGAAAGAGGCAGGCAGGCGGCGGCGCCTGCTCCGCCGCTGCCGTTTATTGACATAAGGGCTGCACATTTGTCATCCTTCCTCGTGAGCAGTATAAAAGGGCTGCTCGCCCCGCCCCTAGGCAGTCTTCTACGCGGCTTTTCGTTTTGTTCTTTCACTTTTTCACATGTACACAGACACGCACACACACAGACACACACACTCACACACACACACACTTACCCATTGACTGAAATTCAGCATTGTGTCACCGTTTCTACGTAACAAGCCGACTAGCTTGGCTAGCTAACAAGACAAATATTGGCTTAGTGCCTGGAATACGTACAAGAGTTAACAGATTTTCCCTTGATCATACGATTTTCAAAGCATTTCAATTGATCGTGGCGGGACCAATAGATTACAGTTGAAATGCCGCGACATTTCCTTTTCCGGATACTCTGTGACGTTTTAATCCCAAGATTGTGTGCCTGGATACTCTGTGTCGATATGAGAAAAGGAGAAATCTTGACCTTCAAACCCTTGAACTTTGGTAGTTTTCGCCGAAAATGGATGTTTGGCGAAGCGTGACGGGAATTTTCCCTTTGGAGCCTCGATTTGCCAGTCTTTTTGTCCTTCTAAAGGGAGTTTCTCTGCTTTCTGCTACCAACAGATAATTCCAATTTCAAGGGTGGAAAATGAACTATTGTCTTCAGTTATCTCCCCATCTACGGCAATGTTTGCTTTAGAGGCGAGAAAACGCTCGTTCCGATGATATGCTGACGCCTGTTCCGATTTTTCGCCGCGCGGGCGAGAGAGAAGGTGTCGGATGTCACGTAGGCAGGGGCGGGCAGCAAGGCCGCAGCGCGGCTTTCGCAATGTGTGTGCAGGGGCTGCACCTAATCAGTCATTCTAGCGCCGTCAGTGTATATAAGACCGGAGGGGCGGGGCTGCTGCACACAACGGCTGCCATCTCGGCGCCGGCGGCAGCTGCCGTGCAGCATCGATCGGCCGCAGCTGCCCCCAGCTTTTCCCCCTGCCACCCCTTTGTGTCTAGCACACACACACACACACACACACACACACACACACACACACACACACACACACACACACACACACACACACACACACACACACACACACACACAGTGGCAATAACTGTGCCATATTGTAAGCATTTGCTTCCAGCTGTCACTAAGATAATGTAAGTGACAGTCGGCTGGCTCTCGGTTTAACTATCTGCGTCTCTTCTCTCTCTCTCTCTCTCTCTCTCTCTCTCTCTCTCTCTCTAATCTCACTATCTCACTCCAGTTTTACGCCGATTTTCTGCGCAATCTAGTGCCAGGCGAGACAGAACAAGGTTGTTTACTTTCGAGATCACGTAGGAATCTAGCTGTTTTTGCTCCTTTTTACTTTCTGTCTCTCTATCTATCTATCTATCTATCTATCTATCTATCTATCTATCTATCTATCTATCTATCTTTTTCGCAGCATTCAGTAATTTGCGGCTGGCACGGGTTTTCATCAGCTTTTTTTGGTTGATGACTGGTTGTAATTCGAGAGACGGGTGGCAATAACTGGGACAAATTCAAACTCTCGGCTGGCAATAGGCGAATCTAAGTGACAGTCAGCTGGTTCTCTATCCGTCTGCGTCTCTCTCCTCTGGCTCCTAGTTAGTAAGGGACAGATGGCTGGCTCTATTCTTACCGTTCCGGAAGTCACTGTCACTAAGTTTCTTCCATTCGGGGAAGCCCTTTGCCGCCAGCTGGCTGTCACTGCTTCTGACAGCCGGCTTCATCCTCTCGCCAGCGCGGTATAGTGACAGCCGACTGGCACATAAGAAAACTCGATAATGGAACAACCGCGGCGGTACTGTTTGTGACAGTCGGCTGTCTGACCGACTGGCACGAAATGACCAAGTGGTTGGTGGGAATGGTTAAGCCGGCTGGCAATAACCGACCTAGTGGATATCATTTCCAGCTGGCAATATCATCGGCTGTCAGAAACTTGTCGTTAATACGTTATTGCCACCCGGGTTTCAATAACTTGGTGGGAACCGGCTGGCACGAGTTTGAATCTGCTTTTTGTGGCTGGTTTCAATTTGACAATCGGGTGGCAATAAGTGTGCCACGTTTAAAGCTTTTCGCATTCGTCTGTCACTAAGCTAATGTTGGTGACAGTCGGTTGGCTTGTTCTCTAACTGTCTGCGTCTCTCTCTCTCTCTCTCTCTCTCTCCCTCTCTCTCTCTCTTTCTAACCCTCATTTCCTTAATCCTCTTGTCCCAAATAACACTCTGTTATTTTTCCGCTTATCGATCTATTCCACAATTTCCCCATCCTGGTTGAAAATTTTCTCACATTTCTGTGTTTCCGCTTTTTACATCTGCTTTCGCAATCTGTTTACCCTCGTTTAATTGCCAATAATTCCGCTTTTTTAAGGTCTTTGAATGGACGGGGAGAGAGTGAGTCTTCTCGACGACGGGCCCCTGCCGCCGCGGCTGCCCGCGCCTCCCAGTTCCAGGAGCTCTCCGATGACTTCAGCTCCAGTACAGCCAGCTACAACTGCCCCAGCTGGTCCCAGTACCAGCCAGACGCCCATGGAGGCTGTCATCGATATTCAGTGAGTTTTACAACTTACTTTTTGTTTTATTTTTACTTTTAGCTTTAAAAATTTTGTTAGAAAGGGTATTGAAATGTATGGCCCGTGTGGGGGCCGCCCAAATTTTTATATATTGATTTTGTAAAAACGAAATATAACATTTTTTGTCGAAACGCGTTCAAATTGGGCTAATTTCTATAATTTTGCGTATGTAAAACCGCCAATTCGACAATCTTGATGGGCCCGGCCAGCTCGGTCCGTTTACCCTGGGCTACCCAGCCAGATTGCCACCCACACGACCAGGGTTCGATCCCGGTCGGTTACAAAAGTGAATTGGTTACAAATGCCATGATCCAAAAGAAAAGCGGCTTGAGGTTGTCGATTTCTAAAACAAAGCGATCTACGAGTTGGATGTCAATCAATTGAGCGGCCTTAGGCTGTGAAATTCCAATAAAAGCTGTTATTCGAAAAGCGGCCTGAGGACGCAAAATATGAGAACAGAGCAACAGAATGAATGACGACAAAAGCGGCCTGAGACTGTTAGAGCGGACCAGTCGATGATGAATTACATCGAATTCAATGTGATCCCGGGTTCGAAACGGGGCCTGAGGTTGCCACAGCGGCTCAATTCAAAGGTAGAATTAAACTGGGACTACCTAAGTTCAGAACGGTGTCTTTAGCAACGTTTCGCGAAAAATTATTTTAATGTAAGTACTGAACTTTAAAAATAGCTAAACATTATTGCGTTTTTTCTAGTGTTAATGAACTATTCGGTGCCAAAAATTGTTTCTCTCGTAATTTTTTTTTTTAAATTTTCTTTTTTCAGAGGAATGACCTGCCATGCCTGCGTGAACAACATTCAGGACCACGTGTCCGCCAAACCCGGAATCCACAGCATTGTAGTCACACTCGAAGACTGCGAAGGTATCAGTTTAAAAATTACTTTATTTTTATTTAAATTCTAGGTAAAGTTGTCTACGACCCAGCCGTTTGGACGGGTACCAAGCTGACCGAATTGATAGACGACATGGGATTCGACACTAAACTGAAAAGTGGTGTGTTTTTTGTGGAAAACTTGGCGCTGAAGGTGACCTGAGCCTGCCCAAAGCGTTGTGTTCAGTACGGCCTGAGCCTACCCAAAGCGGTGTGTTCAGTGCGGCCTGAGCCTTTTGAAAGCCGTTAATTCAGTGTGGACTAAGTTTGGCGAAAACTGTGCTTCAATGCGGCCTGAGCCTGCCCTAATGCGTATTTTCTAATATGACCCGCGCCTGCCCAAAGCGGTTAGTTAAGTGCGGCCTAAGGCTACCAAAAGCGGTTTTTTCAATGCGGCTTGAGCCCCCGGTCGGCCATATGTTAGCTGATACGCCCAACGCGATGCATGTTGATCAAACTGACAACTAAGCGGCGTGAGGCTGCCCGTTTTCGTATTTTGATTCAATATTTTATCATTTTCAGAACAACCCCAAGGCAGAGGTGATCCTCCCACACCTCAGAAAACAGGCGGTCGATGGGAAGCAGTGATCTCCATCAAAGGAATGACCTGCCACTCGTGTGTCAACAACATCCAGGACAACATGGCCAAACGCCCCGGAGTGATCTCCATCAATGTGGATCTCAAGAGCGAACAGGGTGGGTTTTTGCGGGAAGATCTTTATTTTACCATTTTTTCGAGGTTTTAGCTTTAAAAATGAGTCATTATATACCAAAACGGCTCAAAATTCCGCCACCTAAAAAAGGGCACGAAAAACTTTTTTTTAGCGAAACATGCGGTACCCCCTTAACTTTGTGCCCTCAGGGCATTGATGGACATGGAACGTTTTGGGGGGCTCGATGCATAAGCCCCGGAAATCGCCAACTGGTCTTCGGTTCAATCGGGACTCTCAAATAACCGGCCGAACCAAGAGATTTTTTGGGCGGCCAGATCGGCCCTTTTATGAAAATCAAAATTTTAAATTCTGTATAAAGCGGTACAATAATTTTTTTTAATTTTGGTAAACGGGCCGGGCCGACCAAAATTTTCCCAGTCGTTCCTTTAGAAATTTAAACTTTTGATAGAGGGTCGAGCCCTTTTCCCACATTTTTAAACTCCCGGGCGAGCCGAAATGGCAAAAATGGCTGCCAATGATCTGGTTCTCCTATTCACTGACTTTCCCGGAAAAAAGTGGTTGTTTTGAAGTCGACAGGACAGGATTATCGGGGATTACGGGTTGACATTTGCATGGCGCGAGAGGGCAACATATGACACAGATGTGGCATGGACATCGAAAAACCGAGGGGTCGAAATGTAAAAATCTAATTTCCAGGAGTAATCATCTTCGACCCTTCCCTGGCCGATGGAAACGCCCTCGCTGAAGCCATCGACGACATGGGCTTCGACGCACAGCTGCTCACCACAAGAGGTTTTTTGTATTTTTTTCTTTTTGAACCAATTTAGTTTCCAGAAACCTCTCAGGAACCAGTGTCCAAGCCCTCCCCCGCCAAAGAGGACATTAAAAGACAAGACTCTCTCAAGATTCAGCTCAACGGTGTAAAGTACCAGAAAAGTGTCCGTTTTTACCGTTTTTTCTTTGCTAAACATCGGTTTTAGCCTGTCGAAAGCCTGGAAAAGTGCACGTTGGCCGTGGAAGGAATGACATGTGCCTCCTGTGTTCAGTACATCGAGAGGAACATGGCAAAAGTTACAGGTTGGTTTTGTTGTAGAATTGGGGGTTGGGGCAGGCTCAGGCCGCTTTAGTGGCTCACCGTAGCCTTACGGTGATTTTTGGTTAGGTTACGGTAACATTTGGTTACTTTTAAAGAACCGTAGCAACCTGGTAACTTCAGGGCGTTGGTTACTGTAGCGTTTTGAGAATTTCAGGGGTATTGCACTCTTTCATGCGGTTATATATTTAACTGCTTAATTGCATTTGAAGTTTACGGTAGTCTTACAAAACAGGTTACGGTAGGCCCTATATGGTTGCTGTATGTCCCGTAACCTTTAAAGGGATACTGTATATTTAACCAATTGTCGGCTACGGTGGTCTATAGTTGTTGTTAGGGACTACTGTCGCTTTAATAACTTTTGAATATCGTCAGCATTTAAATAAGTCAGCTTAAGATAACTTTTAGTTTTGTTACGGTAGAAGAACGGGTTACAGTATGCCCTGGTTTATGGGCTACAGTATGCCCCGATTACTGTAGTTTTGTTCAGTTGCAAATGATTACGGTAATCTATTCTAACCCCCCCCCCTCCTTGAGGCTGTTGTAAATGGCTGCGGTAGCTTCAATTGAGCACCGCTGTAATGGTTACAGTAGCCTAGGCTTTTTGGTATTACGGTAGCTTCCAGTTTTCTTTGGGGGTGTTTCTATATTTACCGTACGCTTTAGGATTACTGTATCCCAAAGATCTCCTGTTTTTTTACCTACAAAGTTATCGTTTCAGGAGTCCAATCGATCGTAGTCGCCCTGATCGCTGCCAAAGCCGAGGTCCAGTACGACAGTACTCTCACCTGCGTGGAGAAAATCGTCGAAGAAATGAACCAACTGGGCTATAAATCCACCCTCCTCGACTCGGCCTCCTCCAACTTTAATAAGATTCAACTAGTGGTGAGTTTCATTTTTTAAAGCCTTTTATGTTTAAAAACAGTTTTCAATTCAAAAATGTGTTCAGATCAGCGGTCTTGGCTCAGAGGTCGACGTGTCTCGCATCGAATCCCATGTGATTGCGAAGAGCGGAGTGGAGGGCTGCACGGTGTCGCTGGCCACGGCGATGGCGACGGTGGAATTCTCTCCTTCGATTATCGGACCCAGGGATATCATCGCAGTTATTGAGGTATGAAGCTGCCTAGGTTGTCTTGGGTGACCCAAAGCGGCCTTAAAAGTAGGCTGAAGCGGCCTTAGATTGAATAACGCTTCTAAAAGCGGTATGAACTGTTTTAGGCGGCTAAAAACGGCTCTAGATCAGCTAAAGCGGCTTGAAGTCAACTGAAGCGGCCTGAAAAGTCGGCTGAAGGGGACTTAGATTGTACGACGCTGTTCAAAGCTATCTTAACTTTCGTAAGCGGATCTACTTTAGCTGAAGCGGCTTGAAGTCGACGGAAGCGGCCTCAAATTAGCTGACGTTGCTCAAAGCGATTTTAACTACGCGACTCAACGCGGTTTTATGTACACGGAACAAGCTAATGCGGCCTTAGGTTGTATTTCATGGCGCGAAGCGGCCTTTGGTCATAGAAATGCGGCCTAGAATCTGCTGAAATTGCTCAAAGCGGTCTTTGGTTGTTCGCTACAGGTCCACCCGGGCTTGTGTTTTCCAAAGTGCCACAAAGCGGCCTTAGATTGGCCGGAACGGCTTCTAGTTGGTTGAAATGGCTCAAAGTCGTCTAGGGTTGCCTGAAGAGCGATTTTTTATCTGATGAACGGTTAAAACTGCACCAATGTGCCAGAAGCGGCCTAGGGCTCCCCAAAATTATTACAGGGTGGTGTGAGATTGCCGAAGTTGGTTAAAAGCGAGCCTAGGCTGCTTCTTTAAGCGGCTCAGAGCGAAAAATTGTCGGCGACGAATGTTTCAAATTCTTCCTTTTTTCAGACCCTCGGCTACGTGGCTGAACTCGCCAACAAGGACGACACTCTGAAGAGACTCGACCACTCGGAAGAGGTCAAAAAGTAAGCCACGCCCCTTTTTCGTTTCAAATCCCTCCGTTTCCAGATGGCGTCGAACCTTCCTCCTCAGTCTGATCTGCGGCGTGCCCGTGATGGCCATCATGATCGTGTTCCACTGGGTACTCCACACCCCCATGCACCCGGAAAATCAGACGCCCATCTTCTCGCCCGCTCTTTCTCTCGACAACTTGTTACTTTTGTTGCTGTGCACGCCTGTTCAGGTAGGAAGACATGTTGTTTTGTCAATTTGATTCAATTTTTCAGATAATCGGAGGCCGGTACTTCTACGTAGCGTCTTGGAAGGCGCTGAAGCACGGAACTGCCAATATGGATGTGCTGATCGTCATGGCCACCTCCATCGCCTACGGATACTCCATTTTGATTCTACTCGCTGCTGTTATTCTCAAGTGAGTCATTATTTTTTATGCTGTCTTTGGTGATCTAAAGTTGCCGAAAGCGGCCTTCGATTCGCTGAAGAGCCTGAAAGCCGTCTTAAGTTTGCAGAAGCGGCCTTAGGCTGTCTTATGCGGCTCAATTCCGCCTTTGATTGGCTATACTAGCTCGATAGCCTTAGATTTGCTTAAGTTGCCATAGCCTTAGATTTGCTTAAGTTGCTCAAAGAGGCCTTAGCTTGTCTTTAGATACTCAAAGCGGCCTAAGGTTATTTTATGCGACCCATTGCTACCTTTTCCGTTTTATCGAGTGACTTATGGCGGCCTTAGGTTGCCTAAAGCGGGTCCAAGCTGCCTTAGGTAAACTATGAGGTTCAAAGCGGCCTTGTTGTGTTTCAAGGTACTCATAACGGCCTTGGGTTAACTGAAACAGCTAAAAGCGGTCTTATGTTTGCTGATGCAAGCTAAAGCAACCATCAGTTGTTTTAAATGGGCTACAGCGAAAGCGGCTTACAGTATCTCAAGCGGCCCACAGCGGTCATAGAGTTGTAGAAGCAAGCTAAAGCGGCCTTACGTTGTCAGGAGTTACTTAAAACAGTCGTAGTGTGGCTGAAGAAGCTCAAAGCGACCGTACGTTGTTTAGGCGGCCTTTAATTCGCAGAAGACTCCCAAATCTGTTTTATATTGGATGAAGCGCGATAATGCTGTCTTTGGTTGTCTTAAGTGACTCAAAGCGGTCTGAAGTTTGTTAGTTTGTTGCTTCCTTACCTTGGGTTGGCTGAAGCAACCGGAGTTTTAAATCGAAACAAATCTATTTTCTTCAGATGGCCGTCCAGTCCCATGACGTTCTTCGACGTACCGCCCATGTTGATCGTCTTCATCACGCTGGGACGCATGTTGGAGCACAAGGCCAAGGTTTTTATTCAATTTCGGCTGCAGAAATACTGAATGTTTAGGGAAAAACTTCGGAAGCCTTGAGCAGTTTAATGTCTCTGCAGGCGAAGGAAGCCACTTTGGTTACTATGGATAAGGAGGGACATATCACTTCGGAGAGGGGAATTAGCATAGAATTGGTGGGTTTTGAGAGTGGGAGAGATAGAGATAGAGAGGGAGAGAGACGCAAACAGCTAGGCAGCTGGAGACAACTTATAATAACGGACGCAGGGAGATAGGCATATAGATGCGCAGGCAGTTAGACAGTTTGAGAGGCAGATATTTAGATAGTTAGAGACGCATACAATCAGACAGGTAGAGACGCGGATAGCTGGAGAACCAGACAATTTCGTAGTTAGAGACGCATACAGTTGAATAGTCAGAGCAGGCTGTTAGAGCCGCTGACAGGTAGACAGGCAGAGACGCAGGCAGTTAGACAGTTAGAGACGCAGACAATTAGACAGTTAGAGAAAATAGGGATGTAGACAGTTAGAGACGCAAATAGGTAGACAGTTAGAGACGCACACAGTTGGAAAAATAGGCGCAGACTGCTAGACTGTTAGATACGCAGATAGTTAGACAGTTGAAGATACATGCAGACGCAGACAGTTAGACAGACGTTAGATAGTTAGAGGCGCAGACAGTTAGACGGTTAGAAACGCAGACGTACAACAACATTCTACCGTACTCCAAAATTTCCCCATTTTAGGTCCAACGCGACGACCTGATAAAGGTGGTTCCCGGCGCGAAAGTCCCCGTCGACGGCTTGGTAATCGATGGAAAAAGCTCGGCCGATGAGTCCTTCATCACAGGAGAATCGATGCCCGTTGTGAAGAAGCAAGGGAGTACGGTAATCGGAGGTTCTGTGAACCAGAAGGGCGTGCTCATCGTCAAAGCCACCCACGTTGGCAAGGACTCGACCCTGGCTCAAATCGTTCGCTTGGTTGAAGAGGCCCAGACTAGCAAGGTGGGTCCCGCAGGGATTTTGCCCGCAAAGATTACGGTATTCAGGCGCCGATTCAACAACTGGCCGATCGAATCGCCGGCTACTTCGTGCCATTCGTCATCATTCTAGCCCTGCTGACCCTCATCGTTTGGACCATTATCGGCTACTCTAAGGACTCCACTGATGTAAAATAGACCTTTAAGTGCTCTGAAACCTTTAAATATTCAGCCTCCACTGCTCCGCTTCGAAAATGTCATCAAAGTGGCTTTCGAAGCTGCGATTACTGTCCTGGCCATCGCGTGCCCGTGCAGTTTGGGTCTCGCCACGCCCACGGCCGTCATGGTTGGAACGGGAGTTGGAGCGAAGAATGGAATTCTGATCAAGGGAGGCGAGCCGTTGGAGCGAGTTCATAAGGTGGGTTTGGGTGAAATTGGCGGCCTGAGGTTGGCGGCAGCGTCCTTAGGTTATAAAGCGGCCTTCAAATGCGGCCCACGGCGGCCTAAGGTTTACAGATGGTGTCCATAGTGGTGTTAGATCATCTGAAGCGATTTAAGGATGCAGCTGATTTGCGATAGTGAGCCTAAGCCGCCTAAAGTTTATGGAAGGCCTCCGGAAGCGGTCTTTTGGTTTTTTAGAGGCGGCGCACAGCGGCCTTTTTAAAAACGAACGTTCTAAACGGAATCGTGCGTGGTTTCTTTGCGAAACTACATTCAAATCCGCATAGGAATTTTAAAAGCTGATATAGCAGCGGCCTGCGGGTACGGTTTACATAGATCCGTTCTTTCATAGCGGCCTGTTGATATCTTATTCTGGGCCGAGGCGGCCTGACGTTGTCCTTCCGTCAACGCGGCCTTAGACTAGAACAAAGTATACCCAATCGTTTCAAAGCATCAATTTTCAGGTTACGACCGTCGTCTTCGACAAGACCGGTACCATAACGGAAGGCAAGCCCCGTGTGATGGCCCTCTTCGCCCTGCGCTCCCAAGCAGTCATGTCCGTCAAGAAACTCGCCCTTTTGATCGGTTCCACCGAAGCCCTCTCGGAGCATCCAATTGGCGCCGCTGTTGCCGCCTTTGCAAAGCAGGTAAATTACCCAGTCACCCATTTTTGGGCCAAGTGATAGGTGGACATGAGATGCTTACAGTACCTTCGCAATTCGGCGTTAAGTTGGAAACGGTTTAAAAAAAAAGCTAAGGGAGAGGTTTCGTTGCGTCCTAAGCAATATTATGGAGGGGGGCGCTTACGCATCGAGCCGCCAAAACGCTGCCTGTCCAGCTATGGGTAAAAACGATATAATACCCCCACAAGAAAACACCCACGGGAAACAAGACAAAACAAGGAAAATTTCTCTATACACTTCATTTCCCACAATTAGGGGTTGTATTCGATGGGGAGGTTCTTCCTACGGACCATGCCGTCGCCCTGGAACCACTCGCGGCGGAACTGCTTGGCGGCGCCGTCGGGAGTGTTGGTCCACTCGACCGTGATGCGGTCGTTGTTGGTGTCCTCCTGGCCGAAGGCGAAGGCATCGCAGGAGACGGCCATGAGGATGGCCTCCTTGGGGTCGAGGACTCCGCAGCCGGGGTCGACTCCGAGCCTCTTCATGTTGGTGGTCTTGATGGCCCAACCGATGCGGCGAGCGGAGGAGTTGATGATCTCTGAAGAAAGGCGGTTAGCCACATTTCAGAAAACCACAAACTGATATGGTAAGTGTGCTTGTCGTCGTAGGGCGCGTTGAAGACGATCTTGGATCCGGGCTGGGTGGCGATGTCACCGGGGGGAACGGATTGAGCCATGGCGATTGGATGATGTTGAATGACCGGAGAGCAGGGGTTATAAGGGGAAAATTACGCAAACTGACCGAACTTAGCATAACGAGGGACAAGGGAAAAGAGGGGAGGACAGAGAAATGTGCCATTGGAATGTGAATTTGAATGCAGAGAAAGGCGAAAGAGTAGGGGGATGAGGAGAGGGCAGAGAACGTTCCGACGGAAATTCTAATGACCAGTATGCAAATTTTTGCAATCGAATGGATTCTGCAAACAAGGAATGGGACATAAACAAAAGTTTTCGATATATTCAGAGCGCACCCATCTTTTTGGATAAACTGCACATTCACATATCAGGAGAGTTCGTAAATTGGCTTGCCCTTGCGTAACTTTTGGTGTCTAAAATAAGGTTGAGCTGATTTTTTTTTTTGGACGGCCCGGGTATGAAAAATAAAATTTTATTTTTTTTTTGTATAAATCGGTAGAATATTGTTAAGCTGTTTTAAATAATTTAATGGTGTTTGTTACTAACATTAAGTATATTAATTGTTCAAAAAAGAATGTCACCGACCGGGATCGAACCCTGGTCGTGTGGGTGGCCATCTGACTGGGTGGTCCTGGGCATACACGGGCACTGCTCCTCAATATTGTCGCGGCGAGACCTTCGCCCTTTAAAAATTGCCTATGGGAGAACCTCATATGTGAAATTCTTTTTGGCGAGACTCTCCAAGCCGTCAAGGCCGGGCTGACGCCCATGTATGGTCCAGGGTAAACGGGCTGGACCGCCGACCAAAATTTCCAAATGGGCCAGCCCGGACCTAGTTTTGACCTTCCCTTAAAGGTCTTTATGACCCTGTATACCCGGTTGTTGTCTTTCCTTTACGACCTTAAAATTTCCCCATTACCCAGTTTGTGATCTTACGTAGCCAGCCGTAGTTGTTAAAGCGTAACCATTATCTTATGAAATCCCTGTTTTTCAGTTTCTGAATAACCCCACATGGGCCGCCCACTCCCGTTTCCACGTGTCCGCCGGTCACGGCGTGTCCTGCAAGATCGAGGGAGTGAATCGGTGCCTTTCCATGCTCACAAACGAAGCCAATGTACCTACGATCAGGGAGGGCAGTGAGCTACAACTCCCCAACACGGAAGTGACCTACAAACTCGTCTCTGCCAACGATGGTGAATTTCCATTTGGTGAATTCTTTTAATTTTGTGAAATTTCAGCTCCTCTGCCTGGCAAGGAGGGGCCGGATTCCTACGACGTGCTCATCGGCAGTGCGAGGATGATGGAGCGACACGGCGTTTTGGTTGATGGGAAGACGGCCGACACGCTGAGCCAGGAGCAGCACAAGGGACACATCTCCATTTTATGCGCGATTAATGGTAAGGATTTTTGGTGCTAGGCAACCTCAGGCCGCTTTGGAAACTAAAAATTTGATTTGGCCTCTTCAGCGGTACACATAGACCTCTTCAGCGTCATAATCGTTCCCAGCGGCCTTAGGTTGCCAAGAGCGGCTTATGCGGCGCCTGCCGTGGTAACCAGAAGCAGGCTGCGGCTACCAATTCGGTTCCCACGATATTTTATTTCGCATGAGCGGCTGATCAACATTTGTGGTAGAAAGATGCCGCTTGTGTCATCCTTAGGTCGCAAGGTGCCGCTTGTGGCAACAAAAGGCCGCGTGCCGATTATGGTAGCCATAGGCCACTGGGTCGCCGTTTTCGCTTGCTACACGCCGCTGTGGTAGCCAACGGCCGCTTGGGGCTGCTTTTGGCGGCAAGATTTCCACTTTTTGTAGTCATAGTACGCTCAGTAGCCGCTCTGGATAATAATAGGCCGCTGTTAGAAATAATTGGTAACTGTTACCCTTAGGATGTTAAGGCGATTACGGTAACCACCGACCACCAGAGGGCCCTAATGGTAGCCACTAATGGCAACCTTAGGCCATTAGATCATGTTTTGATAAGAAGAGGCCGCTTATGGTATCCACAGGCCGCTGGATCGCCTCTTTTGGTAGTTGTTGGCCGCATGTGGCAGCCTTAGGTCGCCAGTGGCTGCTTGCTGGCTATGGTAACAAGAGGCCGCCTTCCATTATCGTATTCCACCGCTGGAGGTCCGAACGTTTCGTAAATTTCTCTCTTTTCAGGTGAAATCGTGGCCGTGATCTCCATCGCCGACATGGTAAAGAAGGAGGCGGCTCTGGCCGTCTGGGCACTGAAAAAGATGAACATGAACGTGGTCCTTCTCACCGGAGACAACGCTAAAACAGCCGAAGCCACCGCCAAACAAGTGGGAATCTCCGAAGTCTTCGCCGAAGTTCTGCCCAATCAGAAGCAGGAGAAGATCAAGCAGCTGCAGGTGATTTTATGCATTCAAATTTTGGGTTACTGTAGTCCTGAATTCTAATGTTGAACGTGAATAACAGGGAAATTTCAGGCCATGGGAGAGAAGGTGGCAATGGTGGGAGACGGAGTGAACGACAGTCCTGCCTTGGCCCAAGCAGAGGTTGGAATCGCCATCGCGGCCGGAAGTGACGTGGCCATCGAAAGCGCCGGAATCGTGCTTGTTAGGGTAAGTTTTTGGAATACTGTAGTTTTAGTATTACTGTAACAATGATAGGGAATTATAGCTCGGTACAGTATCTAAGTTCCTTGGGCTACTGTAATGATTACTGTATATAAAATTATTACGGTAGTGTACTGTAGAACACTGCTAGTACAGTAATCTTTGTACCGTGACCCATATGGATACTGTAGATAGCGGCGTACTATAACGCCACCCTTGAATACTGTGTCTTTCGAGTGGTTTGGATACTGTAGTTAGGTGCATTTGCAACAATTGCAGATTTTTTTCTGTTTACGGTAGTATCAGTTTCTTGGGTTGCTGTAATTCCAGAAATACGGTAAACTAGCGCGCAAGTTTTCGAATGGTTGGGATACGTAGTTGGAGGTACAGTAATCCCTGCTTTTTGACACCGTGGAATACTGTATCTTTCGAATGGTTGAGCTACTGTAGGTTTCAATGTTCTTGATTTACTGTACTTTCGAATTAGTGATTCACAGTTCTCTGACACCCCTGGGATACCGTATCTTACAAGGAGTGGCGGTGCTACAGTAATCCAGAATGTGATCTATTGTTAGTGATACTGTAGTCCCTGGGTCTGCCGTAGCTTACTGTAATTTTACAGTAATCTCTAAATATAAGAACACGAAATCGTGCTTCTTTGGGTAATATGGTGTACTGTAGTTAGAGGTATATTGTATTGTTTGTTCAAGCGGATTACGGTAGCCCCAGTTTCTTGGGTTACTGTAAATCGAAATTTTTGTAGTTATCGTTTTTGTGACATCCCTGGGATACTGTATCTAGCGAGATGCTGTGACCCTACTGGGATCCTTATGTACTGTAGCCCCTAGATCTTCCCTGGCTTACTGTAACTTTACATTAACCTGTAATTCCTACTGTAAGATCACTCTAGGCAGTTCCTGGGATACTGTAAGTTTCAATTACACCCACAATTGAAAACTGTAATTCTGAATTACAGCCTTTTGTTTTGTGACGGTTACTGTAGCCCATCATTTGTCCTGAGAGTAAATTTTTCTGTTTTAGAACGACCTCGTCGACGTAGTCGGTGCGATCAAGCTGTCGAAAAAGACCACGCGCCGCATTCGGTTGAACTTCATCTTCGCCATCTTCTACAACGCCGTGGGCATTCCCATCGCAGCCGGTTAGTCTCTCTCTCTCTCTCTCTCTCTCTCTCTCTCTCTCTCCCTCTCTCTCTCTCTCTCTCTCTCTCTCTCTCTCTCTCTCTCTCTCTCCCTCTTT
This sequence comes from Oscheius myriophilus, assembly GCA_964057215.1. NCBI lineage: Eukaryota > Metazoa > Nematoda > Chromadorea > Rhabditida > Rhabditidae > Oscheius > Oscheius myriophilus. The sequence continues at coordinate 1,003,585 of OZ059904.1, forward strand.
CTCTCTCTAACCCCGTCTCTTTCAGGGCTCTTCCGCCCTATTGGCATAATGCTGCAGCCGTGGATGGCCGCCGCCGCGATGGCTCTCAGCAGTGTCTCCGTGGTGACGTCATCTCTGCTCCTGAGGACGTATCAGAAGCCCACTTATGGCTCCCTCTACAACAATGAGTTCAAGAAATTCGCCAAGCACCTCGAAAGCGGCCAATTTAAGGTGAGAAAGTTTGACAAAAGCGGCCTGCGGTTGCCCAGAGTTCCTAATGCGGCCTGAGGCTGTTGGATTCCTCGAGAAGGGAAATGAGTGTGTTAAAATTCTCCCAGAGCGGCGTGAGCTCTGAAGCGGCCTAAGCCTGGTAGATTCCTTTCGAAGCGGCCTTAGCCCATCAGACCTCTCTCAGCGCAGTCTGAGCTTGTCGAAACCAATAAGCCGGATTGAGCCTGGCGGGTTCTTACCAAAGCGTAATGGCCTGAGGCTGTACAATTTCTCCGAATCTATTAGACAAATACCAAAGCGGCCTGAGCCAACCACTCTCAACGCGGTCTTAATCCCTTCCGAAGCGGCCTACGGTTTTTTGATATCTCCCATCGCGGTATCCATCTATTAGACAAATTTCAACGCGGCATGAGGTTGTTAGAAACTCCCCTAAATCTGTTCCGAAGCGGCCTGAGTCCGCCACATTTTTCTTAAAGCGGTCTGAAACTGTTAGAGCTCTGACAGAGCGGCCTGAGGCTGGCAGAATCTCTCAACGCAGTGTGAGCCTATTAGATTCATTTCGAAGCGACCTCCGCCCGATAGAATTCTCGCAAGCTGCGAGAGCTTGGTGCGACTCTCTAAAAGCGGCCTGAGTCTACTAGATTCCTTCCGAAGCGGCCTCAAAGCGACCTGAGCCTTCCACTAACCCTCACTTTTCCAGGTGACCGTGCACCGCGGCCTCGACGACACCGGCGTGTTCCGTGCCAGTTCAAAGCTCTCCCTGATTTCCAGCAAAATGGGCTCCCTCCTGGGCTCTACTAACAGCATTATCAGCAATTCTAGGCGACCAAAGTAAACCAAACCCCTTAATTTACTTAAAAACTCTATTTCCAGAGGAAAGCAGTTGTTAGAAGTCGGTTCGGATTCCGAGGATCTCATCGTTTAGACATTTTCCATCTTGACACGTGTTGCTATTTTGCGGATTTGGTTCTGTGATGTTTGTGCACATATCTCTGGAATAATAAGACATATTGTAAATAAAGGAGATTTTATTAAAAATTGACAAATTGAACTATTGTGAGCAGAGAGATGCCTCATTCTGTGCACTGTCTCTCTCTCTCTCTCTCTCTCTCTCTCTCTCTCTCTCTCTCTCTGTCTCTGTCTCTCTCTGTCTTTCTCTCTCTCTCTCCCGTCGGGATTCTCACGGGCCGGTTGGAAAATTTTGGTCAGCCCATTTTCTTGGACCACCCAGTCAGTGAAAAAGGAAGTTTCAGGCAGCAGCCGGCCGCACCTCCGAACGCGGGAAGGGCTCTCGCCGACTTTGTCAACAATCTGACTGATCGCGGCCTCTGTTAAAAATTAGCCTACTCATTGAGTCTGAAATTCACAACTTTGTTAGGTGTGTCTATTGTGACAACGTATTCTGTTTCCATTGTTTTGTCATTGTGTTTCAATTCTGTTAAATGAATATGGATTCTGTGCTGGAAGTACAATCATATCTTGCATTTTAATTGATGTAAATTAGAAATTCATAGGTAAAATGGTCTGTTTTTACAAAAGGCAAAAGGAAAAACGCTAAATGGAGTCGAACCTGGACAGCGGCCAGAAAAGCATTCCGCCTTGAACCACTCGGCCACCAAGGCAGTGGTTACTGTTGTCACGCGTTCAGTCATAACTTCCAAGCTAAAAACGGGATGCTAATTATCTCGAAAACCAAAGACCCGTGGCACTTTTTAAACATGGATTTAGGGGGCCCTAAAGGTCCCGCATGTTGCCTAATTGGCCGTTTTTCAAAACTTTAAGACGAGTCCGTGTAGTTCCCTCGTTAGTAGAGCCCAGGAGAGAGCCCATTTTTCTGGACATCAGGGAGAGCATCGAACTGGCACGGAACACGCCGGTATCGTCGAGGTCGCGGTGCACGGTCACCTGGAAAAGTGAGGGTTCGTGGAAGGCTCAGGCCGCTTTGGGAAGATTCTGGCGGGCTGAGGCCGCGTCGAAAAGAATCTAATAGGCTCATACTGCATTGGGAAATTCTGAAAGCTTCAGGCCGCTCTGTGAAAGCTTCGCCAGTCTCAGACCGCTTTAAAAAGAATGTGGCCGACTCAGGCCGCTTCGAAACAGATTTAGGGGAGAAAGACCGATTTTTGAGAAATGTAACAAGCTCATGCCGCTTTTAGAAAGGCATGATTGGCTCAAGCCTTTTTGGGAGGTTTCTAACAAGCTCACACCACGTTGAAATTTGTCTCTAATAGGCGAATTTGGTGTTGGGAGATATCCTCTTTACTCCATATGGTTATGTAAGGTTTTGACAAACTCTGCTCAATACCGCCCCGTGGGATTTCCATATGTGTTATATACCGATAGGTAACTCAAACAATAAGAACCATTATGCCGTTGTCCAAATCTGCTAAACGATCAATACAAGGGAGTAACGCACCTTCAAAGTTATTTTTTGGTTTGATACGACAAAAAGCAAAACTAAAAAAATAACGGGATTGAACATGGGACCGTCAGCTTAACGGTTTGGACCACTGGCGCTGCGCCACCTGACGACTGTGCCAGTAGGCGCCGGCGCCTTTTATATGCAGCGGCTTGGCCGCGTGTGCTTTACTGCGATACTTTGAAGGCGCGTTACTCGGTTGTATTGATCGTTTAGCAGATTTGGACAACGGCATAATAGTTGTTATTGTTTGAGCTCGTTGTCCAGCCATGGCCAAGGATTACGGAAGGCGGAGCTGTTCACCTCCGCTTCGTCCAAGACCGCTTCGCCCGACCGGATAGAACAAGTCCGTTCGCCAGTTCGCCAGTCGACTGCCCGCTCGCCACCGAGACGGGTGGCTCTGGAGCCTAGCTCCCGGACGCCGCCCGTCCGGGCCCGTCTACTCCATCCTCGCCGACTCCTCCATCTTCGATGCTCCCTTCTGCTTCAACCCCATGGCTGCACAAGCGCCTGGGGCCTCCCGTCCTCGTCCGTCACTTCTTCCCCTCTCTGGCAGCATCAGCGCCGGGAGGTCGGAGGTCGTCATCTTCTCCTTCGCCCCCAAGGCTGCGCGAGCGCCGGGGGGCCCTCCATCTTCGTCAGCTGCTTCGTCCCTCTTCCCCATGGCAGCTGTAGCGCCTGGGCCTTCTCTCTTCAACGCCAACTCCTCTACCTACTACCTCACCGCCTTCCTCGCCCAGCCGGAGATATTCCAGAAGAAGAAAGGAGCTGTGTATTCGTGTCGCCAAATAAACGTAATTGAGCAAACCCCACTTGTGTTCTGTATAAGAGAGAAACTTATATAGGAACCAACGAGCTTATATAAAACATATGGAAATCTCACGGCGCGGTATTGAGCATTCCTTTGTCAGGCCGCTTGGAAGACTATAATTAAACTTAGACCCTTACGAGAGTGGTAGGCTCAGACCGCTTTGTAATTTGTCCTATAGATTCGGAGCTATCTTACAGCCTCAGGCCGCTTTGGAAAGAACCCGAGAGGCTCAATCCAGCTTATAGAATTTATGACAAACTCAAGCCGCGTTCGTTTTTTAGTGGTCTGACAGGCCAGAGCAAAGTTCAGGTCGCGTCAAAGTACCACAATTCGAAATTTTATCATTTAAATTTTAAAATGATTTGCAGCCATGGCTGTAATCCTAAGTTGTAGCAGTAAAACTTTCTTTGAATTTTGAATTTTCGTTCACTTTGAAAAGAGAAATGACAATTTTAGTGCGGTTTTGCGGCAGGCGATTTCTTTTGCAGCTTTGAGGGGCGGGGCGAGCCGCATTGCGCCGCAGGGTTTCCGCAAGCCGTTAAACAGCGGGCACCCAAAGCGTGGAACAAAGTGGTTTTGGCTTCTGTTTTTCACAATTACCTCAGTATTGATTGAGCATTGGAACAATACAGCATTAGCATATGAGGAAATTTAGAATATGAAAGGAAAGCCCAGATCGGTCAAAAACGATCGTCATTTCCATCTTCTCTCCGGCCGTCGGCGGCAGTCTGCTGTCTCTAAAGTGCGTTTTCCCACATTCTCCCAATGAAAACGATCTTCAGTGGATCCGATTGCAGAAGTCGAATGGCTTCGAAATGCCTTAAGTGAGAGGGAGCGTCAGATGGAGCAGAAGGAAAAACAGTTGAAGGCGAAGGATGAACTTCTGGCTGAGATCACTCTTGAACGTGATCAACTGAAGGCGTTTGGGCAGATCCCGGTGGATGACTACAGCAAGAACCACGGTTAGTTTTCCTTGAATATTCACAGCTATTTTGAACTTTTTAGACACTTTGCTGTTCGATTTTGATGGTTCGAAGGGGATCAGCCGCGACTTCACCTGCAGGGAACCGAAGATGGATCTATACAAGTTCGAGTACGACGGGAACTACTCTCCCAACAAAGATCTCGCTATGTTGCTCCCGGAGATGGAGGGTCCGCTGAGAAAGATCCTAAAACAGGTGAGTAAGAGAGGAAGACTGAGAGACAGAGAGACAGAGAGACAGAGAGACAGAGAGACAGAGAGACAGTGAGACGGAGAGACAGAGATACAGAGACACAGAGAGACAGAGAGACAGAGACTTATTTCCCATTTTAGGTTGATGTTGATGTCAAGGCCTCCCTGGCCTTCCGGAGTTCCTGCAGCGGCCTTTGGTCTTTCGGCCAGAAATTTCCAATCCCTGTTGAGTTGGAAGTGACCTTCAAATCGCTGGAGTGCGACTGTTGTCAAAACTGGGATTATGAGGAGAGCTGTATCGTTACGTACATCCACTGGTGCAAAGGCGGCGGAGAGAAGAGGCTATGGACAGATTCCGACTGGTGGTACGATAGGCCTTGTCTGCCCTTGGGAAAAGGCGTTAAAGACAAGGGTTTGTCTGACCAGGGCCGTCTATCCTTGGAGAAATGCTCCCAAGTCGCCCTCTCTATCAATTTGCTGAAATTCAAGGTATTCGAATTGGCCGTTTTACTCGACAAACACTTCTTATAGGTTTTCCACGAGATGTCTTGCTTTAAGACGATGGCGGAGATGTTCAACAAGTTCCGAATTCAGAAGATTCGCGAGGTGAACATCGGCGACTACGACGTGTCCCACGAGGACCTTAACCAGATTTTCCCAGTGAGTTTAACTTTTCTTCATAAAAACTGGTTTCAGAAGTACAAGGTGGAACAGGTGACCGGGTGGTTCGCTGAAGGTGGTCTTCAGATAACGCACCCTGAGGTACTCATCAACGGTTTAAATAGCTATAATTTCTCTTAGGTTCGCTACATTAAGATGGCATTTGAGGATGTTGGCGACAACAAACTGCATCGGGAAATGAAGGATTTCCTGGAAACGTGCTCGTCTCCCAACGTGGAGATCTTTGATTGCGGAGTTGACTGGGAAACCATCAAAATGGTTCTGAAGGTTGGTTTGTTTTACACGGGAATCAGCAGAATAGTCCGTTTTTACAAATCCTGCGATATCCGTGCTCCGCTGCTAACGCGGGAAAGCGAACTTTTCAAAACGTCTTTTTCGTAAAATGCGATTACGACGTTTTAATACAATTATGGGATTATTTTACGTATTTTTAAGCATATTGGAGTATAATTATTAAATTAAAATACACTATCAAAGTATTTTATGGCGGTTTCCTCTGCCCGCTGTTTAACGCCTTGCGGAAACCATGCGGCACATTGCGGATCGCTCCGCCCCTCGACAGATGCAATTAAAAACGGCGATCGCAGTAATGATGTGAAATAGCGAATCATATGTTTTAAAACGATTTCGGTGGATTAAAATTCAAAACAACGAATAAAAACTATGCGCGCTCATGTCCACTCGGCACGGAATCAACCCTTTACCACTGCGTTTTTGAAAACTTTAGTATCCTCCGATCTTTAAGTTGCTAAAAGTTGGGCGTTAATACGTGAAATTTTTCAAAAACACTAGTTAGCCGTTTTTTGAAAGCTTTTGAGAAAAATCACAAAAAAAATCACAGCCGGAAAAGGCACGTTTTTCAACTTCTCCTCCTTTGAGTTTTACGGTTTTGGGCAATTGAGAATATTTCTGGAAAAAGTGTCTTTTTTCGAGGTTTTTTGAAGTTTTCGTCATAAAGGAAAAACTTGTGCGCAAAAGCTCTGTGATAGTCGAATTCTGCACAAAACTTGCTACAAAATAAGTTTTAAAAAATAGAATATTTCCTTACACATTGTAATCAAACAACGCGAAAGTGCCGTTAAAAACCGCAAATGTACAGGAAAAGTTCGCATCTGCCCCTCGAAACACCGAAAAACAGCTTGGCTTTTGCATTATTTGCGTTTTTTAAGTAAAATATTTTATTTTTAAAAACCTTTTTTGTAGCAAATTTTGTGCAGAATTTGACTATCACAGTGCTTTTGCGCACAAGTTTCTCCTTATGACGAAAACTTTAAAAAAACCTCTAAAAATACACTTTTTCGAATTAAAAATTCTTACTTTTTTCAATATGGTAATTTTTCAAAGCGGTAAAAACAAAATTTTGCCCACATACGAAGCTCAGTTGAATGAAATGTATATTGGCTTATTTGGACTGTTTTGAGCCAAACTACAGTAACCAGGGGTGACCTACCGTAACCCGGGACCGAAAAATCGATAAATGTCTAAATGCTTCAAAATAGTGTTTTTGGACCGAATAAACGTTTTTGATAAAGTTTGAGTAAAATCCGAGACATCATGTCAGTTGGTGTTCCAAATCGAATTTGTTAACTTTCTTTCTTGAACGAATTTGTTGTTTTTTCTTTACGTTAATCACAAAAATCACTAAATATGGTGGAAAAGTTAGCAAAAGTGATTCACAATAGAAAACGTTCGAAAATGATAGATTTAAAGGATCAAGGTCCAAATTACAACGATACTTTGGAATTCGAGAGAAAATTTGGTTACTTTTTAAAAAATCATCTAAAACATTCTGGTTATTTGTAATTCGAGCATCAATGCTGATAACTCGCTTTCAGAAGTGGGTTCTGGGCGACAAGTGCATTGAGAAGTGGGCCCTGAAAAGCTACCTGGGGGAGGTGGAGCTTTTGGACCACATGGAAGCCCTCGCCGACGAACTCAAGGACCATATTTCTATGAAGCTCCTGCCCAAGTCCTACTTCCTCAAGAGAGCCGATGGAAAGGCTGTGATTGTGAAGGACGCTGCGGCGGAGAGGAGTGTTCAGTTCCGGGTCATCACCATCGAAGCGGCCACGGAATAGCCTATGAGATACGATTATGATACATATAAATTAGTTGATTAGAAACAACAGTTCCATCTTGTCCTTATTTTTAACAGGATCTTGTCCTTATTTTTAACAAAATATGAAAACAATGAAAAAAATTTATTTAAAATATTAGAAATCTTGAAAAACAACAAAACAGACAACAATTGTAACTTCCCAAATCAATATCCATCCTCATCGCTTTGCACTTCCTCTGCCAGATTTTCAAAGATCTTCTGCACAATCGGTCCGCTGAGGGAGACCTCCTCCGGCACGAAGCGCGAGTACTTCTTCATCCAAATGAAAAACTGTTTGTAGACGAAGGAGGGATTCTAAAGTAAGGATTATACTCCAAAAAATAAAAATTTCTACCTCCTCGGGAAGGGTGATTCCATGAAGATCGGCGAAGATGTAGTGGTTCACACAGGCGGAGCAGAAGATCTTTTCGTTATAGCCCTGAAGAGATGGGTTTTTTTTACAACAATCAGGGAAAAATTCTCTGTCTTCTCCCTCTCTTTATCTCTCTTCCCCTGTCTCTCTCTCTCTCTCTTCCCCTCCCCCAAGGGTGGCTGATCAGCGGCCCGGCCCCGGGCCCGTTCCTCAGACTTTCTCGGCCCGGCCCAAGAAAATCTGAGGAACAGGCCGGCCCCACTTTTTTTTTGAAAATCGATTTTTAAATGTAACTCTTTTCAAAGTCATTATTTTTAAGTTCTGTTTGTTGCAAAACATACTGTGTGAAGGAGGATTCGAACTACCCTAGAAATTTTGTATAATTTTCATGGCCGAGTGGCTAAGAGGTCGGACTGGCAATTCGAAGTTGCCCCAGTTCGATCCACCCGCCGGCAAAACTTTTTTGTCGTAGTTGTTTTATACATTAGGTACAATAGAAACGAAATTCCTGCACATTATTCGTGAAAAACTTTTTTTTCAACTTTTGGAATTTTTGACTTCGGGCCGCGGGCCGGGCCGTGAATTTTTGGAGATAGGGCCGACCCGGCCCGTAGCCACCCTTGCCCTCCCCCATCTCTCTTCTCTTCCCTAGTCTCTCTCTCTCTCTCTCTTTCTCTCTCTCTCTTTCTCTCTCTCTCTCTCCTTCTTACCGGGTCACACGCGAACTTGGCCACCTTCCTCCCTAGCCACTCCTTCGCATAGGGCACTTCGAACCGCTCGGCCATCTTCCAAATTCCCTCCGCCCTTTTCCAGAACTCTAAAAACACCAACTCCTTCCTCTCCCATCCAAAAAAACTCACGTCTGCGGCGCCTCACTGCTCGTTTGCTGCACTCGAGAAACCTCGTATCGCTCAGCCGGCCGTGGTAGATTATCTCCATTAGGGAGTGAAAGTGCTCCGGATCCGCGTCGAGTTCCATCTGCTGCACCAGATTCTGAAGTTTGAGTTAGGCTATCCAGTTGAAATAAGAACCTCCTCGCCGTTCGCGGGAAAGAACAACTTTCTGAAGTAGGCGGCGTGGATGGAGAGGATCTGAAATCATAAAAATTTTGAATAAAAATAGGGTTCATTACCATTCTGTGAACGTTGAAATCGACGTTTCCAACCGTCAGGCACAGATCGGAGGTATCATCATTAAGGAAAGAGCGGGTCACTCTACGCGGTTTCGACTGAAAAAAGGTTGCGATGAATTTTAGCACAGAAAGGAACTGCAAACGTTGCAAAACGTTTGGGACAAATTTTCCAACTGAAAAATTTTGGCCAACTGTAAAAAGCCCGAAGGTAAGCGCCCCTTCATGCGGTCGGCAGCCGCGCCTACACGGACGTTCGCCGTTCAATCCGTTGGCCTAATTAGGAAACGACACGCGGTTATCAGCCACTCAATTAGACGGCCTGCGGCTGTACTGACACGGGGCCTTGGGCCGCTCAATTAGGCAGCCTGCGGCCGCAAAACATTCGGACCATATAAAATGGCGTGACCTCGCCGGGGTTCTCAAAGGCCGCGCCGGGCTATTTGGAAAACTTTGGTCGGCCCGTTTACTCTGGACCACCCAGTCAGATTACCACCCACACGACAAGGGTTCGATCCCGGTCGGTGACATTGTTTTTGTACAAAACTACTATTGACTTATATGTTAGTAACGAACATTATTAACAAGGAAATGGATTTTCATCAGTGTGGCCAAATGAACTGAGGTATGTCGCAAAGTGTGCCCCTATACAGTTTTAAGCTACCGTTTTCATAATCTGCTTTCGACACTTGGTTTTCGAGAAAACGCCATTCTTCTGTGGCCCATCCCCACTGTTAAATTCGCTTCCGGAAAGTGGCCGGCGCGTTGGTCACATTAAAATGTGATTTGGTGGTGCACTGGTAGAGTGTCTGACTACTATGCAAAAACTTTTTGGTTCGAATCTTTGCAATGTTATTATTTTTGCTTTTGTTATAAAGAAATCCCTCGGCCCAGCCCTTCATTTGAGAACCCGGACCTCACATTCTCTCTCTGGACAAATGAACGCCTACACTGCTACACTGCGTACACACACTTACACATAAGCACGGTGAGCGGGGTTCTCAATGATGGTCCGGGCCGAGAGATTTTTTTTGGGCGACCCGGCCGGCCCGTTTATGAAAAAATTATTAATTTTTGTATAAATCGGTACACTATTTTTTTTTAAACTGCTTCAAATAACTTAAAAATGTTTGATGCTAACATATAAGTCAACATTAGTTGTGCAAAAAAGAAAAAAAACTGATTTAAACAACTTAATAGTGTTAACATATAAATCAATATTAGTCGTACAAAAAAGAATGTCACCGACCGGGATCGAACCCTGGTCGTGTGGGTGGCAATCTGACTGGGTGGTCCAGGGCCAAGCCGATCAAAATTTTTCGAATGGCCCTACCCGTGATAACCAGTACCGTAACCCAATTAAAAAATCGATAAAGGTTACAAAATGGACTATATGGTCCGTAGGAAGGTTGAAGACCAAAAAACAGAGAGATACTTTCTCAGAATCAATTACCTTTATATCTTCCCGCTCTCCCACATGTTGAACGGGTGGCTGATCCGTGGATTCATCATCTAAACAATAATGAATGTTTGAAATTCTACTGTCCCACCGTCATCCGGCGAATCGCAATGGCATGCAACTACTCGAAAGCAGCCCTTACAGTTATCGGAATCGGAAGGGTATTCTACAAAGGAAACTCCACTGCGCCCTCCGAAGCGCGAGACGATGAATTGGAACCCATGGCCGCTGACGCGGATACTCTCGGGAAGTAACTTCGAATACTCCTCCAGCCACGCGTCCAGTTTGTGGATATTGATAGAGCCAATCTGGAAAGGTCACTTTATTCGAAACTCTTGCGTGTGAACAAACAAACGTGTCTTGGGTTCTTGGACTGGAATCCGTGGACCACGGCGAAAAGGTCGTGATTGAGGCAGTACCCGCAACAATTACTCCGAGAGTAGTAGCTCTCCTAAAAATTAAACGAAAAATAGAGAGAGTTAGAGGGGTAGGCTCTAAAATTCTAAGATTAAGAGATTTTGTAAACTTTTGTAAAATCTGGTTGTGGGATGACAAATTACGGGGATTACCCACATTACAGTCCCTTCCCAAACTGGGTGAACCATACATGAACAAGCTACATGTGGGGTCCGTTTTGTGCGGTCCCCCATTACAAATATGACGTGTGGAACAAGTCCCCCAAATAGAAAATTAGGCTCAGCACGACCCCCTCAACCCCCTTTATTGCGCAATTTTTTTTAACACAGCAGTTGCTCCAAGCTGCTTTGGGATAAGTCAGTTTTATAAATAACAAACAGAGGACTAAGAAAGTTTTGTAAACAACATACAGAGTGATAAGTGAGTCTGCTAAACAGCGGACAGAACAAGCAAGCTGTGCACTACGAGTTCTAAATGCCCCCAGCGGCATTAGGATCAGTCAGTCTCGTGAACAACGGACAGTGATAAGTGAGTCTGGTAAACAACGGACAGAATACCAATTGAGTCTGGTAAACAACGGACAGATGAGAAAGTGAGTCTTCTAAACAACAGACAGAGGCGGCATTGTCATCTGTGCACTTCGAGTTCCATCCAAATGCCATAGGAGCTTTCAGCGGTATTTGATACAGGCAGTTTTGTAAACGACGGACAGGTGAATAAGCGAACCTTGTAAACAACGGACAGATCGCTAAGTGAGTCCAGATTCGATTTTCGTGATTGGTGTTTGGCTAACTAGCTGGTGCTAAGTAAAAAGTCACAAACCGGTCTCTTCTTGTTCTTAAACAGCTTCTTCTCGAAGTACTCCTTAATGTAGGGCATATCGAAGCGGTCGATCAGGGCCCGGACGCTGGCGGCCTTCTGCCAGAATTCAACAGCTAAACAGAGTTATTCTCATACTACAGGCAAATATTTACCTCGCGCCTCTCTGTCGGGAATCACACTGTATCCTCCCCGGCTTTTTCTGCACGATATGCATATGAGGAATTCGCTATCGCTAAGACTGATGTGGTAGATGGCTTGCATTAGCGAGTGGAAGGCGATCGGGTCGGCGTCGATTTCGATTTGTTTCTTGTGTCTCTGAAAAGAGGGGATTACACAAGGAGGTGATAGAGAGAGAGAGGGGGGGGAGAGAGAGAGAGAGAAAGAGAGAGGGAGAAGTGGGGGATCGCGCTGAGCCGAATTTCTCCCTTGGAGGGCTTGCGCCATACGTCATGGGTAATGTGGGGCGGGGTTCTCAAATAACAGGCTGGCCCGCTTATGAAAATCAAAGTTTTAATTTTTGCATAAATCGGTACAATAATTTTTTAAACTGGGATAGGGTAGAGGTTCTCATGGGTCGGGCAATTCGGAAAATTTTGGTCTTTTCTTTTACTCTAGACTACTATGATTTCAATAGGGCCATTAATAGACTTCAACCGGGGTTCTCACGGGCCGGGCCGTGCAATTTGGAAAATTTTGGTCGGCCCGGTCCGGTCGGCCCCTTTACCCTGGACCACCCAGTCAGATTGCCATCCACACGACGAGGGTTCGATCCCAGTCGGTGACATTCTTTTCTGTACAACTAATATTGACGTATATGTCAGTAACAAACATTAGTAAGTAATTTAAAAGAGTTTAAAAAACTATTGTACCGATTTACACAAAAATTAAATTTTTGATTGCCATAAACGGGCCGGCCGGGTCGCCCAAATAAATCTTTCGGCCCGGCCCGTCATTGAGAACCCCGCTCATAAATCGGTACACTGATTTTTTTAAAACTGATTTAAACAACTTAATAGTGTTAACATATAAATCAATATTAGTCGTACAAAAAAGAATGTCACCGACCGGGATCGAACCCTCGTCGTGTGGGTGGCAATCTGACTGGGTGGTCCACGGTAAACGGACCGGCCCTTGAGAACTCCGATGTAGGGCTCGCGCAAATGGACCGCACGGGTAGCTTGTTGAGAGAGAGAGAGAGAGAGAGAGAGAGAGAGAGAGAGACAGAGAGAGAGAGAGAGAGAGAGAGAGAGAGAGGATAGAAAGAAGCAAAGAGAGATAAACCTCCACAAAGTTCGAGAAGAACAGAGCGTAGAAGTAGGGCGACTGACTGGCCAGCAGCTGAAATTCCACAGATAATAAGCAAGATTACAGGAAAATACCATTTTGTGGACGTGGAAATCCACTCCTCCGACCACCAGACATACATCAGACAGTTCAGGGCACAAGTAAGACCTCGATTCGCGGGGTTTTTCCTGAAACGTCATTTTTTTTCAATCTCTCTCTCTCTCTCTCTCTCTCTTTCTCTCTGTATATCTCCACATTTTCCACTCTACCTTTATCGTCGCCTCCACTCGTGCTTTCTTCGCCTTGGGTGCATCAAAGTCACCCGCTTCTGGAATGGAAGATTCAGAATCATCGGAATGGTACATTGGCGTTAGGGATCCAGGCGCTGAAAATCAGGAGTAAAAAGAGGTAATCTCTTACAACTTTGTGCCCTCAGTTCTGATTTTACCGAAAATAGTGCCTAAGACTTTTGCATTTTCTGGGCCTCTACCCCCTTCAAATTGCTGTAAGCTGAATATAGCCTGCCGAAGTATCACCCCGTAAACAGCACGTGCCAAAGTAAATAAAATACTTGGTGGCTGGTCCAGTGTGACCCACATTGAATACGTTTTTTTAAAAAAAGAAACTTTTATTACCAAAGAAGGGTGCGTTTAGTGTCCCAATGATGTCATTTTAGTCCCTACTGACACCCGATTGGTACGAATTACGGTAGACCACCCACGCCCACATGTAACTCAAATAACGAAAACACAAAAAGCGTACTTTCGTTTAGGAACCGCGGAAAAATAAAGTGTTGCATTTGAAATTTAGTTGTTGGCGCTTTCCGACCACACGATGCACGAACAGTTACCAAAACATCAAATTCTACATGTTTTTAAACCAACGCATGTGTATAAGAATGTATTTGGGCCCAACCATGACAAGGGGCCGGCCCACTCCCAAAATTTTCACGACCCGGCCCACTTGCGACAATTTACTTAGAAAACGAAATTTTCCCTCAAACTTATCACGAGAAAATTCACCTTTGTTGGGGGTTTGCGTGGGTGTAAAAGAGCTCCATAGCAAAAAAAAAATCTGACCCACGGTCAAACTTGGTTTCAAAAGAAGAGGATTGCTTTGCATGAACGGCCCCGTGGTTTATTTTTTCAAGGTCGGGGTTCTCACGGGCCGGTCCGGACCATTTAGAAAATTTTGGTCGGTCCGGTTGGCCCCTTTTACCCTGGACCACCCAGATTGCCACCCACACGACCCGGGTTCGATCCCGGTCGGTGACATTCTTTTTTTACAACTAATATTTACTTAAATGTTAGTAACAAACATTATTAAGTGATTTACAACCGTTTAAAAAATTGTAGTACCGATTAATACAAAAATTAAAATTTAATTTTTCATACCCGGGCCGACCGGGCCGGGCCGTCCCGAAAAATCCCTCGGCCCGGCCCGTCATTTGAGAACCCAGTTTCAAGGTAACTGAAAAAAATAGAATTCCTACAAAAATCCCATCTTGACAGCCTTTTCATTCTGTATTTCATGACTTCTTGATTTCCCTTATGGGCACGTTCGAGGTTTTCATGGACCGGGCCGTGCCATTTGGAAAAATTTGGTCGGCCCGGCCCTGGACCACCCAGTCAGATTGCCACCTACACGACCAGGGTTCGATCCCGGTCGATGACATTCTTTTTTGTACCACTAATATTGACTTACATGTTAGTAACAAACACTATTAAGCTATTTACAAAGTTTTTTTTTTAATATTGAACCAAAAACACGTTTACTCCCACTCACAAGGGCTTTCTTCATCATAACTCCAGTTCTCCTTGAGTTTGTCGAAAGTCAGACGTGCCTCTTGGAACAGCTTCCCAGCGATCGGCACAGAATCCGGCAAGAATCTCGAACACTCCACTAGCCACTTGCGGAAGGCCTTTTCATTGAAATTCACGGTAGTATCATCATCCTAAAACAAACATGCCCTTACTTACGTAAAGCAAACTCACCCAGTCTTCCCAGCTGATCTCGGGAAGTCTCGCGAAAAGGTAGTGGTTGATGGTGTAGCTACAGGCCATTTCCACCCTCCTACAGTCTTTCCTATAGCGGTACCTTCCCGTCTGAAAATGCCGCGTTAGAACAAAAAAATATTGCATTGTTACCGCCGGCTCACAGGCGTTTTTCTGAATCTCCCGGGCAAAGTACTTCTTAACGTGGTGTAAATCGAAGTCATCGATGATTTTCCACAGTCCCTCGCCGTTGGTCCAGAAAGCTGAAAATATGGATTTATAGGGTTCGTGAAAGCGGCACGCGGCCTACGTTTTGTAAAAAAAAAAGGTTAGGCCGCTAAGCGGCAGTCTGAAGCTGAAAGGCTACCTTGGCGGACCTGTCGGGGCCGCATTTCAGTCGAAGGTAGGTCAAATCTTCCTGTTTCCCCTTGTAGACCACTTCCAGAATGGCGTTGAGATAGGTGGGGTCGGCGTCGATTTCCAGCCGCTTCTCGTCTTTCTGAAAATTCGTAATTTTGCTTCGATTATATAGGGCCAGGTGATTTAGTTTTTGCTCGTTTAAAGCCAATGCGTAGACAAAAAGTGAATCCCGGAACCGTACGAGTCACTTTTTAAAAAGATCGATTTCGTATACTTTCTGCACAACGCACCGAGCGCAGCAGTTTTTCCTCAAGGAACTGTCAGGGTGTATCCCGGAAGCGGGGTTTTTACGGGCCGGGCCATTAGGAAAATCTTGGTCGGCCCGGCCCGTTTACCCTGTACACCCAGTCAGATTGCCACCCACACGACCAGGGTTCGATCCCGGTCGGTGACATTCTTTTTTGTACAACTGCTATTGACTAATATGTTAGTAACAAACATTATTAAGTAATTTTAAACCGAAAAAATCCCTCGACCTGGCCCGTTTGAGAACCCCGCACGGATCGAACATTTCGAAATTCTTGGATGCTCTAATGGTGTTTTTCATACCTTGGGAACCAATTGAACGGGTTTTCAAAAGTGACGGGGGGTCCCAGCGACCCAAGTGAGTCAAAAGTGAGGGTGGGGGGTGGTAGTAGTCAATATTTTTTTTCTTTTTTACATTCTTTGCATTACATAACATTTTATATCCCATCATATTAGCCAAATTTGAAAAAATCTAGTCACTTTCATACAGAGAATGGGGCTTTGCTTACAAAAACTTGTGTTTTTCGTACCAGCTGGCTGGCTGCAGTATTGAGCCAAAAAGCAAGCAATTTTCTCAAAGTTTGAAATAAAACACACCGTTAAATGTTCTGAATTTTAATTTGTCTTGTTGTAAAAATATAAGAGAAAACATGATTGCGGTTAGAATAGAAAACTTGAGAACATCTTATACTCCTTTTGCGGCGTTTTCTACTATTCTCGCTAAATGGTATTAAAAATACAATAATTAAAGTATTTTAAATTTATTTTTTAAAAAAATAAATAGCACAAAAAAGTTTTAAAACTGATAAAATTTGCGAATTGCATTCAGAATGCTTCAACTTTCATTTTTTTTAAACCTAACTTAGCCAAAAGGTCCCGCATCAAAAGTCAGGTAGGCATACTGTATTCAGGCATGATTGCCTCTGCGTGTCTGTCTAACTGTCTCTTTCTCTGACCTCTACCCCCACCTTCACACGTGAAATGCGATCTCTCGCTCTCGTGCCGGGCAGAGTCCGGAGTGAAGGTCCCACCTTCACTGACCACTTTCACTATGTGTGTCGAATAGGTCAATTGACGCAGTTTTTAGAATTCTTTTAATTTTTAATTATTTTATTTTGTTTTTATAATTTAAAAAATCATTATTTCATTTAAAATATTTTTGTTATATAAAATTTAAATTTAATGTTTGGTTCGCTACAGTGACGGGGGTAAAGGCGCTTCCAGAACTCAAAAGTGACAGGGGGTACCGCTACGACCGGGCTTTCCCAAGGTATGGTGTTTTGTTTTGGGTCCCGTGAAGAAAAAAGCTTTAAAAATGCATATGAAACACAGACCATTTACTGGCAAGCAAGGGTGGCTACGGGCCGGGCCGGCCCTCTCTCCAAAAATTCACGGCCTGAGAACAAAAATTCCAAAAGTTGAAAAAAGTTTTTCACGAATTATGTACAGGAATTGCGTTTCTATTGTACCTAATGTATAAAACAACTATGACAAAAAAGTTTTGTCGGTGGGGGATCGAACTGGGGCAACTTCGGATTACCAGTCCGACCACTTAGCCACACGGCCATGAAAACAAATTTTCAATTTATATAGGGCAGTTCGAATCCTCCTTCATATAGTATGTTTTGCACAATTAGAACTATGTTTTGCAACAAACAGAACATAAAAACAATTCCACAAGTACTACCCCACTCCCGAAAATTTTTTTTCATCTCCAAATGCCTCAAAAACATGCCTACTTGGGTTTTCGAGTATGGAGAATCCGAATAAACACTTTTTAGCGGAATTTTTTTTTTTAAATTTGTGAAATTTTTTTTCTTTGTGTTTTTTTTTGCTTTTTTGTCTTCAGACTACCATTTTATGTTGTTCCCACGCATATACTATATTGCTTGTTATTGATAAAGTATTGGGAGTAGGGGAGGGGGCGGGTGGATGGCTTGTTCTGTATACTTGGTTAAGAAAGAATGTGCTTGAAAACGCGATCAAGGCAAAATATGCGTGGGAACAACATAAAATGGTAGTCTGAAGACAAGAAGAAAATAAGCAAAAAAAACAACAAAAAAAACATTTCAAAAATTCTTAAAAAAAAAAAAATTTTTTTTGCTAAAAGTGTTTTTTCGGATTCTCCATACTCGAAAACCCATGTAGGCATGTTTTTGAGGCATTTGGAGATGAAAAAAAATTTTCCGGGGTGGGGTAGTACTTGTGGAATAGTACCAAACAACGACTTTAAAAAAATTACATTTAAAATTGACTTTCAAAAAAGTTCCTTAGATTTTCTCGGCCCGGGCCGGCCAGTAACTTTCCACGGACAGTAATGCAGGGCCCGGACAGTAACTTTCCAAAATTTGACAAACCTCTTTCGACTCTGGATCGAATTTTCCCTTAAAATACGTAGAGTGCACAGCGAGGACCTGAAAAAATACCCTTTTATTTGGAAAACCTAAAAATACCATTTTGTGTACGTGAAATTCGACTCCCTCCGCCACCAGACACACATCGGAGAGATCCGGGCCGTAGAAACTGTGGGGATTTCGAGATTCCAGACGATACTCCACCTCAAATATTACAACTTTCCAGTATATCAAAATAAAACTAACCATCTCATGGTCGTGGAACTTTGTTTCCTTTGAAACTGGGCATTTCTTCGATCTATGCCACTCGCCTTCAAAGGCTGGGTAGAAATCATCCTGAAAATAGCGAAGTTCAGGTTTCTCCGTTTAAAAAAAATCGAGTACCGCTCAATTTTTTATTATATGCCAACTGCAGAACGGTTTTTGGACAAAATAGTGATCGCCGCAAGTTTTTCATACATCAGCACATGTTTTACACAAAATTTCGTTTGCTGCACGACAAGGGTGGCTACTGTCCGGGCCTCCTCCGGGCCAGCTAGAAAATTTTGGTCGGCCCGTTTTGCCACCCACACGAACAGGGTTCGATCCCTGTCGGTGACATTCTTTTTTGTACGACTAATATTGACTTATATGTTAGTAACAAACATTATTAAGTAATTTAAAACAGTTTAAAAAATTATTGTACCGATTTACACAAAATTTAAAATTTAATTTGTCGTAACCGGGCCGGCCGGGCCGTCCCAAAAAATCCCTCGGCCCGACCCGTCATTTGAGAACCCCGTCATACTTAATGTAGAAACATACATTGTCAAGCTCCGTCAAAAGCAG
This sequence comes from Oscheius myriophilus, assembly GCA_964057215.1. Lineage (NCBI taxonomy): Eukaryota > Metazoa > Nematoda > Chromadorea > Rhabditida > Rhabditidae > Oscheius > Oscheius myriophilus. The sequence goes on from OZ059904.1 coordinate 1,022,304, forward strand.
CGGTAGGGGCGTCGCAATTTTAAGTTTTTGGCAAATTTATTAAAAAAGGAGGCCCATCGCATATTTTCAAATTTTTTGATACTTGAGGTGGCTGTTGCAAAATGGTCCCCCGCGATGGGTTTTTTGTTTTTTTTTCCAAGTATGTGTAGAAAACAGGTAAGGTAAAAAAAAAAAATGTCGCTGGGGGATCAAACCAATTGCCAGTCCAACCACTTGAAAATTAAACAAAATTTATATAGGTTGTTCAAATCTTCTTCACACGTTATGGTTTGCACAAATAGAACTATGTTTTGCAACAAAAAGAACTGAAAGCAGATTTCCGCGCAGTTTTCGCAAAAACGGATGATTGTCGCACGCAATTTTTTTCTGAAATGACGATTAACGGGTTGCACGGTTTTCCACAATGTGCTGAGTGCTTCACGGGTTTTTTTTTGCACAATATACCAATCGCCGCACGGTTTTCGCACAAAAACCCACATTTTCGCACGTTTTTTCTACGATATGCCAATAGCCGCACGGTTTTCCCACCAAACACTGATTGTCGCACGGGTTTTAGCAAAATGCAATGTAAAATTCCCTTTTCCAAATTGTCATCAAACTAAAGCTAACTAAAGATTCCTAATTTTAAAGCAAAAAATCAAATCCGCAATTTTTAAAAAGCCGGGTTCTCAATAAAATTTTGCGAAATCGACAACATATTTTTTTAAAAATTGCTTTAACAAAACCGATATTTTCCAAAAACGATACAAAAAATGGGTTAGTCACGCGTATTTTACCCCCATATTACAAAAAAAAACGTACGTCATTCCGTGGATCTCGATGGTAATTCTCGAATTCCTCGTCGGAGTCCATCTGAAAAAAAAAGAAACCACCGTTTTCACGGCATGATATTGAATTTATCAGATATTCCACACATGTAGTAATGCAATTATGTCCATCATTCCACAGAACAACAATTTATTATAACAGCAACAACAAAACAACAAATCATTGCAAGTTTTTGATCATCTTCTGCATGACGGCTCCGCCGAGAGGCACCGTGTCCGGGAGAAAGCGCGAGTATTTTTTCGTCCAGTTTTGGAACGCCGTGTGGCAGAAGCTCATGAGCTGAAACGAGAATTTAAATAACAGCGTAAACCAGGGATGGGCCCGGCCCCCCGCCCCCAAAATCAATCGATATTACAGTATGTGGCAAAATTATACCAAGAGGGGGGGGGGGGGGAGAATCGAACAACAAACTTATAGCCCACCCCGGCGTAAACTTTCGAGAGCGTTTCAATTGGAATTGACGAGACAGTCCTTTAAAACAACGTCTCAAAAAATTTCGATCAAAGGCCATAAGCAGTGTCCTAGAATTTCATAATGCTTTAATTTGGCTGAAAATTGGTGCCAAAGCTTCCCCAGGCTCAAAAACTTTAAAATGAAACGTTTGGGCCGATATTCGTTCCAAAAAATCGCACAACAACAGTGCAATTTTGTAATTTTTCTTTACCTGCTTAAAGTTACACTTTTAAACATATTTAAAACAAACTGCTAATTATCAAGTGAACAAAAAAGGAACTGACAAAGTGCCCTCCAATCAAATCGATCGTCATAAAAGCGTTTGCAGATCCCTTTGGCGGGTATGCCGGGGTCAGTTATCGCTTTTTGTTGTTTTCGAAACTTTATTTCGATGCCGTTTAATCCTTAAAACTCAATTCTGACATTTATATGTGTTTAATATTGAAAACTTGTATCATTTCAGATGAAATACTATTTTAATAGGACAGATATCTCTTCATAATTTTTTATCGATTTCTGTGTGTTCAATATCATAGCTTATTGCTGTTTTACCTTAAAAATGCAGAAATCAGGCATTCGATACCATATATCAAATGTGCTGCTACGCTTTTTTTTCAATAATTTTCTGCCCATGCCCGCCCCTGTTTTTGCAGAACCTTCCTTTTTGACCTCTCTCCTTGTACTGGTATGCTGACGGGGCTACACAACAAAAGGTCAAACAGTTACCTTGTTCTCGAATTCGATCCCGTGTACCTGGGCGAAGATATAGTGGCTGAAGCAGGGGGCGCAGTTCGTCATAATACGAGATCCTTCCTGCAATAGTCACCCTCAATGGCCCAGTAAATCAAACCCATTGAATTGCAGGTGTACTTGATAAGTTTCCTCCTGAACCACTTCTCCACGAAGGGCATGTCGAAGCGCTTGGCCAGGCTGAGAATCCCCTCGGCAATGTACCAAAACTCTGAAAACTATATTAGACGATGCTTCAGGATTTTTGGTTGAAGTCTTGGATTTTGCATAAAAGTTGTCAAAAGTCATTTTGTCAACCAAATATGATAGCCCGAGACTTTCGGGTCAGTATCGATTTTTTGGCCCGGGTTACTGTCCATGGGTTACAGAAAACGTGAAAGTTGACCAAAACAAAAGTTAGTTTTTCTGTTCGACTGCTCTTTTTGTGCTGAAACAGTAATTGAGCAAAACAGGACAAGTTGTCCACAAAGCAACCGTAACGCAAGCAGATCCCCATTATCTGCTTGGTTAGCTTTGGCCTCCAGGCACCCCAACTCAACCACAACTTCGGCCTTAGATCTTTATTGTGGGCGCTTGATGGGAGCGGCCCGACGCGAACCAGCGAGTCCGAGGGCGGGGCCCTGCGACACTTGCATCGATTACAACAAAAGGTGATTTATGCTCTGAGGGAATGCAACGATACATAGGTGGACGCGAGCTGGTTGCAATACCTACAAAATTTGGTGTTTGGTTGAAAATGTTAACAAAGATTAAAGGGGAGCTTACGTAGCTGCCGAGCTACCGTTTTGGGGGGCTTACGCATCGAGCCTCCAAACGCTACATGTCCATGTCCATCCATGAGAACAAATCGAATTTTAGATTCAAAACTAGGCCAGATTACGTGTTGACCAAAATAAAAAATTCGGCTCATTTGCGGCTTTCCATCGGGGCGAAAATTGATTTCGAAACTGATTTTTTTTCCACCGATTTGATCCGGAAAATTTTGACTTATGGTAGGTCAAAAATATTTTTTGCTCTAATTTTGCACAAAAAGAATTAAAATTACTTATATATTCTTTTTTATTAAATTGATGTACCAAAAATAAAAATTTTCCTGATCAAATCGATTGAAAATTTCAGATTCAAAGTCAATTTTCGTCATGACGGTCATAGAGTTTTTCGGACTTCGGAAAATTTTTGAAAATGAGCAGAAAAATTTGGCGCATCTTTCCAGTTAGTGGCTTTTTGCAGCCCTTATATGACAGAGAACAAAAAACGCGAAAAACTGTAATGTCAAACGTAAATTTTGACTTTTTCGAAGTTTTATGGGTACTTTGAGTACACAAATATTTCACGACTAAAACTGTTGGAAAAACACCACTTAGAAAGAATTCGACCGTGTTTACAAAATTACAGTACCCTACAGTAACCGAGGTAAAAAAGCGATATTGACCTACAAGTTTAAAACTGTTCTTTTTGGGCCATAGGAGGGGTATAGACCAAGTTTGAGCCAATGCTATCAATTTTTTCTTAGGACAGTGGCTTTAAGGACGACGCTCGAATCTTACAGAAACGGCGTTTTATTACATCCCCTATTGACAGTTTACTCACCGTCGTGAGCCGGATCCACATCGCGGCAATTCAAGAAATCCAGCTGGTTCTTGTCCACACGGCCGTGGTAGATGATATCCAAAATAATGTCGAAGGCGCTCGGATTGGCCTCGATTACCACATGTTTCAATTCATTCTGAACATGAATTTATTGCGAAGAAGATAAAATAGAAGACCTCGGTGGAATCGGCGAAAA
>OZ059904.1:1030799-1063299 GCA_964057215.1 Oscheius myriophilus
ATTCGCACTGTGGAAATGCGACACGATCATTTGAAAGACTTCTCCGTTCAGCGCAACCGAGTCGGGCAGGAATTGGGAGCACTCCAAAAGCCACGTAAAGATGGCAGATTTCTCAATGCACACGCTCTAAACGGGACTTTAAAACTCAGAAATCCATCAACCCCATAGAAGAACAGTCACCGACCGGGATCGAACCCTGGTCGTGTGGGTGACAATCTGACTGGGTGGTCCAAGAAAATGGGCTGACCAAAATTTTCCAACTGTCCCGGCCCGTGAGAACCCCGATGGGTGGTGGCGCCTTATTCACGTGTGACCAACCTTGACACAGAGATTGTGAAGGTTGGCGAAGAGGTAGTGGTTGTAGCCGTAGGCGCAGGTTTTTCTTTCCTCGCTGTTGTCGCCTCGTGTTTCGTCCTTTCGACCATCACATGTCTTAAAAGCATATTTTCCCATAAACAAGCAAAGATTACTGTGTCACAGACGTTTTTCTTGATTTCTCCTGCGAAATAGTCCCTCACGTGGTGGAAATCGAAAGCATCGATGACCCTCCAGAGTCCTTCGGCATGAGTCCAAAATGCTGAAATCGACGGTTGGAAAAGGCCTTTTAGGAGTTAGGAGCTTAAGATAGCTTAATAGAAATAAAGCATTAATAGGGCCTTAAGGCCCCAAAGGGGGTGGGTTTTCGAGTAAAGGGGGGAGGTTGGCCAGGTAAAATTTTTCACCTTCACCCCCCCCCCCCAACTGTATTAACCCACCATTCCAAATGGAGTTATTGGCTCAAAATTTAAATTTTATAATATAAACAGGTACAATATTTTTAAACTGCTTTAAATAATATAATAATGTTTGTTACTAACATATAAGTCCATATTAGTTGTACAAAAAAGAATGTCACCGACCGGGACCGAACCCGGGTCGTGTGGATGGCAATCTGAATGGGTGTACAGGGTAAACGGGCCGGGCCGACCAAGATTTTCCAAAAGGTCCGGGCCGGCCCCGTGAGAACCCCGGGCGCTACCAGGTTTGCGTTATATCCAATACGAATCTCCCTTTTTGAAACCAATTACATCCTTCGTGGATGGGCTCCCGTATTTAGTGCCAGCCGGGTGTCAATAGGGTACAAAATTGTCACGACACACGCTCCCTTTGTAATAATTTTAAAATTGAAAATATTGTTCATGGGCCCTGCTGTTTTTACCCTCAAATTTGGTCTGTCCATGGGAAAATACCAACCTCGAGCCGATCTATCGGCGTTACACTCGAGGCGGAGGTAGGTCAAATCATCCTGTTTTCCCTTGTAGACCACCTCTAAGACGGCGTTGAGGTAGGCGGGTTCAGCGTCGATTTCGATACGAGTGTCGTTTTTCTGAAACGAAAACAGTTATACAATATAAATTTTAAAAAAAATGTTTGTACCAATTGTCGCACGGTTCGTCCCAACATTCAGCCGGTTACCGCATGGAACGCTCCACGGTTTTCTCATTAAAAAGCTGAATGCCGCACGATTTTCTCAGAAAAAAGCGCCGAACTCCGCATGGTTTTCTCACAAAGTGCCGACTATTGCACGGTTTTCTCAAAATGCCGTCGAATGCCACGGTACTCGGTTTTTTATGTATAAAACGCCGAATGTCGCACTTTTTCTAATCAAAAAACCACCTGCCGCATGGTTTTCTTATAAAAGCACGGAATAGCGCACGGTTTTCACATAAAAACGTCGAATATGGGGCAGTTTTGTCACAAAAACCGCCGATTGCCACACGGTTTTCTTTTAAAAGCCCGAATGTCGCATGAGTTTCTCACAAAAAGTACCGACTATCGCATGGTTTCATACTTGGGCACCCAACCGCGGAGGTCCATTTTGCGACGGTCCCCATAATTAGCGAAAAATTCGAAAATATGCGACGGGCCTCCTTCTTTAACAAATTTGCCGAAATCTTAAAATTGCGACGCCCCCTACTGCCGCTTTCGGCGGAGATTGACAATGTATGCACGGTTTTCTCATAAAAAATGTCGGTATTCTCAAAATACTGTCGAATGCCGCACGGTACTCTACAGACACTGCCGAATTCCGCGAGGATTTTTTTATTTATAAAAACGCCAAAAGTCGCACGATTTTCCCACAGACGCATGGTATATTGCACGGTTTCCTCATCAAAGCGCCGAACGCTTTTCTCACCCAAAAAAGCAACATGCCGCACTATTTTCTACTAAAAGCACCGAATGTAGCACGGTTTTTTTAATGTGCCCGCGGTTTCGTGTCAAAGGCGCCAAATTCCGCACGGTTTTCTAAACAACGCGTCGAATCCCACACTTTTTGGCATCTAAGAGCTGAATTGACGCATGATTTTTTTCCAGCTTTATCTTACCAATCGAGCCACACCACGGCACTCGTCCAAGAAATCCGTACTGGTTACGGTAATTCCTTTGAAAAAAAAACACTGAAATTCAAAAACCCGCGGACCTCCCGGTAAGGTGTACGCTTAGGTGTACGCTCAGCGTGTACGAATCGTGAGTTCGCTTTTCTGAATTTTCAGTGTATTTTGAATGAATTACCGTAGTCAGTACGGATTTCTTGGACAAGTGCCAGGTCCACGGTCACTACCGCTGCTTATACCACTGGTCCCGCCGTGCACACGGCGTTTCCCTTATAATTAAAAGATAGCCGGCCATTTTTTTTTTGGTTCCTTTCTTTTTTTTTGCGAAAACGTAAACACACCTTCTCCGAATCCGAGGCGAATCTGTTCTTGAAGAAGGTCGAGTGAATGATGAGAAACTGGAAATAAAGCATAATTACAAAAAAAAAAAATTACCAGTTTATGGACGCGAAATTCCACTCCTCCGGCCACCAGGCACACATCGGACACGTCGGCTCCGTAGAAACAGCGGGGCTCGCGGGAATAGAGCTCAAAATCCACCTCAAACTAGATTTTCGTGCAAAACCAACCAACTATGTAAAAAAAAACAAATAAAACGAATTTTCTACCGTTCTATGCTCGTGAAATGAGGAATCCTTAGACGATGGGCACTTCTTGCCATCCTCACAGTCGCTGCAGATGCACAGTCGTTTGTAGCAGAAGGTCGGCTGGAAATTGTCAAAAATTATGAATATTTCTCTACATTCCCACACACACTAAATATCACTTCATATTTTAGAGCAATAATAAAGGGAGAAAAGCATACCGATGGCGAATAGCGTGGAGAATACTGATGAGGGGAAGAGGGAGGAGAACGGCTCCCCTCGCGGTCGGAGTCCATCTGAAAGGCGACAAATCATAATTGATCGTACAATATTGTTTCGCATGTATAAAATGTAAATAAAATGATGTCATTCATTAAAAATAAACAAAAATTAAAATAAATAGAAATTTTCCAATTTTCAACTACTGCTTTGTCCGTAAATAGCAGGCGCGTAGAACGTAAAGTTGGTCTATGCAATTTCGCCAAGGCAAAGCACAATGATGGAGCTGCGGGATATTATGTTTATTTACTTGTAAGATGAAGGAAAAATAATTAAATTTAGTTTCTTTCAAACCAATATTACAATTAAAGGAAATTTAACGTGATTGATGAGCGCCTTTAAATCGCTTTTGGAGGTGGCGGTGTCAATTGAAAATCGCTTTTGGTGCAGATCCAGGTCACCAAGCCCCCTTCATCCTTTTTACATGTATACAGCTATGCTTTTCATATTACTTATTTTTATCCACTTAATACGCGATCTATGTAATCTTGGCGCGGATTTGCACTCGCGCTGACCTTGTATTTTATTTTTGCCACCGATTTTGCTCTACATATGCAAATTGGGACAAATGGGCCTTAATATGTCCAAAATGGTCCTACGTGTCATAATTCTCGTGTTGTAACCGACAGTCATAACTCACTTCAAAAAACATTCGCTAGGAAATTTAATTTTGGAAAAGTTCTCTGGAAGAAAAACAGTCTGTGGAAGAATCAAGTGGCCTTCGTGAGGCCACTGTCTTAGAAAATTGGTCTAAGTTTCAGAATCGGGGCAGATTTGGTATATAACCGTCTTATGGTCAATAGAAGTAGTTTTACCCACAACTAACTTTATTAGAAAAACACCACTTCCAATAATATCGACCATTTTTACAAAATTTCCCTCTTCTCCAGAAGCTCTCCGCCTTCAGAATGGCATCCTTGGCCTTTTCTCCGCTACCTTTTCAGCAGGAGTGAAAATTTTTAGCAACTTCTCCTGCCTCTTCACCAATCAGTCAGCATGTTTCGGAAAATGCAAATTTGAAATTTAACAAGAAGGAGGGACTTTTTGCCGCCGTGGAGAGTCTGATTGGCAAAGTTGAAGTGCTCGTTCAGCTCATTCTGCTGCTTCACGACGAGGTCTGTCTGTGTTCCCTAGCCGGCCCTGGAACTTTTCGCACCCGTACCATGTCGGTCCATCTAGAAACAGGCATACTTGCAATCATACTGGTTCGAAATGTAATAATGTATAAGAAAGTAGCCGAGAGATCTGGAGAGAAAAAACCTTCCCTGAAAAGCCACAAAATGCTGTCAGAAGTGAAGTAGGGTTACGGTAGGCTATTGTGACCACTCCCACTCCCACTCACACGCACACACGCCCGAGGTGCAGTTGCACTCCACAATGCAATGTGGCGCATTTGATATGGTTGCGTGGGGGTGCCACTGCGTTTGATGGGGGGGGGGGGGTATGATTTGGTCCCCCCAAAGTCATGGGGGACGAGATAGATTGCGACACAAAGGACCTATTGCAATCCTACCCCCCCCCCCCCCATGCGCAATCGAACCCCCATTTGGCCCGGTTCAGATGCCCCCCCACACATCGCAATCTGATCCCCCCTTGGTTTGTTTAGCACAATCCCCTTCCTCTCATCCGGGGACATTTGCCGTCGACGGTAAAGGTCATTGGTGAAAACTTTGATGTACAATAAAATTTCGACTTTTAGAAATCTTGAAAACAACAAAACAGACAACAACTCAATATAACTCAAATCAATATAGCCAGCTATCCTTGGAGACATAGATTTCCTCCCCCAGATGTTCACTAATCTTCTGCATAATCGGTCCGCTGAGGGAGACCTCCTCCGGCACGAAGCGAGAGTACTTCTTCATCCAAATGGAGAAATCATTCGGCGAAAAACAGGGTTCCTGAAATAAATTTACTAATCTCCGCAGAAAAAAATATTTCTACCTTCACGGGGAGTGGAATTTCGTGAAGCTCGGCGAAGATGTAGTGGTTCACACAGGCGGAGCAGGAGATGATGCCGGCGTATTTCTGAAGAGATGGGTTTACTCAAAATTCTATCTCTCTTTGTCTCTCCACAATTCTCTCTCTCTCTCTCTCTCTCTCTCTCTCTCTCTCTCCATTTATTCATAAACTATTATATGTCTCTGTCTCTAATAGCATATCTTTCTTCTTCTCCGTTTCTCCGTATTTTCCCCCTCATTCTGTCTCTTTATGGATGAACTCAAAACTCTCACTCTCCCTTTCATTCTGCTCTCTCTGGTCTCTTTCTGTCTCTCTCACACACATTCCTTCTCGCACTCACTAATTCTCCAGCCTTTTTTCTCTCTCACTCAACCTCCGTCTCTCTCTCTCTCCCTCTCTCTCTCTTTCTCGCTCTCTCTCCTTCTCACCGGGGTACACGCGAACTTGGCCAACTTCTTCCCCAGCCATTCCTTCGTACAATGGACTTTGAACCGCTCGACCAGCTTCCAAATTCCCTCCGCCCTCTTCCAGAACTCTGAAACAAACAATTTTTTCCTCTCTGAGTAAGAAAACTCACGTCTGCGGCGCCTACCTCCTTTTTGGCAACTCAAAAATCTCGTATCACTCAGCCGGCCGTGGTAGATTATCTCCATCAGCGAGTGAAAGTGCTCCGGATCGGCGTCGATTTCCATCTGCTGCACCAGATTCTGAAATTTGAGTTAGATTATCCCGTGGAAACGGAAACTTCCTCGCCGTTAGCGGGAAAGAACAACTTTCTGAAGTAGGCGGCGTGGATGGATAGAATCTAAAAACATGACTATTTGGAAAAACAGGGGGTTTAAAACCATTCTGTGAACGTTGAAATCGACGTTTCCAACCGTCAGGCACAGATCGAACGTATCGGCATTCAGGAAAAAGCGGGTCACTCGAGGCGGTTTCTCCTGAAAAAAAAATATCAGAGGATAAACCATATTCGGGATTAATTACTGTTTTGTGTAAAACCAGCTCTGTTTTATTTTAGGTCCTAAAAGTTACGGAAGGGCAAGCCAAATTACGGACTCTCCCTGTAAATGACTGTTTTACCAAAAAGATGGGTTCGAATACACCACAAGTTTAGGCCCATTCCTTGTGTGCAGAACCCATGCAATTGCCAAATATTTTGCATAGGAAGCGGCTCGGTTCATAGAAAGCCCAGAAAAATCATAAGTTATTGGGGGTTTTTACTCCTTTCGGTAAACCAGCTCTGCCTTATTTTAGTTACGGAAGGGTAGACCAAATTACGGATTCTCCCGATAGGTGAATGTGCAGTATCCAAAAGATGGGTGAGCTTTAACTATGTCGCAAACTTTTGTTTATGGTCCATTCCGTGTGTGCAGGCAGAACCCATTCCATTGCCAAAAATTGCATATCCGCAATTAGAATTTCCGTCGGGACGTTCTCTGCCCTCTACTCATTCCCGTACTCTTTCGCCTTTCTCTGCATTCAAATGCGTATTCCAATGGAAGGTATCCCTGTCCTCCCCTCTTTTCCCTTGTCCCTCGTTATGCTAAGTTCGCCCGACGCGTAGGAATTTCTTTTTAAAGATGACGTAATTTTGCGATTCAGCGTCCGATTTCTTCGAGAAGGCTGGAGCCGTGTTGTCCATGATCGACCGTTTCGATATGCCGCAGCTGCAGAAGTACTTTGAACAGAAGTTAGCTAAAAACACGAAACACGAATTGGTGAGTACGTTTATCGATATTCGATTTTTCACGACCCAGATATCGGGATAGTCATAACGATTTCAAGAAATTTTTATTTGACTTTTAGTTTACCAACGGGCCGAAACGGACCGGGCCAACACTTTTCTCTGGCCGACCCGTTTCGCCCCGCGGGCATACTTGGGCAACCCACCGCTGGAGTCAATTTTTTCGACAGACTCCTTAATTATAGAAATGTTCGAAAATATGCGATGGGTCTCCTTCCTTAACCCTCGACTTCCTTCTCTCCTCCACACATCTCCACCCCGGGGCACCTGTAGCGCAAAAACCTCAAATCCCCCCTCACCTGTCCTTCCCTATTTGTCCTGTTCTTTTGTCGTGTTGTTCTTTTGTTTTGTTTCTTGTTACACTTTCCGTTGGACAAAGTATATATATATTAACAAAATTTGCCGAAAACTAAAAATTGCGCCGCCCCTACCGCCGCTTATGGCGGAGCTTGACAATATATGCCCGCGGGCCCAGAGCTGAACATGGAGTGATACGTATTATCCCCTTAATTATATAAAAATACGTAAGTATCGCAAGCTTCTCGCGTCAAACTATGCGCGGGCCGGCCCTTCTCGTGAGAACTATGTCCATGTTTGCATAAAAGCTAAAAGTTCTCTTGCTAGACAAGCTTGCCAAGAAATGTGGATGCAGGAGAATCGATTTGTATAAACGGGTTTAAATTTAGTTATATCGCATTTAATTCAGTGGAAGTTACTGTCGAAACGAGGTTAAAATGGATTTTAGCGCTTTTATAAACCGCGAAGATCACGAGATCTGCTAATAATAACAATAGAATAACAATAGCTTGGGTTTTTTGGAAGTACGACAATGCCCTGCGGATCCTTAGGTCCCGTTTGAAAGCGGCAGCGCCCTTTGAAAATCGCTTTTAGCACAGATTCAGATCACAAACCCCCCTTTTTGCAGCCATACTTTCCATACTACTCATACACACACTAAACTATTATTTTTTGTTAGTTTCCTTTCTTGAAAGTATACGTATACGAAATCATGTAAACATTTATTTTTTTTGTAAGAATACAAGTTGAATAATTGGAAATTTAAAAAAAAAAAATCGGTCTCTGATTCATAGCCGCGCCGCGTTCGGGGGACGCGCCGCGGTGATCTTGGGCTTCCCCGCCGAATTCGGGCCGGGTTGATTTAAAAAAAAAATCCTCGGCCCGTTTATTTAGACCACTTGCTCGAATTGCCACGTGGTCACCCATTCGACTAGGTTGATTCCGGTTGGTGTTTATTTTGTTGCTGCTAACTTTGAATAGTTCAAATAGTGGATGCATGAAGAAAATAAAATATTTTTCAAAGTTTTAAAAATATTAGGTGCATGAAATTATGATTTTGAAATTTTTGAATTAATCAAATTACAAATAGTTAATAAATCTCTCAACTGCGTCGTGCCCCTGCCCCCCCCCCCCCAAAACCGCGGCGCTGCGAATATATAGTGTTCTTAGGCGATTTTCTTCGTTTCGGGATGTAATCCCGATCTTAGATGATTTTACATTAATTTCGAATTTCTAAAAACAAATACACTAAAAAAATAATGGTTGAAAGACCGAAAAACACAACATTTTAAAACCCTGCGCCTCCTGTGGTAGGTAGAACCCATGCGCTCGCCTTGAAATCGGGCTGATAAAAGTTGGGGCACGGCCAGCGGTGCCCTCTGTGAAGAATGTCTATTTAAATGTTTGAAATCAGTTTTCAGTCATAATCAATGGTATTTAATAGCTCTGGTTCGTAGTAAACCCCATTTTTCTCTCTGTATTCCGTAGTATACATTATTTTTTGCTACTACACATCTTTATGAAGTTCTTGCCGAATCCTGTGAGCACCCGGCAGCCGTGTGCGGCTAATCTGTATTGATAAGAGGGAATCCTGGCGGATTTCCTGCGCCCCGTGCCCGCCCTCACCTGTGCATGATCCCCCTTCCCTACCCCTCGGCCCTCGCCCCTTTTGCGCTAATTGCCTTTGGCCGATTTCATTCCGGGGCGATGCTTTTCAAATGGAAAAATCTCCACAATCGGCGAAGACGCTTAATTGAGGAGGCTATTTGGATTTGACGTCTCGGAAACCAAACAAAGCCTCCTACGGAGGAGATTTCAATGATTTACGTTTCGATGGCAGATTCATCTTTCGCTCACTCACTCACTCACTCACTCACTCACTCACTCACTCACTCACTCACTCACTCACTCACTCACTCACTCACTCACTCACTCACTCACTCACTCACTCACTCACTCACTCACTCACTCACTCACTCACTCACTCACACACTCACACACTCACACACTCACACACTCACACACTCACACACTCACACACTCACACACTCACACACTCACTCACTCACCATCTCTCGCGCCATCCCCTCTGTCTCTGTCTCTGTCTCTATATCTCTCTCTACTCCTATCTCAAATCATCTCATCTCTCTTTCAGAATGAATTTCCTTCTCTCTCCCGAACAATTTGACCGCCTCAGCGAATACTCCTCCTGTTAGTTGAAATAACATTTTATTCAGCAAAATCCTATTTTCTAGACTCAAACCGCCGAGTACGTGACATGTTGCACGAATTCCGCGAGGATGGAAAGTTTTTCCCGTATACAAGGGAAGACCTAGACAACCAAACGATCACCTTCGAGGGTGTTCGTCTATTCTTGTTAGACTATTTTGGAGCAGATTTACCTCAAGAAATCAGTGATCAACTGTTTTTATCCTTCTCTAAACCGCCACTGAAAGGTGAGTGCCAAATCTAACGCGCGCCGCGGTGCGTTACGCTCCCGCTGAAAAAGATGATGTCAGCAAAAATCAAAGAATCACTTTATTTCCTCGTTTTTCCCTTTTATGAGTACATGAAGCGAGTAAAATTCGACTACTCAGCCGCATTTACAAGGCTGATGCCCTCTCTGCGCATATTTATACACGGGCCGCTAATCCGCAATTGATATTGCACTTGTGAGAAGGCAGAGGATGAGGAGATTGATTGGAGTTGCAAAGAGAAATTGGGGAGATAAGGTAGAGACAGAGATAGAGAGATAGACAGAGACAGAGGCAGAGGCAGAGGCAGAGGCAGAGGCAGAGGCAGAGGCAGAGGCAGAGGCAGAGGCAGAGGCAGAGGCAGAGACAGAGACAGAGACAGAGACAGAGACAGAGACAGAGACAGAGACAGAGACAGAGACAGAGACAGAGACAGAGACAGAGACAGAGACAGAGACAGAGACAGAGACAGAGACAGAGACAGAGACAGAGACAGAGACAGAGACAGAGACAGAGACAGAGACAGAGACAGAGACAGAGACAGAGACAGAGACAGAGACAGAGACAGAGACAGAGACAGAGACAGAGACAGAGACAGAGACAGAGACAGAGACAGAGACAGAGACAGAGACAGAGACAGAGACAGAGACAGAGACAGAGACAGAGACAGAGACAGAGACAGAGACAGAGACAGAGACAGAGACAGAGACAGAGACAGAGACAGAGACAGAGACAGAGACAGAGACAGAGACAGAGACAGAGACAGAGACAGAGACAGAGACAGAGACAGAGACAGAGACAGAGACAGAGACAGAGACAGAGACAGAGACAGAGACAGAGACAGAGACAGAGACAGAGACAGAGACAGAGACAGAGACAGAGACAGAGACAGAGACAGAGACAGAGACAGAGACAGAGACAGAGACAGAGACAGAGACAGAGACAGAGACAGAGACAGAGACAGAGACAGAGACAGAGACAGAGACAGAGACAGAGACAGAGACAGAGACAGAGACAGAGACAGAGACAGAGACAGAGACAGAGACAGAGACAGAGACAGAGACAGAGACAGAGACAGAGACAGAGACAGAGACAGAGACAGAGACAGAGACAGAGACAGAGACAGAGACAGAGACAGAGACAGAGACAGAGACAGAGACAGAGACAGAGACAGAGACAGAGACAGAGACAGAGACAGAGACAGAGACAGAGACAGAGACAGAGACAGAGACAGAGACAGAGACAGAGACAGAGACAGAGACAGAGACAGAGACAGAGACAGAGACAGAGACAGAGACAGAGACAGAGACAGAGACAGAGACAGAGACAGAGACAGAGACAGAGACAGAGACAGAGACAGAGACAGAGACAGAGACAGAGACAGAGACAGAGACAGAGACAGAGACAGAGACAGAGACAGAGACAGAGACAGAGACAGAGACAGAGACAGAGACAGAGACAGAGACAGAGACAGAGACAGAGACAGAGACAGAGACAGAGACAGAGACAGAGACAGAGACAGAGACAGAGACAGAGACAGATATTTTAAGAGAGATCCATTAAGACATTTGCAGAACGACGAACAAGTCTCTTCGAAGATGCGATAACAAGTGTTCGTTCAAAGCTGAATGGAAATATCCACTCGTTGGCTGAACGTCTAGAAAAGTTTACTACAGGAGGAAGTCATCAGAACCAAGACTCACAACTTAGTCGAATTCCTGAAGATGGTAATTTAAATTTGTTGAAAACGTGAAAAATGTTTTTCAGGAGTAATGGATAGCAGGTTCTGTAACCAACAACAGGAACCACGAATCCCACTGAAACCATTAATTTGTACCCTTTCTCTTATGGAGGCGGACACACCGGAGAACAAATTGGAAGGTTAGAGAGATAGAGAGAGAGAGAGAGAGAGAGAGAGAGAGAGAGAGAGAGAGAGATGGTAAGAGATGAGTCGGATCGCTATATCGATTGATTTACACACTGGCTCTTTTACGCGCGTTTGGCTTGAAAGTCGATTTATCGATTCATGCCGCGGCGAATCTTCTTTTTTTAAAAGTCAAACCAGATTTCGTATCATTTGAACAATTTTGCCCCAGGACAGGTTTGAAACTTGGTTTATCGATTAGTGGGTGAAATGTGCGCACGTGAGTGAGAAAGTTATCAATTTTCTGATCGACTAATTTCGATTTACTCATTGTTAGATTGATTATGCTTGCCGAACCGTGAGCACGTGAGCAGGTGCTCTCGTGAGTATTTGAACGTGTGAGAACGTCAGCACGCGAATGTGTGAGCATGTGAACTTGTAACCACGTGAGCAAGTGAATACGTGAATATGTGTGCACGTGCGTGAGTAAACGAGCTATTGTGGTCACATTACATTTTAAAATTATTGAATCATTGGGCAATCGAATAGAGGTTTTGTCTGGGAGCACGTGAACACTTGCGCACGTGAGTGCATGTGATCCCGTGAGCCTGTGAATGTGGGGCATTTGAACACGTAAACCCGTGACCACGTGAACAAGTGAATGCGCTTGCAATATTTATTGATTCACCAATCGCTTTTTTGCATTTGAGCCCGTGAACCCGTGCGCGCGTGAACCCGGCAGGCGCGTAAACACGTGCGAGCTTGAGTTCTTGAATATGTGTGCACCTGTGAAAAATCAGTATAATATAAATGGTCGCTTCATCCGCCCATCGATTAGGCTTTTTGTCTGTAAATACGTGAACACGTGATCTCGTGATAAAAATATATATTTCAGTTGTTTTTCACGTGTACGACTCTGACAACAACGGCTTCCTCGACAAATCCGAAATGGACGGCATAATTGACCAAATGATGACCGTTGCGAGGTACAAACAGTGGGATACTACTGAGCTTGAACAGGTAAAATTAAAATTCAAATTTTATTTAAATTACAAACTCAATTGAAATTAAAATTTTAGATTCTTCGCCAAATGATGACCGATATCGATTACGACAACGATGGAATCGTTTCCCTCGATGAGTGGCGCCGGGGAGGCATGACAAATATCCCTCTTTTGGTTCTTTTGGGCTTGGATACGGTAATTACCCCCTAATTACACTGCGTGCAATAATCATACGGCCACCTTTCTTGATGCTCTAAAAGTAAGTTTCAGGTTTCAGGAGTAGGATGGGCTCACTCAGTCGATTTGGCAAAGTCTTAGGAACAGATTCCGGTGCTCAAAACGGAAATTCATTAGCATAGCACTGAGACCGGCGCCGTTTGCCAACATGTGCAAAATCAAGATACGGTTAGAAATTTTTTGGGACATCGAGACCAACACCATTGGAAAGCCCTTGAAAAGTTGTCTTGGAAAATGTTTATGTTCCTTTTCCAAAAAATTTATTTTTTGAAGAGATGAGCATTGAAAGAGAGAAAGTTGCGATTTTTCGGCAATCAAATTGGCAATTTTCTAATTTTCAATTGGAATACAGAGGACAAATTTGGTTTTCAGCGCTTGTTTGTTCAAAGAGGAAATTTTTCAGAAAAGGAACAAAAACATTTTCCAAGACAACTTTTCAAGGGCTTTCCAATGGTGTTGGTCTCGATGTCCCAAAAAAAATTTCTATCTGTATCTTGATTTTGCACATGTTGACAAACGGCGCCGGTCTCTGTGGTATGCTAATGAATTTCCGTTTTGAACACCGGAATCTGTTCCTAAGACTTTGCCCAATCGACTGAGTGAGCCCATCCTTCTCCTGAAACCTGAAACTTACTTTTAGATCATCAAGAAAGGTGGCCGTATGATTATAGCACGCAGTGTAACTTATAATTGGGCAATTAAGTTCTCTGAAATGAAAGAAGACGGCACCCATGTCTGGAGACTCCGGCATTTCTCAAAACCCACATACTGTAATGCTTGTTGCAGCCTTTTAGTGGGCTGGGGAGGAAAACAAGGATTGAGTTGTTCATGTAAGTGCGCTCTACTGCTAATTACAGTAAACTTTCGATTTAGTGTGCAAGTATACGGTACACGAACGGTGTGTGAGGACGGCTGCGAGCAATTGCATCAAAACTTTCTCTGTTCGGGCCGTTGGAGGTAAGAATTCATATTTCAATGTATTACACGCAAATTTTGGGCTACAGTAGCCCGAATATTCAACTAACAAACAGTTTTTGTATTTCAGATCAATTATATCACCACTGGCAAGATGCCAATACCACAGCCAAGTGTGTGAAGTGCCGGGGTACGGTAGGAGCCTTCCAAGGGAAACGATGTCGCTGGTGTCATAATTATGTAAGTCCTTTATAAAGTTTAGAAACGTATAATAATAAAATTTTAGGTCCACCACAGGTGCATGTCCTCCCTGCCTCAGGATTGCGACATGGGAACGTTGGCCTACCATATGCTACCTCCGACTCATATTTTTCCTGCTTTCTTGGAGAGGAAGACATCTTCTGTTAAAGGACTGCATCCGCAAGGGAATAATTTACTTCAGGTATAGATTAGAGAGAGAGAGAGAGAGAGAGAGAGAGAGAGAGAGAGATGCAGAAAGAGAGAGAGAGAGACAGAGAAGCGATTGTGAGTGTGAGTGTGAGTGTGAGTGTGAGTGTGAGTGTGACGTGAAGTAGAGAGACCTATAAAGGAATATAGAGACATATAGTCTTTGTATTTTCAGGCCTCCTCTCCCGGGCAAAATGTTCGCCCTCTCCTAGTCCTTGTGAACCCCAAAAGCGGCGGCAAACAAGGGATCCGGATCCTCCAAAAATTTGCCCACCTTCTCAATCCGAGACAAGTCTACGATTTGTGCAAAGTTGGGCCTGAACCAGGGTGAGATTTTGCGAACATTTGAATTTTGTAGAATTTTTAAGACTGGAGCTCTTTTCCGCCATCCCTAATTGCAATATTTTGGTTTGTGGAGGAGATGGAACGATTGGATGGGTGTTGGAAGCTATGGGTGGGTAAATTACTTTTATTGGATGGTTTTACGTTAAAATGCATAAAACTTTCCGTAAGTGCTGTGGGCTGAAATCCGCGTTTTATAGCCACGCCCTTTCTTCATCTGTAAATTTTCAAATTAATCAAGGCTTATAGCTGTTAAAATATTGTATATCTGCGTAAATAGAAAGTCCTTCAATGAAAGATTTTTGCTGTTTTAGGTAACGCCCCCTTTGAAGGTAACCGCGCTCCAATGCGAAAATGTCATTGAACTGTTGTAGAAACCTCATGTTATAGAATGAAATGCAAAACTTACATGTTACTCGAAATTTTTGTAAATTCAAGTATTTAAAATCAATTTTCAGATAAAATCGGCTTTCCCCATGGACGACCGCCTGTTGCTGTTTTGCCTCTGGGGACCGGAAATGATTTGGCAAGATGTCTCCGATGGGGAGGAGGTTATGAAAATGAGAGCCTTTGTCGAATTCTGCAACAGATTGAGAAGGCGACATTGGTTAGTTCTCTTTCTCTCTCTTTCTTTCTCTCTCTCTCTCTCTCTCTCTCTCTCTCTTTTTCTCTTTATCTCTCTCACTGAAAAAATACCAATTATTCAGCTTGACATGGACCGATGGCAAATCGTAATCGAACCTACTGAGACCGGTAAACGCAAAGCCGAAAAAGGAGACCCAGCCCCCTACAACATAATCAATAACTACTTCAGCATCGGCGTGGTAGGACCTAAAACTAACATTTAAATAAAATCAAAGTTTTTTAAAACAAGTTTTAGGACGCGTCAATTGCTCATCGCTTCCATGTTATGAGAGAAAAGTACCCAGAAAAGTTCAACAGCCGTATGAGGAACAAATTATGGTACTTTGAATTGGGAACTTCTGAGACGCTGAGCAGTTCTTGTAAGAATCTTCATGAACAGATCGATATTTTGGTGAGTTTTCAAGTTCAAGAGACTTTCTTTATTCGTCAATCATGTTAATACCCCCGATTGTGAAAAAGGGGTTCTCAAATGAAGGGCCGGCCCGGTCCGGTTGTCTCAAAAAATCCCTCGGCCCAGCTTGGCCGGTTCGGATATGAAAAATTAAGTTAAATTTTGTATAAATGAGTACAATAATTTTTTAAACTCGAACCCTGGTCGTGTGGGTGGCAATCTGACCGGGTGGGTAAACGGGCCGACCAATATTTTCCAAATGACCGAGAAGTATATGCCCCTTGCCCATCAACTTTGTAAAAGCAGCGTCCCAATTTGACCCAGAAAATCTTCTGTGTCTCCATGTTTCGCACAGTCATAAGCTCGTTAGATGCGCAGGTTAATAAAAAAACTCCTTCTAAGGTCAATGGGCATGGAGAATATGTAATCGCTGAACACACACAAAGTGAGGATGGCTCATAAATAGGAAAATATTAAAAACAAGGAAATGACGAAATGAAGAAATTGGGGGAAGGGAGATGAATGCAGATGTAGACAGTGAGACTGAGAGAACCAGCGGTAGAGACACGTGTGAGACAGAGGAAAGAGGGTACATAGAAACAGAATAAAGAGACATAGATAGGAAAACTGAAAGAAGGAGACAAAGCTAGAACAATAAAGGGATGAGGTGGCAAAGACAGGTTTTATAGGGTACGTGAGGTAAAAGGTAAAAATTGATGAAGACGGAGAGAATAATGATCAAACAGCAAGAAAGACCAAGAGGTATCGAGGGAGAGATAGAGAGAGAGAGAGAGAGAGAGAGAGAGAGAGAGAGAGAGATAGAGAGAGAGAGAGAGAGAGAGAGAGAGAGAGAGAGAGAAGGATGGAGAGGATGGAGGGAGATACAGTCGTACAGAGAGAGGGGAGAAAAGGTAGAGAGAGAGAGACAGACAGAAAGACAGAAGAGAGATTGAGAGAGTAACAGAGGCGGAGACAGAGACAACTCATATTCAGTGCGACGGCGAATCCATCGATCTCGGCCAGGATGCAAGCCTGGAAGGCATCGCCCTCCTAAACATTCACTCAATCTACGGAGGCTCAAATCTGTGGGGCAGAGGTCGAAAGGTACAATAACATTTAAAAATCCACATTTCTGTATTTCTATAGGGTCGCATTCCAAACCTCTTTCCCCACATGGGTTCCAGTTCTGAACAGCTGTACAACCGAGTTCAAGATATTGGAGATGGTCTAATCGAAGTATGATTTACTCTGTTTTAAGTCAAAACTGGTGTTTTCAGCTAGTTGGTTTGGAATCAGCCATGCAAATGGGTCAGATCAAAGCTGGAGTCCGAGGAGCGCGAAGGTTGTCTCAGTGCTCAACAGTTGTTATACAGTAAGTTTAAAAAAACAAGAAAAGAGAGGGCGCTGGGCACAGGAAAAGGGGCGTGGTTTATAACTCATCGCGTCGGGACCCACTGTCGGCTCATTTTCACAATTTACGAGACAAAAATAAAATCGTAAAAGAAAATAATAACAAATAATGGAAATATGGGTTTTATGAAGGGTACAGAAAAAGGGGCGTAGCTTGTGAAGTCGCGTCGTACTGCTCTAGTGGCGCAGAAAAAGGGGCGTGGCCTGAGAAAGCGTGTCGGAAGTAGAAGCTTGCGGAAGTATTATTATTTAATTTTTAATGAGAGGTTTGATTTAATTTTTAATGAGAGGTTTGAGCATATTGACCTTAAAAAATGTCTTTTTTTCCATAACTTGATAGCTATAATAAGATATAAGAAAAGTGGGCGTGGCTTTTTTTGGCAAAATGTTTCTACAGTAACTGAAATAATTCGCAAGCACAAACTATATATTCAGAATGCTGAAAATCGGTTGAATTGATTATATTTCCATTTATTGGCAAAACGCGCACGCAAAAGTGGGCGTGGCTTATGGTGATTTTCGGAACCATCCGCGGTCTTCTTCCCGACTTTCCGTTTTGTAACCACAATAATTATATTTTAACTTGTAACAGGGTTTTTTTTAATTAAAACTCAAAATTTTCTTTCCAGAACTCACAAACCCTTCCCTATGCAAATAGATGGAGAGCCGTGGATGCAGCCTCCATGCATAATACAAATCACTCATAAAAATCAAGCCAAAATGCTTGTTGGTAAGAAAAAAAATACTTTTGTCAGGCTATAAATTGATTTCAGCCCCTCGAAAACGAAGCTCCTGGTGTCTTCTGAAGCGTCAGTCAACAACTGATGATTTGTAACGTTGTAACAGTATTTTAATTGTTTTAATAGAGCGGGTTTGTGTTTGGAAATACAGATTTCTCTGTGTATGTCTTTTAAGCGACTATAATTTAATCTACCTCTCTACCTCTCTACTTCTCTTCCTCCCTCGCTCCCTCCCTCGCTCCCTTCATCCCTCCCTATCTACCCCCGTCCCTTCCTTTCTAACTCCTTCATATCAAAAAGTACAAATCCTTCATAACAAAACCCTTCCGTGTCTGTCGTGTATCCCCACATTCATTTCCACCGAATGCGAGGGTGAGATTTGATATGGGCCGACTTTCACTCGCCTTACGTCATTTGCACGGCCGAACGCCCCGTATCTGTCGCTGAGCGGCCGAAGGCCGCGTGTACATGCGGCCGCAGGCTGCGAGCAATGAGGGTGCGCGCAGTTGGCGCGCGTACCCTCCTGGTAACCTTTAATGACGGACGAAATTGGAATGCTAGCGGAATTCTAGAATCTTCGAATATTATTAGCATACAGGCATCGGTCGATGCGTGACCTTTCCCTCCCATTTGCCCATTCTTCGTCACCATGCTCCGCCTTCTTCTTCTTCTGCTGATGGTCTGCCTCCCTCGAAGCCTTCAATTGAAGCTGGCCTCTCCTTCACCTCTCATGGATGTGAAGAGGTGACTTCAACGACCGAATTCAAGACGACACCTGCGTGCAGACCTTCCACCTACCCTGGAACAGAAGAACAACATCGCTAGATTAACAACTCGACAAAACTACTAGTGATAATCAGAAATCGAACGATCAAAGACAAAAAAACATATTCGGAAATTGGTTTAATGGTTTCACTAAGCTATAGTGTTGTGTTTTAAAGCATTTGTTGTGCTTTTGTTACACTTGCTATTCCATTGTCAGTATGGGTTCCGGTTACGTTGTACACCCGAGGTGCTGATTTCTGTGTGGCGGTTAGCCAGAGGTTGTGTGATCATTTTAAGTTTTTTTTGTCACAGCCACTTTCGAGGGAAGTGCACCAACGCAGCTTGATAGAATCAATGTCGATTGAGCATTGTAGGGAACCCGAAGGGCTACCTAAATCTGTTTTTAAAAATTTCAACTCCGCTCCGTTTTCGAGAAATGGATTTCCATCTAATTATCACCGAAAGCGGACAAAGAGCGAGCATCGCAAAGATACCACGATCGCCAATTGGAAAACCCAAAAAAACGCAAAATGGAGCATCCCAATTTACATTTGGTAGTTTCTATCTGTTGGCAACGCAACAGCGCAACGTATTAGGCAAAAAGAGCCATTTCCAAGGAAGATTGTGGGCGGTGAGATTGGGCAGAGAGGGAAGGGTTCGCTCCAGAGCGGTTCCCGGCCGCACTTTTGTATCCGAACCAAGCGTTCACGCACTAATCTGGGTCAGGCCGCAGAGCGGCCCAGATGCGGCCGAAAGCCGCTTTCCTCCTAAGTCGCGAAGCGACCCTGAGGTGAACGAAGGCCCCCGTGGGAAAATTACATTATGCTATCCTGAGGGCGGAACATCATATAGCTGTCGCCAAACGAGCATCGGCTCTTAAAAACAGCTTTTTCTCTGCGTCTGCGCTTTTCGCACACTATTTCCGCCTGAGTATCGCATGAATGCTGCAGGCATTCGTGCGATACTTGGCAGGATGCCCGTTTGGCAACAGCTATAGATATTTGTTGAAATCTTTTCATTTGGCAAGATCTCCGAAGGGTGTAACTTGGCCTGGCGTCAATTGATTTTTGAGTATGAAAGTATTCTGAATTACGAAACAATATATAACGATGTCGGAAGTGTTTCTGACTACAAGACAAAACACGCAAAAAAAACATTTTGAAAACAATTTTTTTTTACAAAACCACTGAACAGAATTCGAGAATAATCGTATTTTAAATCAAATGGCAAAAGTTTTATTGCCGGATGATCACGAAAAATCGGTGGCGCCTACGAGAGTTGATTCAGGGTAGGCGTCGCAAAGGGTCGTCGTGAGCGTATTCGTGAAATCTTCAAGTTTCTGAAATCTCATTGCAATTTTCAATTAAATCAAAAAAGTCTTACAGAATAGCTGCCCAGTTGTACAATAGTTGTGCCAGAAATTATATTGAAATTGGTTGCGCTTACTCCGATACCAATGGCAACAGCAATCAATTCATAGTTGTTGTTAGTAAGCTAAATACAATTAGAGTATTATTTTAACAAAACAAACCGCTTTGGCTGCATCACCGGAAGAAGAATCATCGTTCGGATAACCATCAGTAAGGAGAATCATCAGTTTCTTGCCACGCAGATCCATCTTATTATTGTTCTTCGCCTCATTTATTTTTGCGATGAATGATTGCATGGCAGAGTAGGTGTATGTTCCTCCTGCAGAAAATAAATGCATTTTTTTTTTGGTAATCGTACCGTTAAATTGTCCTTTGAGGGCCCCGTCGGCTAGTGTACTTTAGGTATTAATATCCCAGTTAGGGCTCGACCATGTAAACATCATATCCCCTTCGCTAGCA
The DNA here is from genome assembly GCA_964057215.1 of Oscheius myriophilus. Classification (NCBI taxonomy): domain Eukaryota; kingdom Metazoa; phylum Nematoda; class Chromadorea; order Rhabditida; family Rhabditidae; genus Oscheius; species Oscheius myriophilus. The sequence goes on from OZ059904.1 coordinate 1,051,107, forward strand.
TATTGCATGAATGCCACATGCATACTGTGTGGGAGCACATTTCCGAGTTGTTTAACATGCCAAATGCCAAAGCCGTCATTAAGTGACGGCTTTGGCATAATCGTCATCACTGATGGATCCTGACCCATCAACCAGGAAGGCGATAGTGTTATACAAAGTTTGTGTGGAAGTTTGAGTGTTGCATTTTACTGGCTTTACGCAGATGTAGCCCTGAAAATACAAGTTTTGGAAGTTTTTGGCTTAATCACAGGTTTTGTGAAGCCCATTCCTCGCACTTCAGCACCAAGAGAAGTATTAAGAGCGTCCATCAAACCAGATTTGCATTTGCAGGTAGAGCCGCTTGGTTCAGAATTCTTGTAGCACTGTCCGTATTTTCTTTGTTCTTCTGAGTTTATTTCTGTAATTCATGTAGTTGTGGAGATGTGTAGTTGAGATTACCTGAATTTTTGATAATCATTTCACTGATAGGCCGTGACAGTTGCAACGATTGCTAAGAACAGCAAGTGAAGACGCACCATGACGTCTGATATCCCATTTTAAAAAATTTTTAAACAAAATAAACAAAACGGGGTCTTCTGTGGTATGTAAAAGCGAAAGTGAACGACTGCAACGATTTTGAGCTTATTATAAACATTTTAAATGGGCGTGGTTTGAATACGTGTTCTGTTTTTAGTTGACGTTTGTGTAGGTGGGGCGATTATAAAATATCGACAGTCAAATAAAGTGAACATAAATATATAGAAACCCCGGCAAAAGAGAACAGTTTGATAGAACCAATCCGTTTAACATTTTAAATGGGTGGTTTTGCAGGTACAGAGTTTTGTAAGCACGATAATGTTCAGAAGTATTAAAATGCAGGTTATACATTCTAGGCTAAAAATATATTGGGCAAAAAGTTTCCACAGAACACGAGTTTTCGTTGAGTTTTGTCGCCGCTCTTTTCCCTTTTCCAACTTAGGTTCATGTTAACTCTCTTCCCTCTACGAGGGTGTCTGGGCTCGCCCAAACCTCCTATACTCCGGAGTTACCGCGCGGTTGGGGGTACAGCTTCTGTAGCATTCGGTGGTGCCCCACCAGACGAGAGTCGAGCAGAGATCTGTTCTACGCGCTCAAAGAACTGAACAACGAGTGAGATACCAGGTTTATCTCAACGACAGACAAAAGGTCGGCTGGACGGGCGTCGCACGGGATACCTCCGGCACGTCGGGCGGAGCAGGCACGGATCAAGGCCCTGGAAACAACAGAGTTACTCCATATACTCAAATGGTAGTGATTGTACAAAGCATAACGTACTGGACTTACTAACCTATGCCCTGTTATCACTGAGGGAAGTAGTCATTTTGTCCAAGTAGTCCATTCCCAGGAGTCCCTTGGTACTAGTGATCTACCTAATACGGTCGGGGGAGGAAGTACTGTGAAGGGTTTGATCCCCCAGGCGTACAGCGCCGTACAGGGGAACCCAGGATTGACTTGGCCCCAGCTTCACCTGGCGCTTATCTCATGGCACAGGTGAAACCGAATCATCGCTGAACACCGTCCTTCGGGCCAGCGGTGAGCCGTAGCATTTCCCTTTTATGAGCAGGAAACGCACTCATGCCGATCGCTGGCGCAACGGTCGTGAGGGCTCTAGTCTTTAGCCGCTGCTTCTGCGCGGGAAGCCGTTCGACTGACGACAATGGCCGCGCCAGGGGGCGTGGCCTTAAGGGCGTGGCCAGTGACATTACAAGCGCGCCTTCTCATTGGCTGCGCCGGATGGCGCTGCTGCTACCGTAATCTCGGCCATCTAAGGGACCGTGAGCAGCTAGTAGCCGAAAAGGGTACTATTTCGGCGACAAGTTTGAAACAAAAAACGAAACGAAACTCATTATCAGTGACTTATAGGATTCATTGCTATAAGTGTTTCGACCGAATATTGAACTTTTTGCTCACGGTAGCAACCATCAGAATTAGTCATTGGGTTTTTCTTAATTCCTGCGGATATGATCATTTTCTTTGGTTGATTGATAATGATCAGGTCAATTAGTTTTTTATATCCAAATTTTTTAAACCTTTTTCATTTTTAGGAACTTTCCTTTAAATGTGAATAAAGTTTCCCTCAGTAGTCTGACTTCCACCCTACCGTATTAGACAAGGTTCCTGCGTTGGATGTTTTGACAGTTCAAACACACAACGTCTTATTTTTTTTTAAAATTCAGCATAGCAACTCATCAATATTTATCGTCAGACAAAACAGTGACCATGATGAAACACAAAATCAAACAACTGAAAGAAATAGTTAAGATAAACCCAGCAATAAATAAAACAAATTAACGTGTAAAATTAGGCCAAATGAATTTAATTTACCAACACCTGTGCTATAAGAAAAACTAGTTATCAACAAACCACAGTTTTTTTGTCTTTTATCGTTCGAATTCTGAGTATCTTTAGTAGTTTCGTTGAGTTGTTAGTTTAGTGATGTTGATCTTCTGTTCTAAGGTAAAGGGAAGGTCTGCACGCAAGTGTCGTCTTTATTTCGGTCGTTGAAGTCATCTTTTCACAAGGACTGTCGGTGAGAGGAGATGGAGAAAACAGCTTCAGTTGATTGTATGACAATTGGTAAGATGAAATAACAGGCAACAGTCCAAATGAGAACAAGTAGAAAGCATGCGATAGAAGAGAGAATAAAAAAATACACGTTGACATAAAAACGTGACAAGTTAAAACGCCAATGAAGCTTAAGCCTGCATTTTTCTTATCTAATAGCCTGTTAGCCCTTTTTTGTGTCATCATCAACATTACACGTCTTTGCCGCCTCGATACACCGGATGCTGTTTTCTCAATAATTATTCTGAATGTCTGATTAGAAGCAGTTTTACATCAACGCTGAAACAAAAAAACAGACAGCTCGATGAATTCATAATTACTGGCCAAATTCCGCTTAAGTATAGCAGGTTTGGATTTGTAAATACATTTTTCGGGAAAACAATTGTTCACGGGGTAAATTATTACACATTTGAAGATAAAAATTCACAGAGAATTGTTTTTCTTTAAATTGTACAAAGTATCGAAAGTAATAAAAAAATTACGAATGCAAATGAGGTAACAGTTTTTTTCAGTAAGTATTTATACTTTTCAGCGGATCAGATAACTTTTTAGCGAATTAGAAGAGTAACGATCATTCCCACCCCTTGTTTTCACAGAGTAGAGCTAAAGCCGGTGAAAATGTTTTTCTTAGCTGGGGTCGAACCGGCAACAAGGTAAAGTTATTCAATAAAATTCAAATGCCTTTACTTTTTAAAACCTCTTTTGTGCGAACATTCGTGAAGCCTGCACAACGGAAGGCTGGTTTTTTGGCTATGAATGAACCCACAGAAAAAAAGTTTTCTGAAAGCTCGGTTAGCCATTCAAGCTCTACGATTATACACGTCGCCCAACGAGCTTCACCACAAAGATTTGACAATAACATAATTTCGAGTATTAACCAATTGACAATTATGCAAAAATGTGAATGTGTAGCTATGTCGTTACTCGTGCTAATTAGCTCAGATTCGCAGGATTTTACAATTTTTAAAAAGGTTGGTTGGCGAGGAGTATACGTAAACAATAGTCAGGAAAGTGGTTGAAAAGCAGGTCGCCTTTTTAGAACACCTTCCCAAAGTTCGTAAACTGTACGACCTATTTAATCGCTATTATAGTAACCAAACAAATATAATTAGTTACTCATACTATTTAAAAAACAATTTCTAACTATATGTCTAGTCTATCTCTTTTGCGTATGTTGCTTTTTTCGTGTAGTATACTTTCTCTTACTTACTTTTGTTTAGGTTTGGGGGTGATTTACGCCCCCCGAACCAAGTAAGAAATATGTGAATGTCATTATGATCAAATCAAACAAAAAATACAATTGCTGCATACATTGCTACAAATTGTATAAGTTGGTTAGTTTTTTTAATGCAAGTACGTAACCTCATGAAAGAAATTTCAGAGGACAGGAAATCAGGTTGGTTTTCCAATTTGAAAACAGTTTCAAAGAAAATCAATCAAGCAATTTATTCGACAAATCAAAATACCTTTCACACTTAGTTACTCGTCACAGAAGGTCTGCGTGACTTTTTCCACGAAGTCGAAATTTAGCTCGCCGACATTTCTCAGCCCGAAAACAGTGGCCTTTATTTTTCCGTCGTATATCCAGTCGTTGAAATATTCAAGATTCATTTTCAAAGAAACGATGACTATGTCGTAGTTGTTAGAAGAAAGCTAAAACCAAATTGTTAGTTTTAAAAAAAAACATGAAAAAATACCTTATACTTCACATCATTCCTCAAGTGTTCATCGAATGCTTCTCCGTCAGTCACAAGAATCATTAATTTCTTTCCCCGGATGTGGCTGGTTCTGTGAATCAGTTGTTCCATGAAGGTGTATGTGTAGGTTGCTCCTGCCGTGTAGGTAAGAACATTGTCCACTAATCTGTTGAACTGTGAGGATGTCCAGCCGGGATTTATGAAGTCATAAATGCTGTTATGGTCGTATTCCATCATGTGGACAGGAATGCTATTGGGAATCGACCTTCCAACATCTCTCACAAAATTAACCACCTAAACACAATTATTTAGAAACAATAACAGTTACCCGATGAAATTCAGAAGGTCCTAAAGATCCGGAGCCATCCACCAGGAATGCAACCGAGTTATACACATGCGACGTTTTTGGATTGCATTGCCCAACGAGGTTGGCAGTCGACATTGGGAAAAATGCGGCAAACAGCAGCAAGGGGTTCATTGTTTCCTGAAAGTAAAAATAAGGTAAAAGGCAACTTAAACAGCTTTTGAAAGGGAACGATAAAAAAGTGACATGCTTTGATTTTCAATCGCTTTTTAACCGAAGTTTAGGGGCGTGGTTTGAACACGTGTACAGTTTTTTGTTGGAACTTTTTGTTGGAATGTTGATATTGGATTTTTTTGAAATTGAAACAAAAAACAACAAACAAGGGAACATACAAGGGGACAAAATAAGTATTAAAAGACCTTCAGATATCAAGATAGGATGAGTTTAGAAGGAAAGCATATATACAAGTGAAACGTCGTTTGGCAAATTTGTTTTTAATCAACGCACAGAAGAAAAAAACCCATGCTAAAAATGCAAGTTTTTAAGCAAAATGTGTTGTTTAGTTAATCGTAAACACACCTACATGTTGTATGTTGTGGACCAAAAACATATTTTTGGAATAAATGTTTTACTTTTTAGGGAAGAGCTTAGTTGTCTTAGTCTTACCTGTTGAAATTGCAATGCACAAAAGTTGTAAGGTGTGAACGAAATTTTTCCAAAAAGGTGCGTTTCGCGAGAAAATGCAAAAACTTGCTACAGTTAAGCGGAATTTGTCCTCCCATCTCCCAATCAACACTGTGAGAGTGAAATTATTAAATTTTTGGATCCATTAAGCAGCCTTTTTTGTTTCAGTGTTAATATAAAACTGTTTCTAATCAGACATTCAGAATAATTATTGAGAGAGAAAAAAAAGAAAATCTGGGGTATCGAGGCGGTAAATACGTGTTATTTTGATGATAACATAGAAAAAGGTCTATCAGGCAACTACATAAGAGAAATGCTGTATTGAGGTATATTTCTAATTTCTTCCATTGGGTTCATGTTTGTTATTTCCATACATACACTTGCAATTTCATAATCCAATATCTACAAAAATTTCGACGAAAAACTGTACACGTGTTCAAACCACGCCCCTAAACATCGTTTAAAAGGCGACTGAAAATTTAAACAAATCACTTTCTCTTTTTCTCGTTCTCTTTTAAAAGCCTTTCAAACTGTCTCATTCGACCTTATTTTCACTTTCAGAAAACAATGCGCTTTTTCTTGCTGTTGGCTGCGTTCTTCGCAAGCTCGACGGCCAATTTAGGTGGGCAGTGCAATCCGAAAACGTCGCAAGTGTATAACTCGGTTGCATTCCTGGTGGATGGCTCTGGATCTCTCGGACACTCTGAATTTTCTCGGGTAAGCGTCACTGTTTCTGGCTGAAAATTGTGTTTAGGTTGCCGAATTTGTGAAAAAAGTTGGAAGTTCGATTCTCAATAGCATTCCTGTCCACATGATGGAATACGATGGCAACAGCATTTATGACTACATAACTCCCGGATGGACATCCTTGGAGTTCAACAGTTTAGTGGACAATGTTCTTACCTACACGGCAGGAGCTACATACACATACACCTTCATGGAACAACTGATTCACAGAACCAGCCACATCAGGGGAAAGAAATTGATGATTCTTGTGACGGACGGAGCGACTATTGATGAAAACAAAAACGATGCTGTGAAGGACCAGGTTTCAGTTCAAATTTTACCTAGCAATATATTTTCAGCTTTTTGACAACCACTATGAAATAGTCATCATTGCCTTGAAAATGAATCCTTCTTACTTCAGCGACTGGAAATACGACGAAAGAACAAAGGCCACCGTTTTCGGTTTGAGCAACACTGGCGAGCTGAATTACGATTTCTTGGAAAAACTCACCCAGATCTTCTGTAATGAGTAACCAAGGTTAAAAGTCAATGTGATTTGCCAAATAAACTTTTGAATGTCGGACTTTGTAATAAATAAGAACAACGAAACAATAACTTCTCCGATTTATGTTGCAGAAATTCTCAAAAATGTTTAGGCGCATTGTTCTGCAGAAAAACAATTACGTGTAACCTTATATTGTCAAAAAAACGTTTCTCAAGACATCATTTTTATGTTGGATGATCCTTTATCTGATCAGGCATGCTGAATAACTAAATATAAAGTCATCTTGAATATTCATGGGAGAGCCAAGGTTTGTTCTTCATAAAAAAAACGGCGGGTTGTTTTAGTCGTTGTCTAAGCAAATTAAAATCAAAAGACTTAAAGGAACAATTTCACGAGTAACAACATTTCAAAGTTATAGCTGTCGCCAAATTGGAATCGTGTCAATACAATTAAAATGTTCAACTGATGATCTGTTGATATGGGAAATTCTTAGTCTATGGTGCGTTTCCTAAAAAGAGACCCCGCCGCGATCACTTAAATGTCTGCGCACTCCTCTGTTACAGCGCTATTTCGTTTTTTTTAATGTTCACGTGAATGTTTCAAATCGAGAGTGGATACATACGATTGGATATCAAAGTCGCTGAAAAGTCGAACACATTTCGTTGGAAATTTACTATAATCATGGTCGACAGAGAATCCTATGCACGTTTCTGCAATTAGCATAAGATTTCGGTTTGGCAACAGCTATAAGATGATTTGTAAAACAAACTTACTGACTAATATACTCTGAAAAATTTATTACTCCCTTTTAATAAAACCCTACCGTGTTTGTCTGTGTGTGTAGTGGATCAGCGGAAGCTCACGCGTTCATTTCCTCAGCGAGCGAGGGTGAGTTGGGCTGTAGGCCGAGTTCCACGTTCTTCACGCCTTTTTCCCAGCCGAAGGACGAGTAATGAATGGCTACAGGCCATTAATTTGCGGCCCGGTGTCGATACGGCCACAAGCCGCAGACCAGGAGGGTGCGCGCCATAGGAGGGTGCACAAAAAGGCTGTACTCATGAGTATCACTATCTCCCTTCCATCGCTTTCATAGCGTCAGTGTTGAAGAAATATAGAATATATCAATATTTTTCCATTTACAAAAAGACCCCAGAATTCCCACGTTTGTGGCGGCCGTATTTCTGAAAAAGGCTGTTTCAATGGAATGACAACGCGGGAAATTCAAATTTCTTTATTTTTTGAAAAACTTTGCGGCGTGTTTTTGTCAAAATACGCCTTGTGACAGCCGATAAGCGTCAAAATTAGCGACAGCCAGGTCCATCCCGATTTCCGCGGCTCCGCGCCGTGTGGACGGTGTGACATCTGATTCAGCTTCCGAAGAGGGATTTCTCTGCTCCTTTACAAGGCTTATTCAGAATTGTCGCGATCAATATCAATCGCGATGATTTCTAACATTTCTGTCCTATAACCAATGTTGTGTGTTTCACTGTCTGCCGTAGATGTTTTGTCTGGGAACCCCTTTATAAGGCCCCCGCTTGTGTTGTCTAGGACTCTCTCCTTTCTACGAATAAATGATGAAAGCAGCGCCTTCCTCGATAACTTGGGTGTTCTGACATCAAAGAGGTTGAGGGAGGAGGCTAGATTGAATTTTCTATGGATGTCGATTTCAACCTAATTGAATAGCTGCCTTTTGAATCATGTCCTGGTTTGAAAAAAAAATGTTGAGTGTGTTTGAATTGTCCTAAAATTTGTTTAGAATATTCCTTGTGTATACCAGCATGCCATTTTAAACAATTAATAAAAAGTTAATAAAAATAACGCCTATCCTCCTATTTTTCACATACGTACTTTATGTGCAATATGTTGTAACCAGTTTTCGTCACATGGGTCTCTCCTTCTGAATTCAGTCACACTACTCGAGAAGTCTACGAATATTCAAGACTTTACTATACGAACTATAGAGTTTCCAAACGAGATATGTTATTGGCTAGAAAATTTTAAAGAAATTTGACTTATTCGGATGAGAATTGTCAAACATACCTGGTTTTCGAAAAACAGTCGATTTTGCCAGCCGGCGCCCGACGCCCCAGCTTCACAGGTTGCTTAAGAAGCCGATGGTGCCGTGAAAAACTTTTTTTTTTCAACTTTTGGAATTTTTGACCTCGGGCCGCGGGCCGGGCCGAGCCGTGAAATTTTGGAGACCGGGTCAGTCCGGGTCGGCCCGGCCCGGCCCGTAGCCACCCTTGCTCATCGGGCGTTTTCCCTGAAGCGGCGCCTCGGCAGCGGACAAAATCGTTAGCTTTTCAACAACAACAAAAACAGGTCTCTTCGGCAATTTTAATCTTCATCAAATTGCGTAGCCATAGCTGTCGCCAAACCAAAATCTTATGCTAATTGCGGGAACATACAAAACATGCTCTGTTGACACTAGTTAGACTACGAGTTTTCAACATCAACATAGCATCACTTGAACATTCTAATATCATTGGCACGATTTCAATTTGGCCACAGCTATAATAACACATCTTCGAATGTTTATTGAAGAAATCACATAAAGTCAGTGGCGTTGTCCAACACATCCACCGGATATTCATCACAGAAAACATTAATGATTTTAGTTTCAAACGTTGAGTTCAATTCCTAAAAAAAAACATTCTAGAGTAGGGAACTACTTACACTATATTGTCCCAAACCCAAAACGGTGGCTTTGATTCTTTCATCGGTTTTCCAGTCGTCGTAATAGCTGGCTTTTACTTTTATAGCAATAATTACCATGGAATATTGATTGGCAGCACACTGAAATTAAAAAAAAATAATAAACTGAAATAAAAACCTTTGTTTTCATAGATTCTCGCAAGTGATCATCAAAAGTTGTTCCGTCCGTCATGAGGATCATAAGTTTCTTTCCTTGGATACTGCTTGTTTTCCCAATAAGATTATCCATCCAGGTAAATGTATATGTTCCTTGGGCATCGTAAGTAAAAACTTTATCGGCCATTGTGTTATAATCGGCAGTGGTCCAGCCTTTATTTAAGTAGTTATAAGTGGAACTACCATCGTATCGCATAAAATGAACGGGAATAAAATTGGGAATTGATTTTCCAACATTTTTCACGAATTGAACGGCCTGTTACTTGGGTGAACATTTAGAATACATTCGCTCACCAGGTCATAATTCGATTTTCCAACAGAAGAAGAACTATCAACGAGGAAAGAAACGGCTTTGAACATCTCCTTTTCCTTTTCCACTTTTGTGCACTTTACAGGTTCAACGCAGATATGTCCCTAAAGTTGCAATTTGTGCGTGTGCGTGTGCGTGTGCGTGTGCGTGTGCGTGTGCGTGTGCGTGTGCGTGTGTATGTACGTGTGCGTGTGCGTGTGTATGTACGTGTGCGTGTGTATGTGTGTGTGCGTGTGTATGTGTGTGTGCGTGTGCGTGTGCGTGTGTGTATGTGTGTATGTGCGTGTGCGTGTGTATGTACGTGTGCGTGTGTATGTGTGTGTGCGTGTGCGTGTGCGTGTGTGTATGTGTGTATGTGTGTATGTGCGTGTGCGTGTGTATGTACGTGTGCGTGTGTATGTGTGTGCGCGTGTGTGAATGTGAATGTGTGCATGCGTGTATGTGTGTGTGTATGTGCGTGTGTGTATGTGCGCGTGTCTGTGCCAGTGAAGTTGCAATCAGTGAGAGATCCTTTACAAAAACAGATAACACTCACAGGTTGGTTGAATCCCAATCCACGCACTTGTTGTTCAAGTTGAGGAACATCGAGAGCATCAGTATAACCGTTGTTACAAACGCAGGTACCTCCACTAGAATGAGAGTTCCGATAGCATTTGCCAACTTCCACTGCTGGGGGGACAGGACTTCCTTAAATAGATATTTCTGTGTCTTCCCTAATTTGCGTACCAGATACACACATGACTGGTTGGTAGTCAAAGATGGGGACATCAGCGTATGTCAAATCGTTTCCATTTTTCACAATCTGCACTGCCAGGCGTTCTCCATCAGAACAGCCGATCGTAGGAATACTCTGGCCTGTGTTCCACTGATTGGATGAAGGAGTGTAAGGAGTTGACAAACGGGCACTCTAAATCATATAAATATAATTTTGCGAGAAATTCCTCACGGAGATCTTGGTTTTGAATAACTTCATATTGGTCTTGTCATAGGTCGGACAGTTTTCATTAGTTTTGTGTGTATCGTCTTTGTGACTTCTGGAGACAGGGACGTAAAATCTACCATCAGGCTGAATTAGGAATGACGTTTGTTATGATAACCACTGACCAATAAGCTTCTGTGTTTCTCAAAAGACTCATATGTGGCTGCAAAACAACCAGCACAGATTCCATCGCAGATCTTGTGGAAAAAGTTTACATCTACTTCGTTATTTGATGTAAGCTTTGCGAAAAGCAAAAAGGTTGTCGTAAAAAGAATCCAACCAGCACCATATCTAAAAAAAAAAAAACTTACTGGTTAGCGCCTTAGACCACTCGGCAAACTTTCCGATGCTGTCTCATTGTCCGCTTTCGGTGATAATTAGAATGCAAATTAATTTCTCAAAAACGGAGCCGAGTTGGCACTTTTTGAAAACAGATTTGGGTAGCCCTTGGGGTCCCCAACAATGCCCAAGCGACAGATTTCGATTTTATCAAGACGAGTTGTCGCACTTCCCTCGTAAGGTCATATTTGACCTCCTGAGCACGGATATGATGTCCGTTTTCAGTTTACAGGGCATATTTTTGTGTTTTACCTAGTTTCATTGTTTGGGGCACCTACCATAACCCAGGCACGTTATTTCCTCATCATCAAGCACATCAACCCCGGAAGCACCATAGTCTCGGATTGCTGGAGAGCCTACAGCCGCCTGCCCACTCTAATAAGATTGCTGGGTTTAGAAACCACTACGTGTAGTGCAGAGGACGAGGACCCGTCGGATGTGTGTCTGGTTGTTGGAGGAGTCGAATTCAACGTCCATAAAAAGGTATTTGAGATTTTGGCACCATTTTCCCTTGGATTTAGGTTCTTGCTTACCATTCGACATACTTCAAGGCGATGTTCTCCATGCCTGACAAGGTTCGGTTTTGCCAAAACTCTCTCTCTTCTCGTTTTGTCTCTATCACACACCACACACACACTCACTCACTCACTCACTCACTCACTCACTCACTCACTCACTCACTCACTCACTCACTCACTCACACTCTTTCAGCCACCCTCGAGTATCATCGTCTTTTTCAGAAAAAATATGTGCCCCATGTGGGATGGAAACCCCGCCGCTCCGCGAGGTAGCTTGGTTTGAATAATTGGTTTTCTTGACCGTTTCTCACCACCCGCTGTTAAACTTGGCAACTCTTCATTTTGGGCTCGTAAGGTATCGCCAGGCACATTTTCTGTAATAAAACACAATGTTGGAACCATAGGTGCAACCAAGCATGGAAAAATCAAGGGCCGAGCAATTATAGGAGCGGGGCCGGCCCGGGTCGGCCCGTGTTTTTTGACATTGTCATTTTTTATGTAACTCCTTTCAAAATTATTATTTTTTCCATTATTTTTGTTGGAAAACATCGTGTTCAATGTGCAAAAGATAAAGTTTAAAGGAGGATGCGAACTAGTTTTGCTTTTTATTTTTGCTAGAAACTAAATTCTAGTACATTACAAAAGGAAAACTTTTTTTCTACGTTTTGAAAAAAAAT